>CM055843.1:4048529-4526617 GCA_029490765.1 Euthynnus affinis
GTAAGCTTTTTCCTCTCCTGCGCCATAAGAGGAGGTCGCTGCTGGTGATGCAAACATTTGCAGCAGGAATAAATAGAGCAATTATATGAGACAGCAATTAGTAGGCTATGTGAAGGCAATGTATAAGAATGATGTGTATACTAATATGAGGGTTTAGTTCTATATGGCTGACATTATGACGCGCGTGTGCGGATGCCTTTGATGCGTCAGCAACCAACGTGTTGTGGAGGGAAACTCCAGGGCAGAGGTTTAAAAGGGCTGTTTGCTGTAGAAGTGGTCGCTTACAGCCATACCACCCTGAACACGCCCAATCTCGTCTGATCTCGGAAGCTAAGCAGGGTCGGGCCTGGTTAGTACTTGGATGGGAGACCGCCTGGGAATACCAGGTGCTGTAAGCTTTTTCCTCTCATGCGCCATAAGAGGAGCTCGCTGCTGCTCCTTTAGTGCGCACAGGTGTGTGGGGAGGAACACAACTGCACTCTCTTTTCAATTCCATTCACACTGTGGAAGAGGGAAAATGATGTAACTGGAAAGGCTGCAAAAAATAAAAATAAAATTCCAATTGAGAGCACTAGACACAGCATATAATGCATACCTTTAAAAAGAAAAAAATAGAATGAAGCATAAGGCATAATTAATAAACGGACGGGAGAATGGTGTTGTTGCAAACATTTGCAGTAGGAAGAAATAAGGCTTAGAGCAATTATATGAGAAAACAAGTAGTAGGCTACACTGAAAAAAGTGTTACTTTGGATCAAACTAAAAGAATTGCGTTAATTTGTTACATCTAAATATATTAGTTTTTGTAAAATTATATTTTTAATTTGGTTGAAACCTTAAATTTTAATTTAGTATCACTCAAAATGCAAAAATGTACATTCACACAAAGTAAAAATATTACTTTTCATAAGACCATAAACCTTTTATTTTTACTTTGTTACAACCTAAGTTTTTTACTTTGGAAAAACTAATATTTACAATTTCATCTAAGTGTAATTTTTACTTAAGAATAAACTAATTAAAATACGCTAATTTGTTACACGCAATTTTATTAACTTACCTCAACTTAAATGTCTGATTTATCCAGTCAAAAGCAAAAACATTTACTTGATGCAAGTCATTTTTTAGCCTTTTTATAACTTAAAATGTATCATAAACAAAAGCTAAATTTGCTAAAAAGTAGATTAAAATTAGATTTTTTACTTTGGATAAAACTAAAAACATGATCATAGTACAGTACATTGCTTAACTTACTAAAAATAAGGACAGTAATATTCTCTTCAAAAGACCTGAATGTTTAATATGATGTCTTTTTAAAATATGCATCAGTCTTTATGAACTAAAAGCAAAAAAAAAAAAAAAAAAAAAACCTAAACAATTAATTAAACCCAAATGTATTCTGCGGCCAGTAAAGTTAGGCAGTATGTGTTTACACATCAACGCTTGAGGGAAAAAAAACGCTTTTTAAACCTAATGGAACATTTCAGTAATCTTAACCACACAAGTCTTAACATGTAAAAATGGTTTGTACATATCTCCTTTAACACTTGAGATATGTAATCTAACAGCCTTTAAGTATAAAAACAGTGGTTCTACAGTGTTAAAACTTGGCTATCCTTTGATAAAATTTCAACTACTCCCAATGCAGACCAAGAAACCAAGAACAAACATTAGAATTACTAACAACTGAATTGAAGTGAAGTGCATTCAGCATTATTTACATTTTCAGTGATAATATCAGTGCTATAATATTTATACCACAGACAGAACTAAAAGACAAAAACAGAGGGCCAGTTTTGAATTAAGTCTGTTTCACTCATTTACATTTAACAATGTCCCCTTCCATTATTCTGGAATGTATTTGAATACAGGTTATAAAACAGAACAAGCTGTATTCAAATGTCTTTCTTTGGTCAATCCAGTATTTAGAGCTTGACACTCAGATTGCACACTCTGCATGTCATTTTCTTTGTTTCCCTCTCCATGAATATTTTCTGCAGTGCTTCAAAAGTTTATTTGAGCTTACTTGGATAGCTCAAATTTAGAGCATAGATGAGGCCATATAACATGGCACATGCATGTGCAACTGATGGCAGCTCATTAAGGACTTCCACACCATCAATTACAATCCCGATGTCATGTGGTGGTTGGAGATGATCCTCTTCCTCCCTGATGACAAACACTGCCATTGTACACTGCCTAAGTTCTGTTTCAGCTTCTTCCTGCTGAACAACCTGATAAAAGACAAGACATTATAAGAAAGTGTCATTTTCAGTTGTAACTGTAACATTTGAAGATATATAGTTTAACGCGGTGGTCCGACCTATCTGGCATTTCTGCTGACTTTATTATATTTAATGTGTTGCTTTGAACAAACCAGTTCAAGGGCCTAACTCAGAAGATAACCGCAATACATCTTCCAATGTGTAATCTAACTCCACAATCAAATGTACTGAAAAATTAGCACAAAATGAACTTGCTTCTATTTACAATGTTACTACTTATGTGATATAGAGCAAATTTTGATGTACTGAGCAAGTACATACCTGATCAAGAACTTTCAGTGTATTCTGGGTCTTCTCTCTGACAGCTCCTCCTTTCTTTCTGATTATTTCAATCAGCTTGGCATGATGCTTGTCCAAAGAAGCCAGGAATCGTGGTTGAAGTGGAACTGTTGTTATTCTCAAGAATTCAGCATTGATCTTTAAAAACAAAATAGTACATGGATATGCATTTTGAATTGGTTTAGCTCGTTTTTTTAAGCAGTTTTCTTATGATAGGGTATAATATTTACTAGGCCACCACTGACCTATGCCATTGATTAAAAAAAAAGTTACCTCATCCACTGTGAACAGTGCAGGCCACCTCTGTTTCAACTCCTCCAAATGTGGTCACTTCAATTTGTGAGGATGGCTGATGACATCTTGACAAGTGGCTCAAAAGTGCATTCCAAGTCTTGCAGGTACATGGACAGTTGAAATAGATGCATGGATAGGAATGGCGACGTCCATAATGTCTGTGTTCAAGCTTATAATGCTTAAGAAGCTCTGATCTTCGTGACACAGAAGTACAGCAGTCTTTGCATTTCCACATTCATCAGAAGACTAGGAAAGAAAAACAAGGCCCACCTTACCCATTTGCCACTTAATACAATTTACCAAATTTAGCACATTTACATTTAAATTATAGAAACAGTTGTTTATTTTCAGTCACTTCTTCAGCAAGTAAGCAACACCTTTAAAAGCAGGGAGATATTCATTTCATTTTACTAGTTCATAAAATACTTAAACTTGTAACTTACTAGAAGTATAACAATTTGTCTCCATTAATCTTGAATTGATCATACCATCATGAAAATCTGCACACACTTTACAGTTATTCAAAAGCTGGAATAGGTGAATAGGTCTATATTGTAGTAGACACATAAAACAGTAATTTCGTTATTTGTGCAATAACTGCAATCAATCTCTTTCAACTTTAATATTTTAGATCCATTTTTTTAGGATATAAAACTACATTATTAACCATTTTAAGTATTTATTGTTATTGTCTGGTTAAATTAACGTACATTAGGTGGGTAACTTCTTGAAATTTCTTTTGATTTGAGGTTATTTGTGTTTCTTATAATACAATTTAAAAAATGTAAAAACTACTAATGTGAAGTGAATCTAACATTAAATATTTATACTGTAACAATTTCCACTACATTACAAATTCAACTGAAATTATTGAAATTACATTTACATACAACATATGACAAAGCCATTCTCTAAAGCGCTGCATTTAACATACATGAAAATAATGTTAACAGTTATTGATTTTGGGACTTACCAAATTCAGCAATATGGCTAAAACTGGGACCTTTTTCAGGAAACAGCAAACCTGTAAACAAAAAAGAAAAGGTGCAATTTCACATGTGGTTTTTGTTGACACTTAGCATTATCCATAATTGTCACTACAAAATAATTTACTAATTTGGCCTTAGACATACTGGTGGTATTGTGGTATATTGCAGTGTACTGACAGATAAAGAAAGGAATATGAATTATTTCTCTTTAATCAGTACTCATTGCCTGATATTTAATGTAATCTCATCATTTTTATGTTTGAAAGGATAAAAGTAGTGTTGATGAGTTTTTATGTTTTTACTCCGAAGGATTACACTTACAGTTGCGTGCATTTTGCCATAAATTCGATAAAATGCGTCCAAGAGTGTCACTTTCTTCATCTCACTTAACTCCACAGCCAGCTCTCTTAGTCCGTGTGTGTGTGTGTGTGGTGGGAGAGCCCAGCCCGCGCACGGTATAAACGTGTCCGGACACAGACCGCTACAGTTCCTTTCCTAGTTTGTTCAATACTAAAAAAGACGAGCCTCACCATGCTATCATTATTTTTCCTTACGTCATAACAAAATAACATTAGACATAATAATAACTCTATACGAGTCAAACGAGGGCAATGGAAGCAACAAGCATGGAAGAGAAATCGCTGCAAGTTACCTGGTTTAGCTAACGTTAGCGTTAGTTAACGTGGGCGCAAAATACAAAGAAACCACCAGTCTGTAAAGTAGTTGTCCACCCTGCCACTAACCATAAATGTGCATGGAAACAGACCTTTGCCCTTAAAACAACACATTTTTGAATTCTTACCTTGTTTAAGACAGTTTTCCTCCACGACAGACAGCCTTGAACTTCGAAGCGAGATAATGGCGGACAGCGAGACTGGACAGGGATTGAACCATAGACTGTATGGATTGAATTGATGTGACGTCACATGGTCACGTGACATGAAAATCTCTGGTTTGACGTAGATATACTATTTCAGTAGAATTATTAATTTTAATTTGATCTGAAGGAAGCATACTTTGCTTTTAACCAAAGTGAATAAAACCGGTTTTAACCAAAAATCACGATTTTGCATTGGACCAATGTAAAAATGCACTTTATATAAATGACACAGACGTTTCACTTTTTTCAGTGTATGTGAAGGCAATGTATAAGAATGATGAGTATACTAATATGAGGGTTTAGTTCTATATGGCTGACATTATGACGCGCGTGTGCGGATGCCTTTGATGCGTCAGCAACCAACGTGTTGTGGAGAGAAACTCCAGAGCAGAGGTTTAAAAGGGCTGTTTGCTGTAGAAGTGGTCGCTTACGGCCATACCACCCTGAACACGCCCGATCTCGTCTGATCTCGGAAGCTAAGCAGGGTCGGGCCTGGTTAGTACTTGGATGGGAGACCGCCTGGGAATACCAGGTGCTGTAAGCTTTTTCCTCTCATGCGCCATAAGAGGAGCTCGCTGCTGCTCCTTTAGTGCGCACAGGTGTGTGGGGAGGACAACAACTGCACTCTCTTATCAATTCCATTCACACTGTGGAAGAGGGAAAATGATGTAACTGGAAAGGCTGCAAAAAATAAAAATAAAATTCCAATTGAGAGCACTAGACACAGCATATAATGCATACCTTTAAAATGAAAAAAATAGAATGACGCATAAGGCATAATTAATAAACGGACGGGAGAATGGTG
Organism: Euthynnus affinis; assembly: GCA_029490765.1. NCBI lineage: Eukaryota > Metazoa > Chordata > Actinopteri > Scombriformes > Scombridae > Euthynnus > Euthynnus affinis. The sequence goes on from CM055843.1 coordinate 4,054,062, forward strand.
TTGTTGCAAACATTTGCAGTAGGAAGAAATAAGGCTTAGAGCAATTATATGAGACAAGTAGTAGGCTATGTGAAGGCAATGTATAAGAATGATGAGTATACTAATATGAGGGTTTAGTTCTATATGGCTGACATTATGACGCGCGTGTGCGGATGCCTTTGATGCGTCAGCAACCAACGTGTTGTGGAGGGAAACTCCAGGGCAGAGGTTTAAAAGGGCTGTTTGCTGTAGAAGTGGTCGCTTACGGCCATACCACCCTGAACACGCCCGATCTCGTCTGATCTCGGAAGCTAAGCAGGGTCGGGCCTCGTTAGTGCTTGGATGGGAGACCGCCTGGGAATACCAGGTGCTGTAAGCTTTTTCCTCTCATGCGCCATAAGAGGAGGTCGCTGCTGTTGATGCAAACATTTGCAGCAGGAAGAGATAGAGCAATTATATGAGACAGCAAGTAGTAGGCTATGTGAAGGCAATGTATAAGAATGATGTGTATACTAATATCAGGATTTCATTCTATATCGCTGACACTATGACGCGCGTGTGCGGAATCCTTTGATGCATCAGCAACCAACGTGTTGTGGAGGGCAACGGCAGAGCAGAGGTTTAAAAGTGCTGTTTGCTGTAGAAGTGGTGGCTTACGGCCATACCACCCTGAACACGCCCGATCTCGTCTGATCTCGGAAGCTAAGCAGGGTCGGGCCTGGTTAGTACTTGGATGGGAGACCGCCTGGGAATACCAGGTGCTGTAAGCTTTTTCCTCTCATGCGCCATAAGAGGAGCTCGCTGCTGCTCCTTTAGTGCGCACAGGTGTGTGGGGAGGAACACAACTGCACTCTCTTATCAATTCCATTCACACTGTGGAAGAGGGAAAATGATGTAACTGGAAAGGCTGCAAAAAATAAAAATAAAATTCCAATTGAGAGCACTAGACACAGCATATAATGCATACCTTTAAAAAGAAAAAAATAGAATGAAGCATAAGGCATAATTAATAAACGGACGGGAGAATGGTGTTGTTGCAAACATTTGCAGTAGGAAGAAATAAGGCTTAGAGCAATTATATGAGACAACAAGTAGTAGGCTATGTGAAGGCAATGTATAAGAATGATGAGTATACTAATATGAGGGTTTAGTTCTATATGGCTGACATTATGACGCGCGTGTGCGGATGCCTTTGATGCGTCAGCAACCAACGTGTTGTGGAGGGAAACTCCACAGCAGACGTTTAAAAGGGCTGTTTGCTGTAGAAGTGGTCGCTTACGGCCATACCACCCTGAACACGCCCGATCTCGTCTGATCTCGGAAGCTTAGCAGGGTCGGGCCTGGTTAGTGCTTGGATGGGAGACCGCCTGGGAATACCAGGTGCTGTAAGCTTTTTCCTCTCATGCGCCATAAGAGGAGGTCGCTGCTGTTGATGCAAACATTTGCAGCAGGAAGAGATAGAGCAATTATATGAGACAGCAAGTAGTAGGCTATGTGAAGGCAATGTATAAGAATGATGTGTATACTAATATCAGGATTTCGTTCTATATCGCTGACACTATGACGCGCGTGTGCGGAATCCTTTGATGCATCAGCAACCAACGTGTTGTGGAGGGCAACGGCAGAGCAGAGGTTTAAAAGTGCTGTTTGCTGTAGAAGTGGTGGCTTACGGCCATACCACCCTGAACACGCCCGATCTCGTCTGATCTCGGAAGCTAAGCAGGGTCGGGCCTGGTTAGTACTTGGATGGGAGACCGCCTGGGAATACCAGGTGCTGTAAGCTTTTTCCTCTCATGCGCTATAAGAGGAGGTCGCTTCTGTTGATGCAAACATTTGCAGCAGGAAGAAATAGAGCAATTATATGAGACAACAAGTAGTAGGCTATGTGAAGGCAATGTATAAGAATGATGAGTATACTAATATGAGGGTTTAGTTTTATATGGCTGACATTATGACGCGCGTGTGCGGATGCCTTTGATGCGTCAGCAACCAACATGTTGTGGAGGGAAACTCCACAGCAGACGTTTAAAAGGGCTGTTTGCCGTAGAAGTGGTCGCTTACGGCCATACCATCCTGAACACGCCCGATCTCGTCTGATCTCGGAAGCTAAGCAGGGTCGGGCCTGGTTAGTACTTGGATGGGAGACCGCCTGGGAATACCAGGTGCTGTAAGCTTTTTCCTCTCATGCGCCATAAGAGGAGGTCGCTGCTGTTGATGCAAACATTTGCAGCAGGAAGAAATAGAGCAATTATATGAGACAGCAAGTAGTAGGCTATGTGAAGGCAATGTATAAGAATGATGTGTATACTAATATCAGGATTTCGTTCTATATCGCTGACACTATGACGCGCGTGTGCGGATGCCTTTGATGCGTCAGCAACCAACGTGTTGTGGAGGGCAACGGCAGAGCAGAGGTTTAAAAGTGCTGTTTGCTGTAGAAGTGGTCGCTTACGACCATACCACCCTGAACACGCCTGATCTCGTCTGATCTCGGAAGCTAAGCAGGGTCGGGCTTGGTTAGTTTCTGGCGTGACCTCCGGAGCTGATATTTCTTTGGAACAAAGACAATTCTTTCCTATCTCTGCAATTTCTCCATTAATACCCACCCCATTGTCATTTTATCAGATTTTGGGGAAGATCTGACGCCCTTTAAATTTTGACCATTTTTTGAACCCGCGACCTGTCGTTTTTTTCTGGTTTCTCGGCGTAACCTCCGGAGCTGAAATTTCTTTGGAACAAAGACAATTCTTTCTAATCTCTGCAATGTCTCAATTAATGCCCACGCCATTGGCATTTTATCAGGTTTTGGGGAAGATCTGACGTGCTTTAAATTTTGACCATTTTTTCAACCCGCGACCTGTCGTTCTTTTCTGGTTTTTCGCGTAACCTCCGGAGCTGAAATTTCTTTGGAACAAAGGTTATTCTTTCTAATCTCTGCAATTTCTCCATTAATGCCCAACCCATTGTCATTTTATCAGGTTTGGGGGAAGATCTGACGCCCTTTAAATTTTGACCATTTATTCAACCCGCGACCTGTCGTTCTTCTCTGGTTTTTGTCGTAACCCCCGGTGCTGAAATTTCTTTGGAACAAAGGTAATTCTTTCAAATCTCTGCAATTTCTCCATTAATGCCCAACCCATTGTCATTTTATCAGGTTTTGGGGAAGATCTGACGCCCTTTAAATTTTGACCATTTTTTCAACCCGCGACCTGTCGTTCTTTTCTGGTTTCTCGTGTAACCTCCAGGGCTGATATTTCTTTGGAACAAAGATAATTCTTCCTAATCTCTGCAATTTCTCCGTTAATGCCCACCCCATTGTCATTTTATCAGGTTTTTTGGAAGATCTGACGCCCTTTAAATTTTGACCATTTTTTCAACCCGCGACCTGTCGTTCTTTTCTGGTTTTTGGCGTAACCTCCGGAGCTTAAGTTTCTTTGGAACAAAGACAATTCTTTCTAATCACTGCAATGTCTCAATTAATACCCACCCCATTGTCATTTCATCAGGTTTTGGGGAAGATCTGACGCCCTTTAAATTTTGACCATTTTTTCAACACGCGACCTTTCGTTTTTTTCTGGTTTTTGGCTTAACGTCCGGAGCTGAAATTTCTTTGGAACAAAGATAATTCTACCTAATCTCTGTAATTTCTCCATTAATGCCAACCCCATTCTCATTTTATTAGGTTTTGGGGAAGATCTGACGCCCTTTAAATTTTGACCATTTTTTCAACCCGCGACCTGTCGTTTTTTTCTGGTTTTTGGCTTAACCTCCGGAGCTGAAATTTCTTTGGAACAAAGATAATTCTTTCAAATCTCTGCAATTTCCCCATTAATGCCCACCCCATTGTCATTTTATCAGGTTTGGGGGAAGATCTGACGCCCTTTAAATTTTGACCATTTTTTCAACCCGCTATCTGTCGTTTTTTTCTGGTTTTTCGTGTAACCTCCAGAGCTGAAATTTCTTTGGAACAAAGATAATTCTACCTAATCTCTGTAATTTCTCCATTAATGCCAACCCCATTGTCATTTTATTAGGTTTTGGGGAAGATCTGACGCCCTTTAAATTTTGACCATTTTTTCAACCCGCGACCTGTCGTTTTTTTCTGGTTTTTCGTGTAACCTCCAGAGCTGATATTTCTTCGGAACAAAGATAATTCTTCCTAATCTCTGCAATTTATCCATTAATGCCAACCCCATTGTCATTTTATTAGGTTTTGGGGAAGATCTGATGCCCTTTAAATTTTGACCATTTTTTCAACCCGCGACCTGTCGTTTTTTTCTGGTTTTTGGCTTAACCTCCGGAGCTGAAATTTCTTTGGAACAAAGATAATTCTACCTAATCTCTGTAATTTCTCCATTAATGCCAACCCCATTCTCATTTTATTAGGTTTTGGGGAAGATCTGACGCCCTTTAAATTTTGACCATTTTTTCAACCCGCGACCTGTCGTTTTTTTCTGGTTTTTCGTGTAACCTCCGGAGCTGAAATTTCTTTGGAACAAAGACAATTCTTTCTAATCTATGCAATTTATCCATTAATGCCCACCCCATTGTCATTTCATCAGGTTTTGAGGAAGATCTGACGCCCTTTAAATTTTAACCATTTTTTCAACCCGCGACCTGTCGTTTTTTTCTGGTTTTTCGTGTAACCTCCAGAGCTGAAATTTCTTTGGAACAAAGATAATTCTTCCTAATCTCTGCAATTTCTCTATTAATGCCAACCCCATTGTCATTTTATTAGGTTTTGGGGAAGATCTGACGACCTTTAAATTTTGACCATTTTTTCAACACGCGACCTGTCGTTTTTTTCTGGTTTTTCGTGTAACCTCCAGAGCTGATATTTCTTCGGAACAAAGATAATTCTTCCTAATCTCTGCAATTTATCCATTAATGCCAACCCCATTGTCATTTTATTAGGTTTTGGGGAAGATCTGACGCCCTTTAAATTTTGACCATTTTTTCAACCCGCGACCTGTCGTTTTTTTCTGGTTTTTGGCTTAACCTCCGGAGCTGAAATTTCTTTGGAACAAAGATAATTCTACCTAATCTCTGTAATTTCTCCATTAATGCCAACCCCATTCTTATTTTATTAGGTTTTGGGGAAGATCTGACGCCCTTTAAATTTTGACCATTTTTTCAACCCGCGACCTGTCGTTTTTTTCTGGTTTTTCGTGTAACTTCCGGAGCTGAAATTTCTTTGGAACAAAGACAATTCTTTCTAATCTATGCAATTTATCCATTAATGCCCACCCCATTGTCATTTTATGAGGTTTTGGGGAAGATCTGACGCCCTTTAAATTTTGACCATTTTTTCAACCCGCGACCTGTCGTTTTTTTCTGGTTTTTGGCGCAACCTCCGGAGCTGAAATTTCTTTGGAACAAAGACAATTCTTTCTAATCTCTGCAATTTCTCCATTAATGCCCAACCCATTGTCATTTTATCAGGTTTTGGGGAAGATCTGACGCCCTTTAAATTTTGACCATTTTTTCAACCCGCGACCTGTCGTTCTTTTCTGGTTTCTCGTGTAACCTCCAGGGCTGATATTTCTTTGGAACAAAGATAATTCTTCCTAATCTCTGCAATTTCTCCGTTAATGCCCACCCCATTGTCATTTTATCAGGTTTTTTGGAAGATCTGACGCCCTTTAAATTTTGACCATTTTTTCAACCCGCGACCTGTCGTTCTTTTCTGGTTTTTGGCGTAACCTCCGGAGCTTAAGTTTCTTTGGAACAAAGACAATTCTTTCTAATCACTGCAATGTCTCAATTAATACCCACCCCATTGTCATTTCATCAGGTTTTGGGGAAGATCTGACGCCCTTTAAATTTTGACCATTTTTTCAACACGCGACCTTTCGTTTTTTTCTGGTTTTTGGCTTAACGTCCGGAGCTGAAATTTCTTTGGAACAAAGATAATTCTACCTAATCTCTGTAATTTCTCCATTAATGCCAACCCCATTCTCATTTTATTAGGTTTTGGGGAAGATCTGACGCCCTTTAAATTTTGACCATTTTTTCAACCCGCGACCTGTCGTTTTTTTCTGGTTTTTGGCTTAACCTCCGGAGCTGAAATTTCTTTGGAACAAAGATAATTCTTTCAAATCTCTGCAATTTCCCCATTAATGCCCACCCCATTGTCATTTTATCAGGTTTGGGGGAAGATCTGACGCCCTTTAAATTTTGACCATTTTTTCAACCCGCTATCTGTCGTTTTTTTCTGGTTTTTCGTGTAACCTCCAGAGCTGAAATTTCTTTGGAACAAAGATAATTCTACCTAATCTCTGTAATTTCTCCATTAATGCCAACCCCATTGTCATTTTATTAGGTTTTGGGGAAGATCTGACGCCCTTTAAATTTTGACCATTTTTTCAACCCGCGACCTGTCGTTTTTTTCTGGTTTTTCGTGTAACCTCCAGAGCTGATATTTCTTCGGAACAAAGATAATTCTTCCTAATCTCTGCAATTTATCCATTAATGCCAACCCCATTGTCATTTTATTAGGTTTTGGGGAAGATCTGATGCCCTTTAAATTTTGACCATTTTTTCAACCCGCGACCTGTCGTTTTTTTCTGGTTTTTGGCTTAACCTCCGGAGCTGAAATTTCTTTGGAACAAAGATAATTCTACCTAATCTCTGTAATTTCTCCATTAATGCCAACCCCATTCTCATTTTATTAGGTTTTGGGGAAGATCTGACGCCCTTTAAATTTTGACCATTTTTTCAACCCGCGACCTGTCGTTTTTTTCTGGTTTTTCGTGTAACCTCCGGAGCTGAAATTTCTTTGGAACAAAGACAATTCTTTCTAATCTATGCAATTTATCCATTAATGCCCACCCCATTGTCATTTCATCAGGTTTTGAGGAAGATCTGACGCCCTTTAAATTTTAACCATTTTTTCAACCCGCGACCTGTCGTTTTTTTCTGGTTTTTCGTGTAACCTCCAGAGCTGAAATTTCTTTGGAACAAAGATAATTCTTCCTAATCTCTGCAATTTCTCTATTAATGCCAACCCCATTGTCATTTTATTAGGTTTTGGGGAAGATCTGACGACCTTTAAATTTTGACCATTTTTTCAACACGCGACCTGTCGTTTTTTTCTGGTTTTTCGTGTAACCTCCAGAGCTGATATTTCTTCGGAACAAAGATAATTCTTCCTAATCTCTGCAATTTATCCATTAATGCCAACCCCATTGTCATTTTATTAGGTTTTGGGGAAGATCTGACGCCCTTTAAATTTTGACCATTTTTTCAACCCGCGACCTGTCGTTTTTTTCTGGTTTTTGGCTTAACCTCCGGAGCTGAAATTTCTTTGGAACAAAGATAATTCTACCTAATCTCTGTAATTTCTCCATTAATGCCAACCCCATTCTTATTTTATTAGGTTTTGGGGAAGATCTGACGCCCTTTAAATTTTGACCATTTTTTCAACCCGCGACCTGTCGTTTTTTTCTGGTTTTTCGTGTAACTTCCGGAGCTGAAATTTCTTTGGAACAAAGACAATTCTTTCTAATCTATGCAATTTATCCATTAATGCCCACCCCATTGTCATTTCATCAGGTTTTGAGGAAGATCTGACGCCCTTTAAATTTTAACCATTTTTTCAACCCGCGACCTGTCGTTTTTTTCTGGTTTTTCGTGTAACCTCCAGAGCTGAAATTTCTTTGGAACAAAGATAATTCTTCCTAATCTCTGCAATTTCTCTATTAATGCCAACCCCATTGTCATTTTATTAGGTTTTGGGGAAGATCTGACGACCTTTAAATTTTGACCATTTTTTCAACCCGCGACCTGTCGTTTTTTTCTGGTTTTTCGTGTAACCTCCAGAGCTGATATTTCTTCGGAACAAAGATAATTCTTCCTAATCTCTGCAATTTATCCATTAATGCCAACCCCATTGTCATTTTATTAGGTTTTGGGGAAGATCTGACGCCCTTTAAATTTTGACCATTTTTTCAACCCGCGACCTGTCGTTTTTTTCTGGTTTTTGGCTTAACCTCCGGAGCTGAAATTTCTTTGGAACAAAGATAATTCTACCTAATCTCTGTAATTTCTCCATTAATGCCAACCCTATTCTCATTTTATTAGGTTTTGGGGAAGATCTGACGCCCTTTAAATTTTGACCATTTTTTCAACCCGCGACCTGTCGTTTTTTTCTGGTTTTTCGTGTAACCTCCGGAGCTGAAATTTCTTTGGAACAAAGACAATTCTTTCTAATCTATGCAATTTATCCATTAATGCCCACCCCATTGTCATTTCATCAGGTTTTGAGGAAGATCTGACGCCCTTTAAATTTTAACCATTTTTTCAACCCGCGACCTGTCGTTTTTTTCTGGTTTTTCGTGTAACCTCCAGAGCTGAAATTTCTTTGGAACAAAGATAATTCTTCCTAATCTCTGCAATTTCTCTATTAATGCCAACCCCATTGTCATTTTATTAGGTTTTGGGGAAGATCTGACGACCTTTAAATTTTGACCATTTTTTCAACCCGCGACCTGTCGTTTTTTTCTGGTTTTTCGTGTAACCTCCAGAGCTGATATTTCTTCGGAACAAAGATAATTCTTCCTAATCTCTGCAATTTATCCATTAATGCCAACCCCATTGTCATTTTATTAGGTTTTGGGGAAGATCTGACGCCCTTTAAATTTTGACCATTTTTTCAACCCGCGACCTGTCGTTTTTTTCTGGTTTTTGGCTTAACCTCCGGAGCTGAAATTTCTTTGGAACAAAGATAATTCTACCTAATCTCTGTAATTTCTCCATTAATGCCAACCCTATTCTCATTTTATTAGGTTTTGGGGAAGATCTGACGCCCTTTAAATTTTGACCATTTTTTCAACCCGCGACCTGTCGTTTTTTTCTGGTTTTTCGTGTAACCTCCGGAGCTGAAATTTCTTTGGAACAAAGACAATTCTTTCTAATCTATGCAATTTATCCATTAATGCCCACCCCATTGTCATTTCATCAGGTTTTGAGGAAGATCTGACGCCCTTTAAATTTTAACCATTTTTTCAACCCGCGACCTGTCGTTTTTTTCTGGTTTTTCGTGTAACCTCCAGAGCTGAAATTTCTTTGGAACAAAGATAATTCTTCCTAATCTCTGCAATTTCTCTATTAATGCCAACCCCATTGTCATTTTATTAGGTTTTGGGGAAGATCTGACGACCTTTAAATTTTGACCATTTTTTCAACCCGCGATCTGTCGTTTTTTTCTGGTTTTTCGTGTAACCTCCAGAGCTGATATTTCTTCGGAACAAAGATAATTCTTCCTAATCTCTGCAATTTATCCATTAATGCCAACCCCATTGTCATTTTATTAGGTTTTGGGGAAGATCTGATGCCCTTTAAATTTTGACCATTTTTTCAACCCGCGACCTGTCGTTTTTTTCTGGTTTTTGGCTTAACCTCCGGAGCTGAAATTTCTTTGGAACAAAGATAATTCTACCTAATCTCTGTAATTTCTCCATTAATGCCAACCCTATTCTCATTTTATTAGGTTTTGGGGAAGATCTGACGCCCTTTAAATTTTGACCATTTTTTCAATCCGCGACCTGTCGTTTTTTTCTGGTTTTTCGTGTAACCTCCGGAGCTGAAATTTCTTTGGAACAAAGACAATTCTTTCTAATCTATGCAATTTATCCATTAATGCCCACCCCATTGTCATTTCATCAGGTTTTGAGGAAGATCTGACGCCCTTTAAATTTTAACCATTTTTTCAACCCGCGACCTGTCGTTTTTTTCTGGTTTTTCGTGTAACCTCCAGAGCTGAAATTTCTTTGGAACAAAGATAATTCTTCCTAATCTCTGCAATTTCTCTATTAATGCCAACCCCATTGTCATTTTATTAGGTTTTGGGGAAGATCTGACGACCTTTAACTTTTGACCATTTTTTCAACCCGCGACCTGTCGTTCTTTTCTGGTTTCTGGCGTAATCTCCGGACCTGATATTTCTTTGGAACAAAGATAATTTTTCCTAATCTCTGCAATTTCTCCATTAATGCCAACCCCATTGTCATTTTATTAGGTTTTGGGGAAGATCTGACGACCTTTAAATTTTGACCATTTTTTCAACCCGCGACCTGTCGTTCTTTTCTGGTTTCTGGCCTAACCTCCGGAGCTGATATTTCTTTGGAACAAAGATAATTCTTCCTAATCTCTGCAATTTATCCATTAATGCCAACCCCATTGTCATTTTATTAGGTTTTGGGGAAGATCTGACGCCCTTTAAATTTTGACCATTTTTTCAACCCGCGACCTGTCGTTCTTTTCTGGTTTTTGGCTTAACCTCCGGAGCTGAAATTTCTTTGGAACAAATTTAATTCTTTCTAATTTCTGCAATTTCTCCATTAATGCCCAACCCATTGTCATTTTATCAGGTTTTGGGGAAGATCTGACGCCCTTTAAATTTTGACCATTTTTTCAACCCGCGACCTGTCGTTCTTTTCTGGTTTTTGGCGTAACCTCCGGAGCTGAAATTTCTTTGGAACTAAGATAATTCTACCTAATCTATGTAATTTCTCCATTAATGCCAACCCCATTGTCATTTTATTAGGTTTTGGGGAAGATCTGACGCGCTTTAAATTTTGACCATTTTTTCAACCCGCGACCTGTCGTTCTTTTCTGGTTTCTCGCGTAACCTCCGGAGCTGATATTTCTTTGGAACACAGATAATTCTACCTAATCTCTGCAATTTCTCCATTAATGCCAACCCCATTGTCATTTTATTAGGTTTTGGGGAAGATCTGACGCCCTTTAAATTTTGACCATTTTTTCAACCCGCGACCTTTCGTTTTTTTCTGGTTTTTGGTGTAACCTCCAGAGCTGAAATTTCTTTGGAACAAATACAATTCTTTCTAATCTCTGCAATTTCCCCATTAATGCCCACCCCATTGTCATTTCATCAGGTTTTGAGGAAGATCTGAGGCCCTTTAAATTTTAACCATTTTTTCAACCCGAGACCTGTCGTTTTTTTCTGGTTTTTCGTGTAACCTCCGGAGCTGATATTTCTTTGGAACAAAGATAATTCTACCTAATCTCTGCAATTTCTCCATTAATGCCAACCCCATTGTCATTTTATTAGGTTTTGGGGAAGATCTGACGACCTTTAAATTTTGACCATTTTTTCAACCCGCGACCTGTCGTTCTTTTCTGGTTTCTGGCCTAACCTCCGGAGCTGATATTTCTTTGGAACAAAGATAATTCTTCCTAATCTCTGCAATTTATCCATTAATGCCAACCCCATTGTCATTTTATGAGGTTTTGGGGAAGATCTGACGCCCTTTAAATTTTGACCATTTTTTCAACCCGCGACCTGTCGTTTTTTTCTGGTTTTTCGTGTAACCTCCAGAGCTGAAATTTCTTTGGAACAAAAATAATTCTTCCTAATCTCTGCAATTTATCCATTAATGCCAACCCCATTGTCATTTTATTAGGTTTTGGGGAAGATCTGACGACCTTTAAATTTTGACCATTTTTTCAACCCGCGACCTGTCGTTTTTTTCTGGTTTTTCGTGTAACCTCCGGAGCTGAAATTTATTTGGAACAAAGACAATTCTTTCTAATCTCTGCAATTTCTCCATTAATGCCCACCCCATTGTCATTTCATCAGGCTTTGGGGAAGATCTGACGCCCTTTAAATTTTAACCATTTTTTCAACCCGCGACCTGTCGTTCTTTTCTGGTTTCTGGCGTAACCTCCGGAGCTGATATTTCTTTGGAACAAAGATAATTCTTCCTAATCTCTGCAATTTCTCCATTAATGCCAACCCCATTGTCATTTTATTAGGTTTTGGGTAAGATCTGACGACCTTTAAATTTTGACCATTTTTTCAACCCGCGACCTGTCGTTCTTTTCTGGTTTCTGGCGTAACCTCCGGAGCTGATATTTCTTTGGAACAAAGATAATTCTTCCTAATCTCTGCAATTTATCCATTAATGCCAACCCCATTGTCATTTTATTAGGTTTTGGGGAAGATCTGACGCGCTTTAAATTTTGACCATTTTTTCAACCCGCGACCTGTCGTTTTTTTCTGGTTTTTCGTGTATCCTCCAGAGCTGAAATTTCTTTGGAACAAAGACAATTCTTTCTAATCTCTGCAATTTCTCCATTAATGCCCACCCCATTGTCATTTCATCAGGTTTTGGGGAAGATCTGACGCCCTTTAAATTTTAACCATTTTTTCAACCCGCGACCTGTCGTTTTTCTTTGGTTTTTCGTGTAACCTCCAGAGCTGATATTTCTTTGGAACAAAGACAATTCTTCCTAATCTCTGCAATTTATCCATTAATGCCAACCCCATTGTCATTCTATTAGGTTTTGGGGAAGATCTGACACCCTTTAAATTTTGACCATTTTTTCAACCCGCGACCTGTCGTTTTCTTCTGGTTTTTGACGTAACCTCCGGAGCTGAAATTTCTTTGGAACAAAGATAATTCTACCTAATCTCTGCAATTTCTCCATTAATGCCAACCCCATTGTCATTTTATTAGGTTTTGGGGAAGATCTGACGCCCTTTAAATTTTGACCATTTTTTCAACCCGCGACCTGTCGTTTTTTTCTGGTTTTTGGCGTAACCTCCGGAGCTGAAAGTTCTTTGTAACAAAGGCAATTCTTTCTAATCTCTGCAATGTCTCAATTAATGCCCACCCCATTGTCATTTCATCAGGTTTTGGGGAAGATCTGACACGCTTTAAATTTTGACCATTTTTTCAAACCGCGACCTTTCGTTCTTTTCTGGTTTTTCGCGTAACCTCCGGACCTGAAATGTCTTTGGAACAAAGATAATTCTTTCTAATCTCTGCAATTTCCCCATTAATGCCCACCCCATTGTCATTTTATCAGGTTTGGGGAAAGATCTGACGCCCTTTAAATTTTGACCATTTTTTCAACCCGCGACCTGTCGTTTTTTTCTGGTTTTTCGTTTAACCTCCAGAGCTGAAATTTCTTTGGAACAAAGACAATTCTTTCTAATCTCTGCAATTTATCCATTAATGCCCACCCCATTGTCATTTCATCAGGCTTTGGGGAAGATCTGACGCCCTTTAAATTTTAACCATTTTTTCAACCTGCGACCTGTCGTTTTTTTCTGGTTTTTCGTGTAACCTCCAGAGATGAAATTTCTTTGGAACAAAGATAATTCTTTCAAATCTCTGCAATTTCTCCATTAATGCCAACCACATTCTCATTTTATTAGGTTTTGGGGAAGATCTGACGACCTTTAAATTTTGACCATTTTTTCAACCCGCGACCTGTCGTTCTTTTCTGGTTTCTGGCGTAACATCCGGAGCTGATATTTCTTTGGAACAAAGATAATTCTTCCTAATCTCTGCAATTTATCCATTAATGCCAACCCCATTGTCATTTTATTAGGTTTTTGGGAAAGATCTGACGCCCTTTAAATTTTGACCATTTTTTCAACCCGCGACCTGTCGTTTTTTTCTGGTTTTTGGCATAACCTCCGGAGCTGAAATTTCTTTGGAACAAAGGCAATTGTTTCTAATCTCTACACTGTCTCAATTAATGCCCACCCCATTGTCATTTCATCAGGTTTTGGGGAAGATCTGACACGCTTTAAATTTTGACCATTTTTTCAACCCGCCACCTTTCGTTCTTTTCTGGTTTTTCGCGTAACCTCCGGACCTGAAATGTCTTTGGAACAAGGATAATTCTTTCTAATCTCTGCAATTTCCCCATTAATGCCCACCCCATTGTCATTTTATCAGGTTTGGGGGAAGATCTGATGCCCTTTAAATTTTGACCATTTTTTCAACCCGCGACCTGTCGTTCTTTTCTGGTTTTTGGCTTAACCTCCGGAGCTGAAATTTCTTTGGAACAAAGTTAATTCTTTCTAATTTCTGCAATTTCTCCATTAATGCCCAACCCATTGTCATTTTATCAGGTTTTGGGGAAGATCTGACGCCCTTTAAATTTTGACCATTTTTTCAACCCGCGACCTGTCGTTTTTTTCTGGTTTTTGGCGTAACCTCCGGAGCTGAAATTTCTTTGGAACTAAGATAATTCTACCTAATCTCTGTAATTTCTCCATTAATGCCAACCCCATTGTCATTTTATTAGGTTTTGGGGAAGATCTGACGCGCTTTAAATTTTGACCATTTTTTCAACCCGCGACCTGTCGTTCTTTTCTGGTTTCTCGCGTAACCTCCGGAGCTGATATTTCTTTGGAACACAGATAATTCTACCTAATCTCTGCAATTTCTCCATTAATGCCAACCCCATTGTCATTTTATTAGGTTTTGGGGAAGATCTGACGCCCTTTAAATTTTGACCATTTTTTCAACCCGCGACCTTTCGTTTTTTTCTGGTTTTTGGTGTAACCTCCAGAGCTGAAATTTCTTTGGAACAAATACAATTCTTTCTAATCTCTGCAATTTCCCCATTAATGCCCACCCCATTGTCATTTCATCAGGTTTTGAGGAAGATCTGAGGCCCTTTAAATTTTAACCATTTTTTCAACCCGAGACCTGTCGTTTTTTTCTGGTTTTTCGTGTAACCTCCGGAGCTGATATTTCTTTGGAACAAAGATAATTCTACCTAATCTCTGCAATTTCTCCATTAATGCCAACCCCATTGTCATTTTATTAGGTTTTGGGGAAGATCTGACGACCTTTAAATTTTGACCATTTTTTCAACCCGCGACCTGTCGTTCTTTTCTGGTTTCTGGCCTAACCTCCGGAGCTGATATTTCTTTGGAACAAAGATAATTCTTCCTAATCTCTGCAATTTATCCATTAATGCCAACCCCATTGTCATTTTATGAGGTTTTGGGGAAGATCTGACGCCCTTTAAATTTTGACCATTTTTTCAACCCGCGACCTGTCGTTTTTTTCTGGTTTTTCGTGTAACCTCCAGAGCTGAAATTTCTTTGGAACAAAAATAATTCTTCCTAATCTCTGCAATTTATCCATTAATGCCAACCCCATTGTCATTTTATTAGGTTTTGGGGAAGATCTGACGACCTTTAAATTTTGACCATTTTTTCAACCCGCGACCTGTCGTTTTTTTCTGGTTTTTCGTGTAACCTCCGGAGCTGAAATTTATTTGGAACAAAGACAATTCTTTCTAATCTCTGCAATTTCTCCATTAATGCCCACCCCATTGTCATTTCATCAGGCTTTGGGGAAGATCTGACGCCCTTTAAATTTTAACCATTTTTTCAACCCGCGACCTGTCGTTCTTTTCTGGTTTCTGGCGTAACCTCCGGAGCTGATATTTCTTTGGAACAAAGATAATTCTTCCTAATCTCTGCAATTTCTCCATTAATGCCAACCCCATTGTCATTTTATTAGGTTTTGGGTAAGATCTGACGACCTTTAAATTTTGACCATTTTTTCAACCCGCGACCTGTCGTTCTTTTCTGGTTTCTGGCGTAACCTCCGGAGCTGATATTTCTTTGGAACAAAGATAATTCTTCCTAATCTCTGCAATTTATCCATTAATGCCAACCCCATTGTCATTTTATTAGGTTTTGGGGAAGATCTGACGCGCTTTAAATTTTGACCATTTTTTCAACCCGCGACCTGTCGTTTTTTTCTGGTTTTTCGTGTATCCTCCAGAGCTGAAATTTCTTTGGAACAAAGACAATTCTTTCTAATCTCTGCAATTTCTCCATTAATGCCCACCCCATTGTCATTTCATCAGGTTTTGGGGAAGATCTGACGCCCTTTAAATTTTAACCATTTTTTCAACCCGCGACCTGTCGTTTTTCTTTGGTTTTTCGTGTAACCTCCAGAGCTGATATTTCTTTGGAACAAAGACAATTCTTCCTAATCTCTGCAATTTATCCATTAATGCCAACCCCATTGTCATTCTATTAGGTTTTGGGGAAGATCTGACACCCTTTAAATTTTGACCATTTTTTCAACCCGCGACCTGTCGTTTTCTTCTGGTTTTTGACGTAACCTCCGGAGCTGAAATTTCTTTGGAACAAAGATAATTCTACCTAATCTCTGCAATTTCTCCATTAATGCCAACCCCATTGTCATTTTATTAGGTTTTGGGGAAGATCTGACGCCCTTTAAATTTTGACCATTTTTTCAACCCGCGACCTGTCGTTTTTTTCTGGTTTTTGGCGTAACCTCCGGAGCTGAAAGTTCTTTGTAACAAAGGCAATTCTTTCTAATCTCTGCAATGTCTCAATTAATGCCCACCCCATTGTCATTTCATCAGGTTTTGGGGAAGATCTGACACGCTTTAAATTTTGACCATTTTTTCAAACCGCGACCTTTCGTTCTTTTCTGGTTTTTCGCGTAACCTCCGGACCTGAAATGTCTTTGGAACAAAGATAATTCTTTCTAATCTCTGCAATTTCCCCATTAATGCCCACCCCATTGTCATTTTATCAGGTTTGGGGAAAGATCTGACGCCCTTTAAATTTTGACCATTTTTTCAACCCGCGACCTGTCGTTTTTTTCTGGTTTTTCGTTTAACCTCCAGAGCTGAAATTTCTTTGGAACAAAGACAATTCTTTCTAATCTCTGCAATTTATCCATTAATGCCCACCCCATTGTCATTTCATCAGGCTTTGGGGAAGATCTGACGCCCTTTAAATTTTAACCATTTTTTCAACCTGCGACCTGTCGTTTTTTTCTGGTTTTTCGTGTAACCTCCAGAGATGAAATTTCTTTGGAACAAAGATAATTCTTTCAAATCTCTGCAATTTCTCCATTAATGCCAACCACATTCTCATTTTATTAGGTTTTGGGGAAGATCTGACGACCTTTAAATTTTGACCATTTTTTCAACCCGCGACCTGTCGTTCTTTTCTGGTTTCTGGCGTAACATCCGGAGCTGATATTTCTTTGGAACAAAGATAATTCTTCCTAATCTCTGCAATTTATCCATTAATGCCAACCCCATTGTCATTTTATTAGGTTTTTGGGAAAGATCTGACGCCCTTTAAATTTTGACCATTTTTTCAACCCGCGACCTGTCGTTTTTTTCTGGTTTTTGGCATAACCTCCGGAGCTGAAATTTCTTTGGAACAAAGGCAATTGTTTCTAATCTCTACACTGTCTCAATTAATGCCCACCCCATTGTCATTTCATCAGGTTTTGGGGAAGATCTGACACGCTTTAAATTTTGACCATTTTTTCAACCCGCCACCTTTCGTTCTTTTCTGGTTTTTCGCGTAACCTCCGGACCTGAAATGTCTTTGGAACAAGGATAATTCTTTCTAATCTCTGCAATTTCCCCATTAATGCCCACCCCATTGTCATTTTATCAGGTTTGGGGGAAGATCTGATGCCCTTTAAATTTTGACCATTTTTTCAACCCGCGACCTGTCGTTCTTTTCTGGTTTTTGGCTTAACCTCCGGAGCTGAAATTTCTTTGGAACAAAGTTAATTCTTTCTAATTTCTGCAATTTCTCCATTAATGCCCAACCCATTGTCATTTTATCAGGTTTTGGGGAAGATCTGACGCCCTTTAAATTTTGACCATTTTTTCAACCCGCGACCTGTCGTTTTTTTCTGGTTTTTGGCGTAACCTCCGGAGCTGAAATTTCTTTGGAACTAAGATAATTCTACCTAATCTCTGTAATTTCTCCATTAATGCCAACCCCATTGTCATTTTATTAGGTTTTGGGGAAGATCTGACGCGCTTTAAATTTTGACCATTTTTTCAACCCGCGACCTGTCGTTCTTTTCTGGTTTCTCGCGTAACCTCCGGAGCTGATATTTCTTTGGAACACAGATAATTCTACCTAATCTCTGCAATTTCTCCATTAATGCCAACCCCATTGTCATTTTATTAGGTTTTGGGGAAGATCTGACGCCCTTTAAATTTTGACCATTTTTTCAACCCGCGACCTTTCGTTTTTTTCTGGTTTTTGGTGTAACCTCCAGAGCTGAAATTTCTTTGGAACAAATACAATTCTTTCTAATCTCTGCAATTTCCCCATTAATGCCCACCCCATTGTCATTTCATCAGGTTTTGAGGAAGATCTGAGGCCCTTTAAATTTTAACCATTTTTTCAACCCGAGACCTGTCGTTTTTTTCTGGTTTTTCGTGTAACCTCCGGAGCTGATATTTCTTTGGAACAAAGATAATTCTACCTAATCTCTGCAATTTCTCCATTAATGCCAACCCCATTGTCATTTTATTAGGTTTTGGGGAAGATCTGACGACCTTTAAATTTTGACCATTTTTTCAACCCGCGACCTGTCGTTCTTTTCTGGTTTCTGGCCTAACCTCCGGAGCTGATATTTCTTTGGAACAAAGATAATTCTTCCTAATCTCTGCAATTTATCCATTAATGCCAACCCCATTGTCATTTTATGAGGTTTTGGGGAAGATCTGACGCCCTTTAAATTTTGACCATTTTTTCAACCCGCGACCTGTCGTTTTTTTCTGGTTTTTCGTGTAACCTCCAGAGCTGAAATTTCTTTGGAACAAAAATAATTCTTCCTAATCTCTGCAATTTATCCATTAATGCCAACCCCATTGTCATTTTATTAGGTTTTGGGGAAGATCTGACGACCTTTAAATTTTGACCATTTTTTCAACCCGCGACCTGTCGTTTTTTTCTGGTTTTTCGTGTAACCTCCGGAGCTGAAATTTATTTGGAACAAAGACAATTCTTTCTAATCTCTGCAATTTCTCCATTAATGCCCACCCCATTGTCATTTCATCAGGCTTTGGGGAAGATCTGACGCCCTTTAAATTTTAACCATTTTTTCAACCCGCGACCTGTCGTTCTTTTCTGGTTTCTGGCGTAACCTCCGGAGCTGATATTTCTTTGGAACAAAGATAATTCTTCCTAATCTCTGCAATTTCTCCATTAATGCCAACCCCATTGTCATTTTATTAGGTTTTGGGTAAGATCTGACGACCTTTAAATTTTGACCATTTTTTCAACCCGCGACCTGTCGTTCTTTTCTGGTTTCTGGCGTAACCTCCGGAGCTGATATTTCTTTGGAACAAAGATAATTCTTCCTAATCTCTGCAATTTATCCATTAATGCCAACCCCATTGTCATTTTATTAGGTTTTGGGGAAGATCTGACGCGCTTTAAATTTTGACCATTTTTTCAACCCGCGACCTGTCGTTTTTTTCTGGTTTTTCGTGTATCCTCCAGAGCTGAAATTTCTTTGGAACAAAGACAATTCTTTCTAATCTCTGCAATTTCTCCATTAATGCCCACCCCATTGTCATTTCATCAGGTTTTGGGGAAGATCTGACGCCCTTTAAATTTTAACCATTTTTTCAACCCGCGACCTGTCGTTTTTCTTTGGTTCTTCGTGTAACCTCCAGAGCTGATATTTCTTTGGAACAAAGACAATTCTTCCTAATCTCTGCAATTTATCCATTAATGCCAACCCCATTGTCATTCTATTAGGTTTTGGGGAAGATCTGACACCCTTTAAATTTTGACCATTTTTTCAACCCGCGACCTGTCGTTTTCTTCTGGTTTTTGACGTAACCTCCGGAGCTGAAATTTCTTTGGAACAAAGATAATTCTACCTAATCTCTGCAATTTCTCCATTAATGCCAACCCCATTGTCATTTTATTAGGTTTTGGGGAAGATCTGACGCCCTTTAAATTTTGACCATTTTTTCAACCCGCGACCTGTCATTTTTTTCTGGTTTTTGGCGTAACCTCCGGAGCTGAAAGTTCTTTGTAACAAAGGCAATTCTTTCTAATCTCTGCAATGTCTCAATTAATGCCCACCCCATTGTCATTTCATCAGGTTTTGGGGAAGATCTGACACGCTTTAAATTTTGACCATTTTTTCAAACCGCGACCTTTCGTTCTTTTCTGGTTTTTCGCGTAACCTCCGGACCTGAAATGTCTTTGGAACAAAGATAATTCTTTCTAACCTCTGCAATTTCCCCATTAATGCCCACCCCATTGTCATTTTATCAGGTTTGGGGAAAGATCTGACGCCCTTTAAATTTTGACCATTTTTTCAACCCGCGACCTGTCGTTTTTTTCTGGTTTTTCGTTTAACCTCCAGAGCTGAAATTTCTTTGGAACAAAGACAATTCTTTCTAATCTCTGCAATTTATCCATTAATGCCCACCCCATTGTCATTTCATCAGGCTTTGGGGAAGATCTGACGCCCTTTAAATTTTAACCATTTTTTCAACCTGCGACCTGTCGTTTTTTTCTGGTTTTTCGTGTAACCTCCAGAGCTGAAATTTCTTTGGAACAAAGATAATTCTTCCTAATCTCTGCAATTTCTCCATTAATGCCAACCCCATTGTCATTTTATTAGGTTTTGGGGAAGATCTGAGGACCTTTAAATTTTGACCATTTTTTAAACCCGCGACCTGTCGTTTTTTTCTGGTTTTTCGTCTAACCTCCAGGGCTGAAATTTCTTTGGAACAAAGACAATTCTTTCTAATCTCTGCAATTTCTCCATTAATGCCCACCCCATTGTCATTTCATCAGGTTTTGGGGAAGATCTGACGCCCTTTAAATTTTAACCATTTTTTCAACCCGCGACTTGTCGTTTTTTTCTGGTTTTTCGTGTGACCTCCAGAGCTGAAATTTCTTTGGAACAAAGATAATTCTTTCAAATCTCTGCAATTTCTCCATTAATGCCAACCACATTCCCATTTTATTAGGTTTTGGGGAAGATCTGACGACCTTTAAATTTTGACCATTTTTTCAACCCGCGACCTGTCGTTCTTTTCTGGTTTCTGGCGTAACATCCGGAGCTGATATTTCTTTGGAACAAAGATAATTCTTCCTAATCTCTGCAATTTATCCATTAATGCCAACCCCATTGTCATTTTATTAGGTTTTGGGAAAGATCTGACGCCCTTTAAATTTTGACCATTTTTTCAACCCGCGACCTGTCGTTTTTTTCTGGTTTTTGGCATAACCTCCGGAGCTGAAATTTCTTTGGAACAAAGGCAATTGTTTCTAATCTCTACACTGTCTCAATTAATGCCCACCCCATTGTCATTTCATCAGGTTTTGGGGAAGATCTGACACGCTTTAAATTTTGACCATTTTTTCAACCCGCCACCTTTCGTTCTTTTCTGGTTTTTCGCGTAACCTCCGGACCTGAAATGTCTTTGGAACAAGGATAATTCTTTCTAATCTCTGCAATTTCCCCATTAATGCCCACCCCATTGTCATTTTATCAGGTTTGGGGGAAGATCTGACGCCCTTTAAATTTTGACCATTTTTTCAACCCGCGACCTGTCGTTTTTTTTCTGGTTTTTCGTGTAACCTCCAGAGCTGAAATTTCTTTGGAACTAAGATAATTCTACCTAATCTCTGTAATTCCTCCATTAATGCCAACCCCATTGTCATTTTATTAGGTTTTGGGGAAGATCTGACGCCCTTTAAATTTTGACCATTTTTTCAACCCGCGACCTGTCGTTTTTTTCTGGTTTTTCGTGTAACCTCCAGAGCTGAAATTTCTTTGGAACAAAGACAATTCTTTCTAATCTCTGCAATTTCTCAATTAATGCCCACCCCATTGTCATTTCATCAGATTTTGGGGAAGATCTGACACGCTTTAAATTTTGACCATTTTTTCAACCCGCGACCTTTCGTTCTTTTCTGGTTTTTCGCGTAACCTCCGGACCTGAAATGTCTTTGGAACAAGGATAATTCTTTCTAATCTCTGCAATTTCCCCATTAATGCCCACCCCATTGTCATTTCATCAGGATTTGGGGAAGTTCTGACGCCCTTTAAATTTTGACCATTTTTTCAACCCGCGACCTGTCTTTTTTTCTGGTTTTTGGCGTAACCTCCGGAGCTGAAATTTCTTTGGAACTAAGATAATTCTACCTAATCTGTGTAATTTCTCGAAAAAATGCCAACCCCATTGTCATTTTATTAGGATTTGGGGAAGATCTGACGCGCTTTAAATTTTGACCATTTTTTCAACCCGCGACCTGTCGTTCTTTTCTGGTTTCTCGCGTAACCTCCGGAGCTGATATTTCTTTGGAACAAAGATAATTCTACCTAATCTCTGCAATTTCTCCATTAATGCCAACCCCATTGTCATTTTATTAGGTCTTGGGGAAGATCTGACGCCCTTTAAATTTTGACCATTTTTAAACCCGCGACCTGTCGTTTTTTCTGGTTTTTGGCGTAACCTCCGGAGCTGAAATTTCTTTGGAACAAAGGCAATTCTTTCTAATCTCTGCAATGTCTCAATTAATGCCCACCCCATTGTCATTTCATCAGGTTTGGGGGAAGATCTGACGCCCTTTAAATGTTGACCATTTTTTCAACCCGCGACCTGTCGTTTTTTTCTGGTTTTTCGTGTAACCTCCAGAGCTGAAATTTCTTTGGGACAAAGACAATTCTTTCTAATCTCTGCAATTTCTCCATTAATGCCCACCCCATTGTTATTTCAAAAGGCTTTGGGGAAAATCTGACGCCCTTTAAATTTTAACCATTTTTTCAACCCGCGACCTGTCGTTTTTTTCTGGTTTTTCGTGTAACCTCCAGAGCTGAAATTTCTTTGGAACAAAGATAATTCTTCCTAATCTCTGCAATTTCTCCATTAATGCCAACCCCATTGTCATTTTGTAAGGTTTTGGGGAAGATCTGACGCCCTTTAAATTTTGACCATTTTTTCAACCCGCGACCTGTCGTTTTTTTCTGGTTTTTGGCGTAACCTCCGGAGCTGAAATTTCTTTGGAACTAAGATAATTCTACCTAATCTCTGTAATTTCTCCATTAATGCCAACCCCATTGTCATTTTATTAGGTTTTGGGGAAGATCTGACGCCCTTTAAATTTTGACCATTTTTTCAACCCGCGACCTGTCGTTTTTTTCTGGTTTTTCGTGTAACCTCCAGAGCTGAAATTTCTTTGGAACAAAGACAATTCTTTCTAATCTCTGCAATTTCTCCATTAATGCCCACCCCATTGTCATTTCATCAGGCTTTGGGGAAGATCTGACGCCCTTTAAATTTTAACCATTTTTTCAACCCGCGACCTGTCGTTCTTTTCTGGTTTCTGGCGTAACCTCCGGAGCTGATATTTCTTTGGAACAAAGATAATTCTTCCTAATCTCTGCAATTTATCCATTAATGCCAACCCCATTGTCATTTTATTAGGTTTTGGGGAAGATCTGATGACCTTTAAATTTTGACCATTTTTTCAACCCGCGACCTGTTGTTCTTTTCTGCTTTCTCGCGTAACCTCCGGAGCTGATATTTCTTTGGAACAAAGATAATTCTTCCCAATCTCTGCAATTTATCCATTAATGCCAACCCCATTGTCATTTTATTAGGTTTTGGGGAAGATCTGACGCGCTTTAAATTTTGACCATTTTTTCAACCCGCGACCTGTCGCTTTTTTCTGGTTTTTCATGTAACCTCCAGAGCTGAAATTTCTTTGGAACAAAGACAATTCTTTCTAATCTCTGCAATTTCTCCATTAATGCCCACCCCATTGTCATTTCATCAGGTTTTGGGGAAGATCTGACGCCCTTTAAATTTTAACCATTTTTTCAACCCGCGACCTGTCGTTTTTTTCTGGTTTTTCGTGTAACCTCCAGAGCTGAAATTTCTTTGGAACAAAGATAATTCTTCCTAATCTCTGCAATTTCTCCATTAATGCCAACCCCATTGTCATTTTATTAGGTTTTGGGGAAGATCTGAAGACCTTTAAATTTTGACCATTTTTTCAACCCACGACCTGTCGTTCTTTTCTGGTTTCTGGCGTAACCTCCGGAGCTGAAATTTCTTTGGAACAAAGATAATTCTTTCTAATCTCTGCAATTTCCCCATTAATGCCCACCCCATTGTCATTTTATCAGGTTTGGGGGAAGATCTGACGCCCTTTAAATTTTGACCATTTTTTCAACCCGCGACCTGTCGTTTTTTTCTGGTTTTTCGTGTAACCTCCAGAGCTGATATTTCTTTGGAACAAAGACAATTCTTCCTAATCTCTGCAATTTATCCATTAATGCCAACCCCATTGTCATTTTATCAGGTTTTGGGGAAGATCTGACGCCCTTTAAATTTTGACCATTTTTTCAACCCGCGACCTGTCGTTTTCTTCTGGTTTTTGGCGTAACCTCCAGAGCTGAAATTTCTTTGGAACAAAGATAATTCTACCTAATCTCTGTAATTTCTCCATTAATGCCAACCCCATTGTCATTTTATTAGATTTTGGGGAAGATCTGACGCCCTTTAAATTTTGACCATTTTTTCAACCCGCAGCCTGTCGTTCTTTTCTGGTTTCTCGCGTAACCTCCGGAGCTGATATTTCTTTGGAACAAAGATAATTCTACCTAATCTCTGCAATTTATCCATTAATGCCAACCCCATTGTCATTTTATTAGGTTTTGGGGAAGATCTAACGCCCTTTAAATTTTGACCAGTTTTTCAACCCGCGACCTGTCGTTTTTTTCTGGTTTTTGGCGTAACCTCCGGAGCTGAAATTTCTTTGGAACAACAACAATTCTTTCTAATCTCTGCAATGTCTCAATTAATGCCCACCCCATTGTCATTTCATCAGGTTTTGGGGAAGATCTGACACACTTTAAATTTTGACCATTTTTTCAACCCGCGACCTGTCGTTTTTTTCTGGTTTTTCGTGTAATCTCCAGAGCTGAAATTTCTTTGGAACAAAGACAATTCTTTCTAATCTCTGCAATTTCTCCATTAATGCCCACCCCATTGTCATTTCATCAGGCTTTGGGGAAGATCTGACGCCCTTTAAATTTTAACCATTTTTTCAACCCGCGACCTGTCGTTTTTTTCTGGTTTTTCGTGTAACCTCCAGAGCTGATATTTCTTTGGAACAAAGATAATTCTTCCTAATCTCTGCAATTTCTCCATTAATGCCCACCCCATTGTCATTTCATCAGGTTTTGGGGAAGATCTGACGCCCTTTAAATTTTAACCATTTTTTCAACCCGCGACCTGTCGTTTTTTTCTGGTTTTTCGTGTGACCTCCAGAGCTGAAATTTCTTTGGAACAAAGATAATTCTTCCTAATCTCTGCAATTTCTCCATTAATGCCAACCCCATTGTCATTTTATTAGGTTTTGGGGAAGATCTGAAGACCTTTAAATTTTGACCATTTTTTCAACCCGCGACCTGTCGTTCTTTTCTGGCTTCTGGCGTAACCTCCGGAGCTGAAATTTCTTTGGAACAAAGATAATTCTTTCTAATCTCTGCAATTTCCCCATTAATGCCCACCCCATTGTCATTTTATCAGGTTTGGGGGAAGATCTGACGCCCTTTAAATTTTGACCATTTTTTCAACCCGCGACCTGTCGTTTTTTTCTGGTTTTTCGTGTAACCTCCAGAGCTGATATTTCT
The DNA here is from genome assembly GCA_029490765.1 of Euthynnus affinis. Lineage (NCBI taxonomy): Eukaryota > Metazoa > Chordata > Actinopteri > Scombriformes > Scombridae > Euthynnus > Euthynnus affinis. The sequence continues at coordinate 4,079,300 of CM055843.1, forward strand.
TTGGAACAAAGACAATTCTTCCTAATCTCTGCAATTTGTCCATTAATGCCAACCCCATTGTCATTTTATTAGGTTTTGGGGAAGATCTGACGCCCTTTAAATTTTACCATTTTTTCAACCCGCGACCTGTCGTTTTCTTCTGGTTTTTGGCGTAACCTCCGGAGCTTAAATTTCTTTGGAACAAAGATAATTCTTCCTAATCTCTGCAATTTCTCCATTAATGCCAACCCCATTGTCATTTTATTAGGTTTTGGGGAAGATCTGACGACCTTTAAATTTTGACCATTTTTTCAACCCGCGACCTGTCGTTCTTTTCTGGTTTCTGGCGTAACCTCCGGAGCTGATATTTCTTTGGAACAAAGATAATTCTTCCTAATCTCTGCAATTTATCCATTAATGCCAACCCCATTGTCATTTTATTAGGTTTTGGGGAAGATCTGACGCGCTTTAAATTTTGACCATTTTTTCAACCCGCGACCTGTCGTTTTTTTCTGGTTTTCGTGTGACCTCCAGAGCTGAAATTTCTTTGGAACACAGATAATTCTTCCTAATCTCTGCAATTTCTCCATTAATGCCAACCCCATTGTCATTTCATCAGGTTTTGGGGAAGATCTGACACACTTTAAATTTTGACCATTTTTTCAACCCGCGACCTTTCGTTCTTTTCTGGTTTTTCGCGCAATCTCCGGACCTGAAATGTCTTTGGAACAAAGATAATTCTTTCTAATCTCTGCAATTTCCCCATTAATGCCCACCCCATTGTCATTTTATCAGGTTTGGGGGAAGATCTGACGCCCTTTAATTTTGACCATTTTTTCAACCCGCGACCTGTCGTTTTTTTCTGGTTTTTCGTGTAACCTCCAGAGCTGAAATTTCTTTGGAACAAAGACAATTCTTTCTAATCTCTGCAATTTCTCCATTAATGCCCACCCCATTGTCATTTCATCAGGCTTTGGGGAAGATCTGACGCCCTTTAAATTTTAACCATTTTTTCAACCCGCGACCTGTCGTTTTTTTCTGATTTTTCGTGTAACCTCCAGAGCTGAAATTTCTTTGGAATAAAAATAATTCTTCCTTATCTCTGCAATTTCTCCATTAATGCCAACCCCATTGTCATTTTATTAGGTTTTGGGGAAGATCTGACGACCTTTAAATTTTGACCATTTTTTCAACCCGCGACCTGTCGTTTTTTTCTGGTTTTTCGTGTAACCTCCAAAGCTGAAATTTCTTTGGAACAAAGATAATTCTTTCTAATCTCTGCAATTTCTCCATTAATGCCCACCCCATTGTCATTTTATCAGGTTTGGGGGAAGATCTGACGCCCTTTAAATTTTGACCATTTTTTCAACCCGCGACCTGTCGTTTTTTTCTGGTTTTTCGTGTGACCTCCAGAGCTGAAATTTCTTTGGAACAAAGATAATTCTTCCTAATCTCTGCAATTTCTCCGTTAATGCCAACCCCATTGTCATTTTATTAGGTTTTGGGGAAGATCTGACGACCTTTAAATTTTGACCATTCTTTCAACCCGCGACCTGTCGTTCTTTTCTGGTTTCTGGCGTAACCTCCGGAGCTGATATTTCTTTGGAACAAAGATAATTCTTTCTAATCTCTGCAATTTCCCCATTAATGCCCACCCCATTGTCATTTTATCAGGTTTTGGGGAAGATCTGACACCCTTTAAATTTTGACCATTTTTTCAACCTGCGACCTGTCGTTCTTTTCTGGTTTCTGGCGTAACCTCCGGAGCTGATATTTCTTTGGAACAAAGATAATTCTTCCTAATCTCTGCAATTTATCCATTAATGCCAACCCCATTGTCATTTTATTAGGTTTTGGGGAAGATCTGACGCCCTTTAAATTTTGACCATTTTTTCAACCCGCGACCTGTCGTTTTTTTCTGGTTTTTCGTGTGACTTCCAGAGCTGAAATTTCTTTGGAACAAAGATAATTCTTCCTAATCTCTGCAATTTCTCCATTAATGCCAACCCCATTGTCATTTTATTAGGTTTTGGGGAAGATCTGACGACCTTTAAATTTTGACCATTTTTTCAACCCGCGACCTGTCGTTCTTTTCTCGTTTCTAGCGTAACCTCCGGAGTTGAAATTTCTTTGGAACAAAGATAATTCTTTCTAATCTCTGCAATTTCTCCATTAATGCCCACCCCATTGTCATTTCATCAGGTTTTGGGGAAGATCTGACGCCCTTTAAATTTTAACCATTTTTTCAACCCGCGACCTGTCGTTTTTTTCTGGTTTTTCGTGTGACCTCCAGAGCTGAAATTTCTTTGGAACAAAGATAATTCTTCCTAATCTCTGCAATTTCTCCATTAATGCCAACCCCATTGTCATTTTATTAGGTTTTGGGGAAGATCTGACGACCTTTAAATTTTGACCATTTTTTCAACCCGCGACCTGTCGTTTTTTTCTGGTTTCTGGCATAACCTCCGGAGCTGAAATTTCTTTGGAACAAAGATAATTCTTTCTAATCCCTGCAATTTCCCCATTAATGCCCACCCCATTGTCATTTCATCAGGTTTTGGGGAAGATCTGACGCCCTTTAAATTTTAACCATTTTTTCAACCCGCGACCTGTCGTTTTTTTCTGGTTTTTCGTGTGACCTCCAGAGCTGAAATTTCTTTGGAACAAAGATAATTCTTCCTAATCTCTGCAATTTCTCCATTAATGCCAACCCCATTGTCATTTTATTAGGTTTTGGGGAAGATCTGAAGACCTTTAAATTTTGACCATTTTTTCAACCCACGACCTGTCGTTCTTTTCTGGTTTCTGGCGTAACCTCCGGAGCTGAAATTTCTTTGGAACAAAGATAATTCTTTCTAATCTCTGCAATTTCCCCATTAATGCCCACCCCATTGTCATTTTATCAGGTTTGGGGGAAGATCTGACGCCCTTTAAATTTTGACCATTTTTTCAACCCGCGACCTGTCGTTTTTTTCTGGTTTTTCGTGTAACCTCCAGAGCTGATATTTCTTTGGAACAAAGACAATTCTTCCTAATCTCTGCAATTTATCCATTAATGCCAACCCCATTGTCATTTTATCAGGTTTTGGGGAAGATCTGACGCCCTTTAAATTTTGACCATTTTTTCAACCCGCGACCTGTCGTTTTCTTCTGGTTTTTGGCGTAACCTCCAGAGCTGAAATTTCTTTGGAACGAAGATAATTCTACCTAATCTCTGTAATTTCTCCATTAATGCCAACCCCATTGTCATTTTATTAGGTTTTGGGGAAGATCTGACGCCCTTTAAATTTTGACCATTTTTTCAACCCGCAGCCTGTCGTTCTTTTCTGGTTTCTCGCGTAACCTCCGGAGCTGATATTTCTTTGGAACAAAGACAATTCTTTCTAATCTCTGCAATTTCTCCATTAATGCCCACCCCATTGTCATTTCATCAGGCTTTGGGGAAGATCTGACGCCCTTTAAATTTTAACCATTTTTTCAACCCGCAACCTGTCGTTTTTTTCTGGTTTTTCGTGTAACCTCCAGAGCTGATATTTCTTTGGAACAAAGATAATTCTTCCTAATCTCTGCAATTTCTCCATTAATGCCCACCCCATTGTCATTTCATCAGGTTTTGGGGAAGATCTGACGCCCTTTAAATTTTAACCATTTTTTCAACCCGCGACCTGTCGTTTTTTTCTGGTTTTTCGTGTGACCTCCAGAGCTGAAATTTCTTTGGAACAAAGATAATTCTTCCTAATCTCTGCAATTTCCCCATTAATGCCCACCCCATTGTCATTTTATCAGGTTTGGGGGAAGATCTGACGCCCTTTAAATTTTGACCATTTTTTCAACCCGCGACCTGTCGTTTTTTTCTGGTTTTTCGTGTAACCTCCAGAGCTGATATTTCTTTGGAACAAAGACAATTCTTCCTAATCTCTGCAATTTGTCCATTAATGCCAACCCCATTGTCATTTTATTAGGTTTTGGGGAAGATCTGACGCCCTTTAAATTTTACCATTTTTTCAACCCGCGACCTGTCGTTTTCTTCTGGTTTTTGGCGTAACCTCCGGAGCTTAAATTTCTTTGGAACAAAGATAATTCTTCCTAATCTCTGCAATTTCTCCATTAATGCCAACCCCATTGTCATTTTATTAGGTTTTGGGGAAGATCTGACGCCCTTTAAATTTTGACCATTTTTTCAACCCGCGACCTGTCGTTTTCTTCTGGTTTTTGGCGTAACCTCCAGAGCTGAAATTTCTTTGGAACAAAGATAATTCTACCTAATCTCTGTAATTTCTCCATTAATGCCAACCCCATTGTCATTTTATTAGGTTTTGGGGAAGATCTGACGCCCTTTAAATTTTGACCATTTTTTCAACCCGCAGCCTGTCGTTCTTTTCTGGTTTCTCGCGTAACCTCCGGAGCTGATATTTCTTTGGAACAAAGATAATTCTACCTAATCTCTGCAATTTATCCATTAATGCCAACCCCATTGTCATTTTATTAGGTTTTGGGGAAGATCTAACGCCCTTTAAATTTTGACCAGTTTTTCAACCCGCGACCTGTCGTTTTTTTCTGGTTTTTGGCGTAACCTCCGGAGCTGAAATTTCTTTGGAACAAAGACAATTCTTTCTAATCTCTGCAATGTCTCAATTAATGCCCACCCCATTGTCATTTCATCAGGTTTTGGGGAAGATCTGACACACTTTAAATTTTGACCATTTTTTCAACCCGCGACCTGTCGTTTTTTTCTGGTTTTTCGTGTAATCTCCAGAGCTGAAATTTCTTTGGAACAAAGACAATTCTTTCTAATCTCTGCAATTTCTCCATTAATGCCCACCCCATTGTCATTTCATCAGGCTTTGGGGAAGATCTGACGCCCTTTAAATTTTAACCATTTTTTCAACCCGCGACCTGTCGTTTTTTTCTGGTTTTTCGTGTAACCTCCAGAGCTGATATTTCTTTGGAACAAAGATAATTCTTCCTAATCTCTGCAATTTCTCCATTAATGCCCACCCCATTGTCATTTCATCAGGTTTTGGGGAAGATCTGACGCCCTTTAAATTTTAACCATTTTTTCAACCCGCGACCTGTCGTTTTTTTCTGGTTTTTCGTGTGACCTCCAGAGCTGAAATTTCTTTGGAACAAAGATAATTCTTCCTAATCTCTGCAATTTCTCCATTAATGCCAACCCCATTGTCATTTTATTAGGTTTTGGGGAAGATCTGAAGACCTTTAAATTTTGACCATTTTTTCAACCCGCGACCTGTCGTTCTTTTCTGGCTTCTGGCGTAACCTCCGGAGCTGAAATTTCTTTGGAACAAAGATAATTCTTTCTAATCTCTGCAATTTCCCCATTAATGCCCACCCCATTGTCATTTTATCAGGTTTGGGGGAAGATCTGACGCCCTTTAAATTTTGACCATTTTTTCAACCCGCGACCTGTCGTTTTTTTCTGGTTTTTCGTGTAACCTCCAGAGCTGATATTTCTTTGGAACAAAGACAATTCTTCCTAATCTCTGCAATTTGTCCATTAATGCCAACCCCATTGTCATTTTATTAGGTTTTGGGGAAGATCTGACGCCCTTTAAATTTTACCATTTTTTCAACCCGCGACCTGTCGTTTTCTTCTGGTTTTTGGCGTAACCTCCGGAGCTTAAATTTCTTTGGAACAAAGATAATTCTTCCTAATCTCTGCAATTTCTCCATTAATGCCAACCCCATTGTCATTTTATTAGGTTTTGGGGAAGATCTGACGACCTTTAAATTTTGACCATTTTTTCAACCCGCGACCTGTCGTTCTTTTCTGGTTTCTGGCGTAACCTCCGGAGCTGATATTTCTTTGGAACAAAGATAATTCTTCCTAATCTCTGCAATTTATCCATTAATGCCAACCCCATTGTCATTTTATTAGGTTTTGGGGAAGATCTGACGCGCTTTAAATTTTGACCATTTTTTCAACCCGCGACCTGTCGTTTTTTTCTGGTTTTCGTGTGACCTCCAGAGCTGAAATTTCTTTGGAACACAGATAATTCTTCCTAATCTCTGCAATTTCTCCATTAATGCCAACCCCATTGTCATTTCATCAGGTTTTGGGGAAGATCTGACACACTTTAAATTTTGACCATTTTTTCAACCCGCGACCTTTCGTTCTTTTCTGGTTTTTCGCGCAATCTCCGGACCTGAAATGTCTTTGGAACAAAGATAATTCTTTCTAATCTCTGCAATTTCCCCATTAATGCCCACCCCATTGTCATTTTATCAGGTTTGGGGGAAGATTTGACGCCCTTTAATTTTGACCATTTTTTCAACCCGCGACCTGTCGTTTTTTTCTGGTTTTTCGTGTAACCTCCAGAGCTGAAATTTCTTTGGAACAAAGACAATTCTTTCTAATCTCTGCAATTTCTCCATTAATGCCCACCCCATTGTCATTTCATCAGGCTTTGGGGAAGATCTGACGCCCTTTAAATTTTAACCATTTTTTCAACCCGCGACCTGTCGTTTTTTTCTGATTTTTCGTGTAACCTCCAGAGCTGAAATTTCTTTGGAATAAAAATAATTCTTCCTTATCTCTGCAATTTCTCCATTAATGCCAACCCCATTGTCATTTTATTAGGTTTTGGGGAAGATCTGACGACCTTTAAATTTTGACCATTTTTTCAACCCGCGACCTGTCGTTTTTTTCTGGTTTTTCGTGTAACCTCCAAAGCTGAAATTTCTTTGGAACAAAGATAATTCTTTCTAATCTCTGCAATTTCTCCATTAATGCCCACCCCATTGTCATTTTATCAGGTTTGGGGGAAGATCTGACGCCCTTTAAATTTTGACCATTTTTTCAACCCGCGACCTGTCGTTTTTTTCTGGTTTTTCGTGTGACCTCCAGAGCTGAAATTTCTTTGGAACAAAGATAATTCTTCCTAATCTCTGCAATTTCTCCGTTAATGCCAACCCCATTGTCATTTTATTAGGTTTTGGGGAAGATCTGACGACCTTTAAATTTTGACCATTCTTTCAACCCGCGACCTGTCGTTCTTTTCTGGTTTCTGGCGTAACCTCCGGAGCTGATATTTCTTTGGAACAAAGATAATTCTTTCTAATCTCTGCAATTTCCCCATTAATGCCCACCCCATTGTCATTTTATCAGGTTTTGGGGAAGATCTGACACCCTTTAAATTTTGACCATTTTTTCAACCTGCGACCTGTCGTTCTTTTCTGGTTTCTGGCGTAACCTCCGGAGCTGATATTTCTTTGGAACAAAGATAATTCTTCCTAATCTCTGCAATTTATCCATTAATGCCAACCCCATTGTCATTTTATTAGGTTTTGGGGAAGATCTGACGCCCTTTAAATTTTGACCATTTTTTCAACCCGCGACCTGTCGTTTTTTTCTGGTTTTTCGTGTGACTTCCAGAGCTGAAATTTCTTTGGAACAAAGATAATTCTTCCTAATCTCTGCAATTTCTCCATTAATGCCAACCCCATTGTCATTTTATTAGGTTTTGGGGAAGATCTGACGACCTTTAAATTTTGACCATTTTTTCAACCCGCGACCTGTCGTTCTTTTCTCGTTTCTAGCGTAACCTCCGGAGTTGAAATTTCTTTGGAACAAAGATAATTCTTTCTAATCTCTGCAATTTCTCCATTAATGCCCACCCCATTGTCATTTCATCAGGTTTTGGGGAAGATCTGACGCCCTTTAAATTTTAACCATTTTTTCAACCCGCGACCTGTCGTTTTTTTCTGGTTTTTCGTGTGACCTCCAGAGCTGAAATTTCTTTGGAACAAAGATAATTCTTCCTAATCTCTGCAATTTCTACATTAATGCCAACCCCATTGTCATTTTATTAGGTTTTGGGGAAGATCTGACGACCTTTAAATTTTGACCATTTTTTCAACCCGCGACCTGTCGTTTTTTTCTGGTTTCTGGCATAACCTCCGGAGCTGAAATTTCTTTGGAACAAAGATAATTCTTTCTAATCCCTGCAATTTCCCCATTAATGCCCACCCCATTGTCATTTCATCAGGTTTTGGGGAAGATCTGACGCCCTTTAAATTTTAACCATTTTTTCAACCCGCGACCTGTCGTTTTTTTCTGGTTTTTCGTGTGACCTCCAGAGCTGAAATTTCTTTGGAACAAAGATAATTCTTCCTAATCTCTGCAATTTCTCCATTAATGCCAACCCCATTGTCATTTTATTAGGTTTTGGGGAAGATCTGAAGACCTTTAAATTTTGACCATTTTTTCAACCCACGACCTGTCGTTCTTTTCTGGTTTCTGGCGTAACCTCCGGAGCTGAAATTTCTTTGGAACAAAGATAATTCTTTCTAATCTCTGCAATTTCCCCATTAATGCCCACCCCATTGTCATTTTATCAGGTTTGGGGGAAGATCTGACGCCCTTTAAATTTTGACCATTTTTTCAACCCGCGACCTGTCGTTTTTTTCTGGTTTTTCGTGTAACCTCCAGAGCTGATATTTCTTTGGAACAAAGACAATTCTTCCTAATCTCTGCAATTTATCCATTAATGCCAACCCCATTGTCATTTTATCAGGTTTTGGGGAAGATCTGACGCCCTTTAAATTTTGACCATTTTTTCAACCCGCGACCTGTCGTTTTCTTCTGGTTTTTGGCGTAACCTCCAGAGCTGAAATTTCTTTGGAACGAAGATAATTCTACCTAATCTCTGTAATTTCTCCATTAATGCCAACCCCATTGTCATTTTATTAGGTTTTGGGGAAGATCTGACGCCCTTTAAATTTTGACCATTTTTTCAACCCGCAGCCTGTCGTTCTTTTCTGGTTTCTCGCGTAACCTCCGGAGCTGATATTTCTTTGGAACAAAGACAATTCTTTCTAATCTCTGCAATTTCTCCATTAATGCCCACCCCATTGTCATTTCATCAGGCTTTGGGGAAGATCTGACGCCCTTTAAATTTTAACCATTTTTTCAACCCGCGACCTGTCGTTTTTTTCTGGTTTTTCGTGTAACCTCCAGAGCTGATATTTCTTTGGAACAAAGATAATTCTTCCTAATCTCTGCAATTTCTCCATTAATGCCCACCCCATTGTCATTTCATCAGGTTTTGGGGAAGATCTGACGCCCTTTAAATTTTAACCATTTTTTCAACCCGCGACCTGTCGTTTTTTTCTGGTTTTTCGTGTGACCTCCAGAGCTGAAATTTCTTTGGAACAAAGATAATTCTTCCTAATCTCTGCAATTTCTCCATTAATGCCAACCCCATTGTCATTTTATTAGGTTTTGGGGAAGATCTGAAGACCTTTAAATTTTGACCATTTTTTCAACCCGCGACCTGTCGTTCTTTTCTGGCTTCTGGCGTAACCTCCGGAGCTGAAATTTCTTTGGAACAAAGATAATTCTTTCTAATCTCTGCAATTTCCCCATTAATGCCCACCCCATTGTCATTTTATCAGGTTTGGGGGAAGATCTGACGCCCTTTAAATTTTGACCATTTTTTCAACCCGCGACCTGTCGTTTTTTTCTGGTTTTTCGTGTAACCTCCAGAGCTGATATTTCTTTGGAACAAAGACAATTCTTCCTAATCTCTGCAATTTGTCCATTAATGCCAACCCCATTGTCATTTTATTAGGTTTTGGGGAAGATCTGACGCCCTTTAAATTTTACCATTTTTTCAACCCGCGACCTGTCGTTTTCTTCTGGTTTTTGGCGTAACCTCCGGAGCTTAAATTTCTTTGGAACAAAGATAATTCTTCCTAATCTCTGCAATTTCTCCATTAATGCCAACCCCATTGTCATTTTATTAGGTTTTGGGGAAGATCTGACGACCTTTAAATTTTGACCATTTTTTCAACCCGCGACCTGTCGTTCTTTTCTGGTTTCTGGCGTAACCTCCGGAGCTGATATTTCTTTGGAATAAAGATAATTCTTCCTAATCTCTGCAATTTATCCATTAATGCCAACCCCATTGTCATTTTATTAGGTTTTGGGGAAGATCTGACGCGCTTTAAATTTTGACCATTTTTTCAACCCGCGACCTGTCGTTTTTTTCTGGTTTTTCGTGTGACCTCCAGAGCTGAAATTTCTTTGGAACACAGATAATTCTTCCTAATCTCTGCAATTTCTCCATTAATGCCAACCCCATTGTAATTTCATCAGGTTTTGGGGAAGATCTGACACACTTTAAATTTTGACCATTTTTTCAACCCGCGACCTGTCGTTTTTTTCTGGTTTTTGGCGTAACCTCCGGAGCTGAAATTTCTTTGGAACAAAGGCAATTCTTTCTTATCTCTGCAATGTCTCAATTAATGCCCACCCCATTGTCATTTCATCAGGTTTTGGGGAAGATCTGACACGCTTTAAATTTTGACCATTTTTTCAACCCGCGACCTTTCGTTCTTTTCTGGTTTTTCGCGTAACCTCCGGACCTGAAATGTCTTTGGAACAAAGATAATTCTTTCTAATCTCTGCAATTTCCCCATTAATGCCCACCCCATTGTCATTTTATCAGGTTTGGGGGAAGATCTGACGCCCTTTAATTTTGACCATTTTTTCAACCCGCGACCTGTCGTTTTTTTCTGGTTTTTCGTGTAACCTCCAGAGCGGAAATTTCTTTGGAACAAAGACAATTCTTTCTAATCTCTGCAATTTCTCCATTAATGCCCACCCCATTGTCATTTCATCAGGCTTTGGGGAAGATCTGACGCCCTTTAAATTTTAACCATTTTTTCAACCCGCGACCTGTCGTTTTTTTCTGGTTTTTCGTGTAACCTCCAGAGCTGAAATTTCTTTGGAACAAAGATAATTCTTCCTAATCTCTGCAATTTCTCCATTAATGCCAACCCGATTGTCATTTTATTAGGTTTTGGGGAAGATATGACGACCTTTAAATTTTGACCATTTTTTCAACCCGCGACCTGTCGTTTTTTTCTGGTTTTTCGTGTAACCTCCAAAGCTGAAATTTCTTTGGAACAAAGATAATTCTTTCTAATCTCTGCAATTTCTCCATTAATGCCCACCCCATTGTCATTTTATCAGGTTTGGGGGAAGATCTGACGCCCTTTAAATTTTGACCATTTTTTCAACCCGCGACCTGTCGTTTTTTTCTGGTTTTTCGTGTAACCTCCAGAGCTGAAATTTCTTTGGAACAAAGACAATTCTTTCTAATCTCTGCAATTTCTCCATTAATGCCCACCTCATTGTCATTTTATCAGGTTTTGGGGAAGATCTGACGCCCTTTAAATTTTAACCATTTTTTCAACCCGCGACCTGTCGTTTTTTTCTGGTTTTTCGTGTAACCTCCAGAGCTGAAATTTCTTTGGAACAAAGACAATTCTTCCTAATCTCTGCAATTGCTCCATTAATGCCAACCCCATTGTCATTTCATCAGGTTTTGGGGAAGATCTGACGCCCTTTAAATTTTAACCATTTTTTCAACCCGCGACCTGTCGTTTTTTTCTGGTTTTTCGTGGGACCTCCAGAGCTGAAATTTCTTTGGAACAAAGATAATTCTTCCTAATCTCTGCAATTTCTCCATTAATGCCAACCCCATTGTCATTTTATTAGGTTTTGGGGAAGATCTGAAGACCTTTAAATTTTGACCATTTTTTCAACCCGCGACCTGTCGTTCTTTTCTGGTTTCTGGCGTAACCTCCGGAGCTGAAATTTCTTTGGAACAAAGATAATTCTTTCTAATCTCTGCAATTTCCCCATTAATGCCCACCCCATTGTAATTTTATCAGGTTTGGGGGAAGATCTGACGCCCTTTAAATTTTGACCATTTTTTCAACCCGCGACCTGTCGTTTTTTTTCTGGTTTTTCGTGTAACCTCCAGAGCTGATATTTCTTTGGAACAAAGACAATTCTTCCTAATCTCTGCAATTTATCCATTAATGCCAACTCCATTGTCATTTTATTAGGTTTTGGGGAAGATCTGACGCCCTTTAAATTTTGACCATTTTTTCAACCCGCGACCTGTCGTTTTTTTCTGGTTTTTCGTGTAACCTCCGGAGCTGAAATTTCTTTGGAACAAAGATAATTCTACCTAATCTCTGTAATTTCTCCATTAATACCAACCCCATTGTCATTTTATTAGGTTTTGGGGAAGATCTGATGCCCTTTAAATTTTGACCATTTTTTCAACCCGCGACCTGTCGTTCTTTTCTGGTTTCTCGCGTAACCTCCGGAGCTGATATTTCTTTGGAACAAAAATAATTCTACCTAATCTCTGCAATTTCTCCATTAATGCCAACCCCATTGTCATTTTATTAGGTTTTGGGGAAGATCTGAAGACCTTTAAATTTTGACCATTTTTTCAACCCGCGACCTGTCGTTCTTTTCTGGTTCCTGGCGTAACCTCCGGAGCTGATATTTCTTTGGAACAAAGATAATTCTTTCTAATCTCTGCAATTTCCCCATTAATGCCCACCCCATTGTCATTTTATCAGGTTTGGGGGAAGATCTGACGCCCTTTAAATTTTGACCAGTTTTTCAACCCGCGACCTGTCGTTTTTTTCTGGTTTTTGGCGTAATCTCCGGAGCTGAAATTTCTTTGGAACAAAGGCAATTCTTTCTAATCTCTGCAATGTCTCAATTAATGCCCACCCCATTGTCATTTCATCAGGTTTTGGGGAAGATCTGACACACTTTAAATTTTGACCATTTTTTCAACCCGCGACCTGTCGTTCTTTTCTGGTTTTTCGCGCAATCTCCGGACCTGAAATGTCTTTGGAACAAAGATAATTCTTTCTAATCTCTGCAATTTCCCCATTAATGCCCACCCCATTGTCATTTTATCAGGTTTGGGGGAAGATCTGACGCCCTTTAATTTTGACCATTTTTTCAACCCGCGACCTGTCGTTTTTTTCTGGTTTTTCGTGTAACCTCCAGAGCGGAAATTTCTTTGGAACAAAGACAATTCTTTCTAATCTCTGCAATTTCTCCATTAATGCCCACCCCATTGTCATTTCATCAGGCTTTGGGGAAGATCTGACGCCCTTTAAATTTTAACCATTTTTTCAACCCGCGACCTGTCGTTTTTTTCTGGTTTTTCGTGTAACCTCCAGAGCTGAAATTTCTTTGGAACAAAGATAATTCTTCCTAATCTCTGCAATTTCTCCATTAATGCCAACCCGATTGTCATTTTATTAGGTTTTGGGGAAGATCTGACGACCTTTAAATTTTGACCATTTTTTCAACCCGCGACCTGTCGTTTTTTTCTGGTTTTTCGTGTAACCTCCAAAGCTGAAATTTCTTTGGAACAAAGATAATTCTTTCTAATCTCTGCAATTTCTCCATTAATGCCCACCCCATTGTCATTTTATCAGGTTTGGGGGAAGATCTGACGCCCTTTAAATTTTGACCATTTTTTCAACCCGCGACCTGTCGTTTTTTTCTGGTTTTTCGTGTAACCTCCAGAGCTGAAATTTCTTTGGAACGAAGACAATTCTTTCTAATCTCTGCAATTTCTCCATTAATGCCCACCTCATTGTCATTTCATCAGGTTTTGGGGAAGATCTGACGCCCTTTAAATTTTAACCATTTTTTCAACCCGCGACCTGTCGTTTTTTTCTGGTTTTTCGTGTAACCTCCAGAGCTGAAATTTCTTTGGAACAAAGACAATTCTTCCTAATCTCTGCAATTGCTCCATTAATGCCAACCCCATTGTCATTTCATCAGGTTTTGGGGAAGATCTGACGCCCTTTAAATTTTAACCATTTTTTCAACCCGCGACCTGTCGTTTTTTTCTGGTTTTTCGTGGGACCTCCAGAGCTGAAATTTCTTTGGAACAAAGATAATTCTTCCTAATCTCTGCAATTTCTCCATTAATGCCAACCCCATTGTCATTTTATTAGGTTTTGGGGAAGATCTGAAGACCTTTAAATTTTGACCATTTTTTCAACCCGCGACCTGTCGTTCTTTTCTGGTTTCTGGCGTAACCTCCGGAGCTGAAATTTCTTTGGAACAAAGATAATTCTTTCTAATCTCTGCAATTTCCCCATTAATGCCCACCCCATTGTAATTTTATCAGGTTTGGGGGAAGATCTGACGCCCTTTAAATTTTGACCATTTTTTCAACCCGCGACCTGTCGTTTTTTTTCTGGTTTTTCGTGTAACCTCCAGAGCTGATATTTCTTTGGAACAAAGACAATTCTTCCTAATCTCTGCAATTTATCCATTAATGCCAACCCCATTGTCATTTTATTAGGTTTTGGGGAAGATCTGACGCCCTTTAAATTTTGACCATTTTTTCAACCCGCGACCTGTCGTTTTATTCTGGTTTTTGGCGTAACATCCGGAGCTGAAATTTCTTTGGAACAAAGATAATTCTACCTAATCTCTGTAATTTCTCCATTAATGCCAACCCCATTGTCATTTTATTAGGTTTTGGGGAAGATCTGACGCCCTTTAAATTTTGACCATTTTTTCAACTCGCAGCCTGTCGTTCTTTTCTGGTTTCTTGCGTAACCTCCGGAGCTGATATTTCTTTGGAATAAAGATAATTCTACCTAATCTCTGCAATTTCTCCATTAATGCCAACCCCATTGTCATTTTATTAGGTTTTGGGGAAGATCTGACGCCCTTTAAATTTTGACCATTTTTTCAACCCGCGACCTGTCGTTTTTTTCTGGTTTTTGGCGTAACCTCTGGAGCTGAAATTTCTTTGGAACAGAGGCAATTCTTTCTAATCTCTGCAATTTCTCAATTAATGCCCACCCCATTATCATTTCATCAGGTTTTGGGGAAGATCTGACACGCTTTAAATTTTGACCATTTTTTCAAACCGCGACCTTTCGTTCTTTTCTGGTTTTTCGCGTAACCTCCGGACCTGAAATGTCTTTGGAACAAAGATAATTCTTTCTAATCTCTGCAATTTCTCCATTAATGCCCACCCCATTGTCATTTCATCAGGCTTTGGGGAAGATCTGACGCCCTTTAAATTTTAACCATTTTTTCAACCCGCGACCTGTCGTTTTTTTCTGGTTTTTCGTGTAACCTCCAGAGCTGAAATTTCTTTGGAACAAAGATAATTCTACCTAATCTCTGCAATTTCTCCATTAATTCCAACCCCATTGTCATTTTATTAGGTTTTGGGGAAGATCTGACGACCTTTAAATTTTGACCATTTTTTCAACCCGCGACCTGTCGTTTTCTTCTGGTTTTTGGCGTAACCTCCAGAGCTGAAATTTCTTTGGAACAAAGATAATTCTACCTAATCTCTGTAATTTCTCCATTAATTCCAACCCCATTGTCATTTTATTAGGTTTTGGGGAAGATCTGACGACCTTTAAATTTTGACCATTTTTTCAACCCGCGACCTGTCGTTTTCTTCTGGTTTTTGGCGTAACCTCCAGAGCTGAAATTTCTTTGGAACAAAGATAATTCTACCTAATCTCTGTAATTTCTCCATTAATTCCAACCCCATTGTCATTTTATTAGGTTTTGGGGAAGATCTGACGCCCTTTAAATTTTGACCATTTTTTCAACCCGCGACCTGTCGTTTTCTTCTGGTTTTTCGTGTAACCTCCAGAGCTGAAATTCCTTTGGAACAAAGACAATTCTTTCTAATCTCTGCAATTTCTCCATTAATGCCCACCCCATTGTCATTTCATCAGGTTTTGGGGAAGATCTGACGCCCTTTAAATTTTAACCATTTTTTCAACCCGCGACCTGTCGTTTTTTTCTGGTTTTTCGTGTAACCTCCAGAGCTGAAATTTCTTTGGAACAAAGATAATTCTTTCTAATCTCTGCAATTTCTCCATTAATGCCCACCCCATTGTCATTTCATCAGGTTTTGGGGAAGATCTGACGCCCTTTGAATTTTAACCATTTTTTCAACCCGCGACCTGTCGTTCTTTTCTGGTTTCTGGCGTAACCTCCGGAGCTGAAATTTCTTTGGAACAAAGATAATTCTTCCTAATCTCTCTGCAATTTCTCCATTGATGCCAACCCCATTCTCATTTTATTAGGTTTTGGGGAAGATCTGACGACCTTTAAATTTTGACCATTTTTTCAACCCGCGACCTGTCGTTCTTTTCTGGTTTCTGGCGTAACCTCCGGAGCTGAAATTTCTTTGGAACAAAGATAATTCTTTCTAATCTCTGCAATTTCCCCATTAATGCCCACCCCATTGTCATTTTATTAGGTTTTGGGGAAGATCTGACGACCTTTAAATTTTGACCATTTTTTCAACCTGCGACCTGTCGTTCTTTTCTGGTTTCTGGCGTAACCTCCGGAGCTGATATTTCTTTGGAACAAAGATAATTCTTCCTAATCTCTGCAATTTATCCATTAATGCCAACCCCATTGTCATTTTATTAGGTTTTGGGGAAGATCTGACGCCCTTTAAATTTTGACCATTTTTTCAACCCGCGACCTGTCGTTTTTTTCTGGTTTTTGGCGTAACCTCCGGAGCTGAAATTTCTTTGGAACAAAGGCAATTCTTTCTTATCTCTGCAATGTCTCAATTAATGCCCACCCCATTGTCATTTTATCAGGTTTGGGGGAAGATCTGACGCCCTTTAAATTTTGACCATTTTTTCAACCCGCGACCTGTCGTTTTTTTCTGGTTTTTCGTGTAACCTCCGGAGCTGAAATTTCTTTGGAACAAAGATAATTCTACCTAATCTCTGTAATTTCTCCATTAATACCAACCCCATTGTCATTTTATTAGGTTTTGGGGAAGATCTGATGCCCTTTAAATTTTGACCATTTTTTCAACCCGCGACCCGTCGTTCTTTTCTGGTTTCTCGCGTAACCTCCGGAGCTGATATTTCTTTGGAACAAAAATAATTCTACCTAATCTCTGCAATTTCTCCATTAATGCCAACCCCATTGTCATTTTATTAGGTTTTGGGGAAGATCTGAAGACCTTTAAATTTTGACCATTTTTTCAACCCGCGACCTGTCGTTCTTTTCTGGTTCCTGGCGTAACCTCCGGAGCTGATATTTCTTTGGAACAAAGATAATTCTTTCTAATCTCTGCAATTTCCCCATTAATGCCCACCCCATTGTCATTTTATCAGGTTTGGGGGAAGATCTGACGCCCTTTAAATTTTGACCAGTTTTTCAACCCGCGACCTGTCGTTTTTTTCTGGTTTTTGGCATAATCTCCGGAGCTGAAATTTCTTTGGAACAAAGGCAATTCTTTCTAATCTCTGCAATGTCTCAATTAATGCCCACCCCATTGTCATTTCATCAGGTTTTGGGGAAGATCTGACACACTTTAAATTTTGACCATTTTTTCAACCCGCGACCTGTCGTTCTTTTCTGGTTTTTCGCGCAATCTCCGGACCTGAAATGTCTTTGGAACAAAGATAATTCTTTCTAATCTCTGCAATTTCCCCATTAATGCCCACCCCATTGTCATTTTATCAGGTTTGGGGGAAGATCTGACGCCCTTTAATTTTGACCATTTTTTCAACCCGCGACCTGTCGTTTTTTTCTGGTTTTTCGTGTAACCTCCAGAGCGGAAATTTCTTTGGAACAAAGACAATTCTTTCTAATCTCTGCAATTTCTCCATTAATGCCCACCCCATTGTCATTTCATCAGGCTTTGGGGAAGATCTGACGCCCTTTAAATTTTAACCATTTTTTCAACCCGCGACCTGTCGTTTTTTTCTGGTTTTTCGTGTAACCTCCAGAGCTGAAATTTCTTTGGAACAAAGATAATTCTTCCTAATCTCTGCAATTTCTCCATTAATGCCAACCCGATTGTCATTTTATTAGGTTTTGGGGAAGATCTGACGACCTTTAAATTTTGACCATTTTTTCAACCCGCGACCTGTCGTTTTTTTCTGGTTTTTCGTGTAACCTCCAAAGCTGAAATTTCTTTGGAACAAAGATAATTCTTTCTAATCTCTGCAATTTCTCCATTAATGCCCACCCCATTGTCATTTTATCAGGTTTGGGGGAAGATCTGACGCCCTTTAAATTTTGACCATTTTTTCAACCCGCGACCTGTCGTTTTTTTCTGGTTTTTCGTGTAACCTCCAGAGCTGAAATTTCTTTGGAACGAAGACAATTCTTTCTAATCTCTGCAATTTCTCCATTAATGCCCACCTCATTGTCATTTCATCAGGTTTTGGGGAAGATCTGACGCCCTTTAAATTTTAACCATTTTTTCAACCCGCGACCTGTCGTTTTTTTCTGGTTTTTCGTGTAACCTCCAGAGCTGAAATTTCTTTGGAACAAAGACAATTCTTCCTAATCTCTGCAATTGCTCCATTAATGCCAACCCCATTGTCATTTCATCAGGTTTTGGGGAAGATCTGACGCCCTTTAAATTTTAACCATTTTTTCAACCCGCGACCTGTCGTTTTTTTCTGGTTTTTCGTGGGACCTCCAGAGCTGAAATTTCTTTGGAACAAAGATAATTCTTCCTAATCTCTGCAATTTCTCCATTAATGCCAACCCCATTGTCATTTTATTAGGTTTTGGGGAAGATCTGAAGACCTTTAAATTTTGACCATTTTTTCAACCCGCGACCTGTCGTTCTTTTCTGGTTTCTGGCGTAACCTCCGGAGCTGAAATTTCTTTGGAACAAAGATAATTCTTTCTAATCTCTGCAATTTCCCCATTAATGCCCACCCCATTGTAATTTTATCAGGTTTGGGGGAAGATCTGACGCCCTTTAAATTTTGACCATTTTTTCAACCCGCGACCTGTCGTTTTTTTTCTGGTTTTTCGTGTAACCTCCAGAGCTGATATTTCTTTGGAACAAAGACAATTCTTCCTAATCTCTGCAATTTATCCATTAATGCCAACCCCATTGTCATTTTATTAGGTTTTGGGGAAGATCTGACGCCCTTTAAATTTTGACCATTTTTTCAACCCGCGACCTGTCGTTTTATTCTGGTTTTTGGCGTAACATCCGGAGCTGAAATTTCTTTGGAACAAAGATAATTCTACCTAATCTCTGTAATTTCTCCATTAATGCCAACCCCATTGTCATTTTATTAGGTTTTGGGGAAGATCTGACGCCCTTTAAATTTTGACCATTTTTTCAACTCGCAGCCTGTCGTTCTTTTCTGGTTTCTTGCGTAACCTCCGGAGCTGATATTTCTTTGGAATAAAGATAATTCTACCTAATCTCTGCAATTTCTCCATTAATGCCAACCCCATTGTCATTTTATTAGGTTTTGGGGAAGATCTGACGCCCTTTAAATTTTGACCATTTTTTCAACCCGCGACCTGTCGTTTTTTTCTGGTTTTTGGCGTAACCTCTGGAGCTGAAATTTCTTTGGAACAGAGGCAATTCTTTCTAATCTCTGCAATTTCTCAATTAATGCCCACCCCATTATCATTTCATCAGGTTTTGGGGAAGATCTGACACGCTTTAAATTTTGACCATTTTTTCAAACCGCGACCTTTCGTTCTTTTCTGGTTTTTCGCGTAACCTCCGGACCTGAAATGTCTTTGGAACAAAGATAATTCTTTCTAATCTCTGCAATTTCTCCATTAATGCCCACCCCATTGTCATTTCATCAGGCTTTGGGGAAGATCTGACGCCCTTTAAATTTTAACCATTTTTTCAACCCGCGACCTGTCGTTTTTTTCTGGTTTTTCGTGTAACCTCCAGAGCTGAAATTTCTTTGGAACAAAGATAATTCTACCTAATCTCTGCAATTTCTCCATTAATTCCAACCCCATTGTCATTTTATTAGGTTTTGGGGAAGATCTGACGACCTTTAAATTTTGACCATTTTTTCAACCCGCGACCTGTCGTTTTCTTCTGGTTTTTGGCGTAACCTCCAGAGCTGAAATTTCTTTGGAACAAAGATAATTCTACCTAATCTCTGTAATTTCTCCATTAATTCCAACCCCATTGTCATTTTATTAGGTTTTGGGGAAGATCTGACGACCTTTAAATTTTGACCATTTTTTCAACCCGCGACCTGTCGTTTTCTTCTGGTTTTTGGCGTAACCTCCAGAGCTGAAATTTCTTTGGAACAAAGATAATTCTACCTAATCTCTGTAATTTCTCCATTAATTCCAACCCCATTGTCATTTTATTAGGTTTTGGGGAAGATCTGACGCCCTTTAAATTTTGACCATTTTTTCAACCCGCGACCTGTCGTTTTCTTCTGGTTTTTGGCGTAACCTCCAGAGCTGAAATTTCTTTGGAACAAAGATAATTCTACCTAATCTCTGTAATTTCTCCATTAATTCCAACCCCATTGTCATTTTATTAGGTTTTGGGGAAGATCTGACGACCTTTAAATTTTGACCATTTTTTCAACCTGCGACCTGTCGTTCTTTTCTGGTTTCTGGCGTAACCTCCGGAGCTGATATTTCTTTGGAACAAAGATAATTCTTCCTAATCTCTGCAATTTATCCATTAATGCCAACCCCATTGTCATTTTATTAGGTTTTGGGGAAGATCTGACGCCCTTTAAATTTTGACCATTTTTTCAACCCGCGACCTGTCGTTTTTTTCTGGTTTTTGGCGTAACCTCCGGAGCTGAAATTTCTTTGGAACAAAGGCAATTCTTTCTTATCTCTGCAATGTCTCAATTAATGCCCACCCCATTGTCATTTTATCAGGTTTGGGGGAAGATCTGACGCCCTTTAAATTTTGACCATTTTTTCAACCCGCGACCTGTCGTTTTTTTCTGGTTTTTCGTGTAACCTCCAGAGCTGAAATTTCTTTGGAACAAAGGCAATTCTTTCTTATCTCTGCAATGTCTCAATTAATGCCCACCCCATTGTCATTTTATCAGGTTTGGGGGAAGATCTGACGCCCTTTAAATTTTGACCATTTTTTCAACCCGCGACCTGTCGTTTTCTTCTGGTTTTTGGCGTAACCTCCAGAGCTGAAATTTCTTTGGAACAAAGATAATTCTACCTAATCTCTGTAATTTCTCCATTAATTCCAACCCCATTGTCATTTTATTAGGTTTTGGGGAAGATCTGACGACCTTTAAATTTTGACCATTTTTTCAACCTGCGACCTGTCGTTCTTTTCTGGTTTCTGGCGTAACCTCCGGAGCTGATATTTCTTTGGAACAAAGATAATTCTTCCTAATCTCTGCAATTTATCCATTAATGCCAACCCCATTGTCATTTTATTAGGTTTTGGGGAAGATCTGACGCCCTTTAAATTTTGACCATTTTTTCAACCCGCGACCTGTCGTTTTTTTCTGGTTTTTGGCGTAACCTCCGGAGCTGAAATTTCTTTGGAACAAAGGCAATTCTTTCTTATCTCTGCAATGTCTCAATTAATGCCCACCCCATTGTCATTTTATCAGGTTTGGGGGAAGATCTGACGCCCTTTAAATTTTGACCATTTTTTCAACCCGCGACCTGTCGTTTTTTTCTGGTTTTTCGTGTAACCTCCAGAGCTGAAATTTCTTTGGAACAAAGACAATTCTTTCTAATCTCTGCAATTTCTCCATTAATGCCCACCTCATTGTCATTTCATCAGGTTTTGGGGAAGATCTGAAGACCTTTAAATTTTGACCATTTTTTCAACCCGCGACCTGTCGTTTTCTTCTGGTTTTTGGCGTAACCTCCGGAGCTGAAATTTCTTTGGAATAAAGATAATTCTACCTAATCTCTGTAATTTCTCCATTAATGCCAACCCCATTGTCATTTTATTAGGTTTTGGTGAAGATCTGACGCCCTTTAAATTTTGACCATTTTTTCAACCCGCAGCCTGTCGTTCTTTTCTGGTTTCTTGCGTAACCTCCGGAGCTGATATTTCTTTGGAATAAAGATAATTCTACCTAATCTCTGCAATTTCTCCATTAATGCCAACCCCATTGTGATTTTATTAGGTTTTGGGGAAGATCTGACGCCCTTTAAATTTTGACCATTTTTTCAACCCGCGACCTGTCGTTTTTTTCTGGTTTTTGGCGTAACCTCTGGAGCTGAAATTTCTTTGGAACAGAGGCAATTCTTTCTAATCTCTGCAATTTCTCAATTAATGCCCACCCCATTATCATTTCATCAGGTTTTGGGGAAGATCTGACACGCTTTAAATTTTGACCATTTTTTCAAACCGCGACCTTTCGTTCTTTTCTGGTTTTTCGCGTAACCTCCGGACCTGAAATGTCTTTGGAACAAAGATAATTCCTTCTAATCTCTGCAATTTCTCCATTAATGCCCACCCCATTGTCATTTCATCAGGCTTTGGGGAAGATCTGACGCCCTTTAAATTTTAACCATTTTTTCAACCCGCGACCTGTCGTTTTTTTCTGGTTTTTCGTGTAACCTCCAGAGCTGAAATTTCTTTGGAACAAAGATAATTCTACCTAATCTCTGCAATTTCTCCATTAATTCCAACCCCATTGTCATTTTATTAGGTTTTGGGGAAGATCTGACGACCTTTAAATTTTGACCATTTTTTCAACCCGCGACCTGTCGTTTTCTTCTGGTTTTTGGCGTAACCTCCAGAGCTGAAATTTCTTTGGAACAAAGATAATTCTACCTAATCTCTGTAATTTCTCCATTAATTCCAACCCCATTGTCATTTTATTAGGTTTTGGGGAAGATCTGACGACCTTTAAATTTTGACCATTTTTTCAACCCGCGACCTGTCGTTTTCTTCTGGTTTTTGGCGTAACCTCCAGAGCTGAAATTTCTTTGGAACAAAGATAATTCTACCTAATCTCTCTAATTTCTCCATTAATTCCAACCCCATTGTCATTTTATTAGGTTTTGGGGAAGATCTGACGACCTTTAAATTTTGACCATTTTTTCAACCTGCGACCTGTCGTTCTTTTCTGGTTTTTGGCGTAACCTCCGGAGCTGATATTTCTTTGGAACAAAGATAATTCTTCCTAATCTCTGCAATTTATCCATTAATGCCAACCCCATTGTCATTTTATTAGGTTTTGGGGAAGATCTGACGCCCTTTAAATTTTGACCATTTTTTCAACCCGCGACCTGTCGTTTTTTTCTGGTTTTTGGCGTAACCTCCGGAGCTGAAATTTCTTTGGAACAAAGGCAATTCTTTCTTATCTCTGCAATGTCTCAATTAATGCCCACCCCATTGTCATTTTATCAGGTTTGGGGGAAGATCTGACGCCCTTTAAATTTTGACCATTTTTTCAACCCGCGACCTGTCGTTTTTTTCTGGTTTTTCGTGTAACCTCCAGAGCTGAAATTTCTTTGGAACAAAGACAATTCTTTCTAATCTCTGCAATTTCTCCATTAATGCCCACCTCATTGTCATTTCATCAGGTTTTGGGGAAGATCTGACGCCCTTTAAATTTTAACCATTTTTTCAACCCGCGACCTGTCGTTTTTTTCTGGTTTTTCGTGGGACCTCCAGAGTTGAAATTTCTTTGGAACAAAGATAATTCTTCCTAATCTCTGCAATTTCTCCATTAATGCCAACCCCATTGTCATTTTATTAGGTTTTGGGGAAGATCTGAAGACCTTTAAATTTTGACCATTTTTTCAACCCGCGACCTGTCGTTCTTTTCTGGTTTCTGGCGTAACCTCCGGAGCTGAAATTTCTTTGGAACAAAGATAATTCTTTCTAATCTCTGCAATTTCCCCATTAATGCCCACCCCATTGTAATTTTATCAGGTTTGGGGGAAGATCTGACGCCCTTTAAATTTTGACCATTTTTTCAACCCGCGACCTGTCGTTTTTTTTCTGGTTTTTCGTGTAACCTCCGGAGCTGATATTTCTTTGGAACAAAGACAATTCTTCCTAATCTCTGCAATTTATCCATTAATGCCCACCCCATTGTGATTTTATTAGGTTTTGGGGAAGATCTGACGCCCTTTAAATTTTGACCATTTTTTCAACCCGCGACCTGTCGTTTTCTTCTGGTTTTTGGCGTAACCTCCGGAGCTGAAATTTCTTTGGAACAAAGATAATTCTACCTAATCTCTGTAATTTCTCCATTAATGCCAACCCCATTGTCATTTTATTAGGTTTTGGGGAAGATCTGACGCCCTTTAAATTTTGACCATTTTTTCAACCCGCAGCCTGTCGTTCTTTTCTGGTTTCTTGCGTAACCTCCGGAGCTGATATTTCTTTGGAATAAAGATAATTCTACCTAATCTCTGCAATTTCTCCATTAATGCCAACCCCATTGTCATTTTATTAGGTTTTGGGGAAGATCTGACGACCTTTAAATTTTGACCATTTTTTCAACCCGCAGCCTGTCGTTCTTTTCTGGTTTCTTGCGTAACCTCCGGAGCTGATATTTCTTTGGAATAAAGATAATTCTTTCTAATCTCTGCAATTTCCCCATTAATGCCCACCCCATTGTAATTTTATCAGGTTTGGGGGAAGATCTGACGCCCTTTAAATTTTGACCATTTTTTCAACCCGCGACCTGTCGTTTTTTTCTGGTTTTTGGCGTAACCTCTGTAGCTGAAATTTCTTTGGAACAGAGGCAATTCTTTCTAATCTCTTCAATTTCTCAATTAATGCCCACCCCATTATCATTTCATCAGGTTTTGGGGAAGATCTGACACGCTTTAAATTTTGACCATTTTTTCAAACCGCGACCTTTCGTTCTTTTCTGGTTTTTCGCGTAACCTCCGGACCTGAAATGTCTTTGGAACAAAGATAATTCTTTCTAATCTCTGCAATTTCTCCATTAATGCCCACCCCATTGTCATTTCATCAGGCTTTGGGGAAGATCTGACGCCCTTTAAATTTTAACCATTTTTTCAACCCGCGACCTGTCGTTTTTTTCTGGTTTTTCGTGTAACCTCCAGAGCTGAAATTTCTTTGGAACAAAGATAATTCTTCCTAATCTCTGCAATTTCTCCATTAATTCCAACCCCATTGTCATTTTATTAGGTTTTGGGGAAGATCTGACGACCTTTAAATTTTGACCATTTCTTCAACCCGCGACCTGTCGTTTTCTTCTGGTTTTTGGCGTAACCTCCAGAGCTGAAATTTCTTTGGAACAAAGATAATTCTACCTAATCTCTGTAATTTCTCCATTAATTCCAACCCCATTGTCATTTTATTAGGTTTTGGGGAAGATCTGACGCCCTTTAAATTTTGACCATTTTTTCAACCCGCGACCTGTCGTTTTCTTCTGGTTTTTGGCGTAACCTCCAGAGCTGAAATTTCTTTGGAACAAAGATAATTCTACCTAATCTCTGTAATTTCTCCATTAATTCCAACCCCATTGTCATTTTATTAGGTTTTGGGGAAGATCTGACGACCTTTAAATTTTGACCATTTTTTCAACCTGCGACCTGTCGTTCTTTTCTGGTTTCTGGCGTAACCTCCGGAGCTGATATTTCTTTGGAACAAAGATAATTCTTCCTAATCTCTGCAATTTATCCATTAATGCCAACCCCATTGTCATTTTATTAGGTTTTGGGGAAGATCTGACGCCCTTTAAATTTTGACCATTTTTTCAACCCGCGACCTGTCGTTTTTTTCTGGTTTTTGGCGTAACCTCCGGAGCTGAAATTTCTTTGGAACAAAGGCAATTCTTTCTTATCTCTGCAATGTCTCAATTAATGCCCACCCCATTGTCATTTTATCAGGTTTGGGGGAAGATCTGACGCCCTTTAAATTTTGACCATTTTTTCAACCCGCGACCTGTCGTTTTTTTCTGGTTTTTCGTGTAACCTCCAGAGCTGAAATTTCTTTGGAACAAAGACAATTCTTTCTAATCTCTGCAATTTCTCCATTAATGCCCACCTCATTGTCATTTCATCAGGTTTTGGGGAAGATCTGACGCCCTTAAAATTTTAACCATTTTTTCAACCCGCGACCTGTCGTTTTTTTCTGGTTTTTCGTGGGACCTCCAGAGCTGAAATTTCTTTGGAACAAAGATAATTCTTCCTAATCTCTGCAATTTCTCCATTAATGCCAACCCCATTGTCATTTTATTAGGTTTTGGGGAAGATCTGAAGACCTTTAAATTTTGACCATTTTTTCAACCCGCGACCTGTCGTTCTTTTCTGGTTTCTGGCGTAACCTCCGGAGCTGAAATTTCTTTGGAACAAAGATAATTCTTTCTAATCTCTGCAATTTCCCCATTAATGCCCACCCCATTGTAATTTTATCAGGTTTGGGGGAAGATCTGACGCCCTTTAAATTTTGACCATTTTTTCAACCCGCGACCTGTCGTTTTTTTTCTGGTTTTTCGTGTAACCTCCGGAGCTGATATTTCTTTGGAACAAAGACAATTCTTCCTAATCTCTGCAATTTATCCATTAATGCCAACTCCATTGTCATTTTATTAGGTTTTGGGGAAGATCTGACGCCCTTTAAATTTTGACCATTTTTTCAACCCGCGACCTGTCGTTTTCTTCTGGTTTTTGGCGTAACCTCCGGAGCTGAAATTTCTTTGGAACAAAGATAATTCTACCTAATCTCTGTAATTTCTCCATTAATGCCAACCCCATTGTCATTTTATTAGGTTTTGGGGAAGATCTGACGCCCTTTAAATTTTGACCATTTTTTCAACCCGCAGCCTGTCGTTCTTTTCTGGTTTCTTGCGTAACCTCCGGAGCTGATATTTCTTTGGAATAAAGATAATTCTACCTAATCTCTGCAATTTCTCCATTAATGCCAACCCCATTGTCATTTTATTAGGTTTTGGGGAAGATCTGACGACCTTTAAATTTTGACCATTTTTTCAACCCGCAGCCTGTCGTTCTTTTCTGGTTTCTTGCGTAACCTCCGGAGCTGATATTTCTTTGGAATAAAGATAATTCTTTCTAATCTCTGCAATTTCCCCATTAATGCCCACCCCATTGTAATTTTATCAGGTTTTGGGGAAGATCTGACGCCCTTTAAATTTTGACCATTTTTTCAACCCGCGACCTGTCGTTTTCTTCTGGTTTTTGGCGTAACCTCCGGAGCTGAAATTTCTTTGGAACAAAGATAATTCTACCTAATCTCTGTAATTTCTCCATTAATGCCAACCCCATTGTCATTTTATTAGGTTTTGGGGAAGATCTGACGCCCTTTAAATTTTGACCATTTTTTCAACCCGCAGCCTGTCGTTCTTTTCTGGTTTCTTGCGTAACCTCCGGAGCTGATATTTCTTTGGAATAAAGATAATTCTACCTAATCTCTGCAATTTCTCCATTAATGCCAACCCCATTGTCATTTTATTAGGTTTTGGGGAAGATCTGACGACCTTTAAATTTTGACCATTTTTTCAACCCGCAGCCTGTCGTTCTTTTCTGGTTTCTTGCGTAACCTCCGGAGCTGATATTTCTTTGGAATAAAGATAATTCTTTCTAATCTCTGCAATTTCCCCATTAATGCCCACCCCATTGTAATTTTATCAGGTTTGGGGGAAGATCTGACGCCCTTTAAATTTTGACCATTTTTTCAACCCGCGACCTGTCGTTTTTTTCTGGTTTTTGGCGTAACCTCTGGAGCTGAAATTTCTTTGGAACAGAGGCAATTCTTTCTAATCTCTTCAATTTCTCAATTAATGCCCACCCCATTATCATTTCATCAGGTTTTGGGGAAGATCTGACACGCTTTAAATTTTGACCATTTTTTCAAACCGCGACCTTTCGTTCTTTTCTGGTTTTTCGCGTAACCTCCGGACCTGAAATGTCTTTGGAACAAAGATAATTCTTTCTAATCTCTGCAATTTCTCCATTAATGCCCACCCCATTGTCATTTCATCAGGCTTTGGGGAAGATCTGACGCCCTTTAAATTTTAACCATTTTTTCAACCCGCGACCTGTCGTTTTTTTCTGGTTTTTCGTGTAACCTCCAGAGCTGAAATTTCTTTGGAACAAAGATAATTCTTCCTAATCTCTGCAATTTCTCCATTAATTCCAACCCCATTGTCATTTTATTAGGTTTTGGGGAAGATCTGACGACCTTTAAATTTTGACCATTTCTTCAACCCGCGACCTGTCGTTTTCTTCTGGTTTTTGGCGTAACCTCCAGAGCTGAAATTTCTTTGGAACAAAGATAATTCTACCTAATCTCTGTAATTTCTCCATTAATTCCAACCCCATTGTCATTTTATTAGGTTTTGGGGAAGATCTGACGCCCTTTAAATTTTGACCATTTTTTCAACCCGCGACCTGTCGTTTTCTTCTGGTTTTTGGCGTAACCTCCAGAGCTGAAATTTCTTTGGAACAAAGATAATTCTACCTAATCTCTGTAATTTCTCCATTAATTCCAACCCCATTGTCATTTTATTAGGTTTTGGGGAAGATCTGACGACCTTTAAATTTTGACCATTTTTTCAACCTGCGACCTGTCGTTCTTTTCTGGTTTCTGGCGTAACCTCCGGAGCTGATATTTCTTTGGAACAAAGATAATTCTTCCTAATCTCTGCAATTTATCCATTAATGCCAACCCCATTGTCATTTTATTAGGTTTTGGGGAAGATCTGACGCCCTTTAAATTTTGACCATTTTTTCAACCCGCGACCTGTCGTTTTTTTCTGGTTTTTGGCGTAACCTCCGGAGCTGAAATTTCTTTGGAACAAAGGCAATTCTTTCTTATCTCTGCAATGTCTCAATTAATGCCCACCCCATTGTCATTTTATCAGGTTTGGGGGAAGATCTGACGCCCTTTAAATTTTGACCATTTTTTCAACCCGCGACCTGTCGTTTTTTTCTGGTTTTTCGTGTAACCTCCAGAGCTGAAATTCCTTTGGAACAAAGACAATTCTTTCTAATCTCTGCAATTTCTCCATTAATGCCCACCCCATTGTCATTTCATCAGGTTTTGGGGAAGATCTGACGCCCTTTAAATTTTAACCATTTTTTCAACCCGCGACCTGTCGTTTTTTTCTGGTTTTTCGTGTAACCTCCAGAGCTGAAATTTCTTTGGAACAAAGATAATTCTTTCTAATCTCTGCAATTTCTCCATTAATGCCCACCCCATTGTCATTTCATCAGGTTTTGGGGAAGATCTGACGCCCTTTGAATTTTAACCATTTTTTCAACCCGCGACCTGTCGTTCTTTTCTGGTTTCTGGCGTAACCTCCGGAGCTGAAATTTCTTTGGAACAAAGATAATTCTTCCTAATCTCTCTGCAATTTCTCCATTAATGCCAACCCCATTCTCATTTTATTAGGTTTTGGGGAAGATCTGACGACCTTTAAATTTTGACCATTTTTTCAACCCGCGACCTGTCGTTCTTTTCTGGTTTCTGGCGTAACCTCCGGAGCTGAAATTTCTTTGGAACAAAGATAATTCTTTCTAATCTCTGCAATTTCCCCATTAATGCCCACCCCATTGTCATTTTATCAGGTTTGGGGGAAGACCTGACGCCCTTTAAATTTTGACCATTTTTTCAACCCGCGACCTGTCGTTTTTTTCTGGTTTTTCGTGTAACCTCCGGAGCTGAAATTTCTTTGGAACAAAGATAATTCTACCTAATCTTTGTAATTTCTCCATTAATGCCAACCCCATTGTCATTTTATTAGGTTTTGGGGAAGATCTGACGCCCTTTAAATTTTGACCATTTTTTCAACCCGCAGCCTGTCGTTCTTTTCTGGTTTCTTGCGTAACCTCCGGAGCTGATATTTCTTTGGAATAAAGATAATTCTACCTAATCTCTGCAATTTCTCCATTAATGCCAACCCATTGTCATTTTATTAGGTTTTGGGGAAGATCTGACGCCCTTTAAATTTTGACCATTTTTTCAACCCGCGACCTGTCGTTTTTTTCTGGTTTTTGGCGTAACCTCTGGAGCTGAAATTTCTTTGGAACAGAGGCAATTCTTTCTAATCTCTGCAATTTCTTAATTAATGCCCACCCCATTATCATTTCATCAGGTTTTGGGGAAGATCTGACACGCTTTAAATTTTGACCATTTTTTCAAACCGCGACCTTTCGTTCTTTTCTGGTTTTTCGCGTAACCTCCGGACCTGAAATGTCTTTGGAACACAGATAATTCTTTCTAATCTCTGCAATTTCTCCATTAATGCCCACCCCATTGTCATTTCATCAGGCTTTGGGGAAGATCTGACGCCCTTTAAATTTTAACCATTTTTTCAACCCGCGACCTGTCGTTTTTTTCTGGTTTTTCGTGTAACCTCCAGAGCTGAAATTTCTTTGGAACAAAGATAATTCTTCCTAATCTCTGCAATTTCTCCATTATTTCCAACCCCATTGTCATTTTATTAGGTTTTGGGGAAGATCTGACGACCTTTAAATTTTGACCATTTCTTCAACCCGCGACCTGTCGTTTTCTTCTGGTTTTTGGCGTAACCTCCAGAGCTGAAATTTCTTTGGAACAAAGATAATTCTACCTAATCTCTGTAATTTCTCCATTAATTCCAACCCCATTGTCATTTTATTAGGTTTTGGGGAAGATCTGACGACCTTTAAATTTTGACCATTTTTTCAACCCGCGACCTGTCGTTTTCTTCTGGTTTTTGGCGTAACCTCCAGAGCTGAAATTTCTTTGGAACAAAGATAATTCTACCTAATCTCTGTAATTTCTCCATTAATTCCAACCCCATTGTCATTTTATTAGGTTTTGGGGAAGATCTGACGCCCTTTAAATTTTGACCATTTTTTCAACCCGCGACCTGTCGTTTTCTTCTGGTTTTTGGCGTAACCTCCAGAGCTGAAATTTCTTTGGAACAAAGATAATTCTACCTAATCTCTGTAATTTCTCCATTAATTCCAACCCCATTGTCATTTTATTAGGTTTTGGGGAAGATCTGACGACCTTTAAATTTTGACCATTTTTTCAACCTGCGACCTGTCGTTCTTTTCTGGTTTCTGGCGTAACCTCCGGAGCTGATATTTCTTTGGAACAAAGATAATTCTTCCTAATCTCTGCAATTTATTCATTAATGCTAACCCCATTGTCATTTTATTAGGTTTTGGGGAAGATCTGACGCCCTTTAAATTTTGACCATTTTTTCAACCCGCGACCTGTCGTTTTTTTCTGGTTTTTGGCGTAACCTCCGGAGCTGAAATTTCTTTGGAACAAAGGCAATTCTTTCTTATCTCTGCAATGTCTCAATTAATGCCCACCTCATTGTCATTTCATCAGGTCTTGGGGAAGATCTGACGCCCTTTAAATTTTAACCATTTTTTCAACCCGCGACCTGTCGTTTTTTTCTGGTTTTTCGTGGGACCTCCAGAGCTGAAATTTCTTTGGAACAAAGATAATTCTTCCTAATCTCTGCAATTTCTCCATTAATGCCAACCCCATTGTCATTTTATTAGGTTTTGGGGAAGATCTGAAGACCTTTAAATTTTGACCATTTTTTCAACCCGCGACCTGTCGTTCTTTTCTGGTTTCTGGCGTAACCTCCGGAGCTGAAATTTCTTTGGAACAAAGATAATTCTTTCTAATCTCTGCAATTTCCCCATTAATGCCCACCCCATTGTAATTTTATCAGGTTTGGGGGAAGATCTGACGCCCTTTAAATTTTGACCATTTTTTCAACCCGCGACCTGTCGTTTTCTTCTGGTTTTTGGCGTAACCTCCGGAGCTGAAATTTCTTTGGAACAAAGATAATTCTACCTAATCTCTGTAATTTCTCCATTAATGCCAACCCCATTGTCATTTTATTAGGTTTTGGGGAAGATCTGACGCCCTTTAAATTTTGACCATTTTTTCAACCCGCAGCCTGTCGTTCTTTTCTGGTTTCTTGCGTAACCTCCGGAGCTGATATTTCTTTGGAATAAAGATAATTCTACCTAATCTCTGCAATTTCTCCATTAATGCCAACCCCATTGTGATTTTATTAGGTTTTGGGGAAGATCTGACGCCCTTTAAATTTTGACCATTTTTTCAACCCGCGACCTGTCGTTTTTTTCTGGTTTTTGGCGTAACCTCTGGAGCTGAAATTTCTTTGGAACAGAGGCAATTCTTTCTAATCTCTGCAATTTCTCAATTAATGCCCACCCCATTATCATTTCATCAGGTTTTGGGGAAGATCTGACACGCTTTAAATTTTGACCATTTTTTCAAACCGCGACCTTTCGTTCTTTTCTGGTTTTTCGCGTAACCTCCGGACCTGAAATGTCTTTGGAACAAAGATAATTCTTTCTAATCTCTGCAATTTCTCCATTAATGCCCACCCCATTGTCATTTCATCAGGCTTTGGGGAAGATCTGACGCCCTTTAAATTTTAACCATTTTTTCAACCCGCGACCTGTCGTTTTTTTCTGGTTTTTCGTGTAACCTCCAGAGCTGAAATTTCTTTGGAACAAAGATAATTCTACCTAATCTCTGCAATTTCTCCATTAATTCCAACCCCATTGTCATTTTATTAGGTTTTGGGGAAGATCTGACGACCTTTAAATTTTGACCATTTTTTCAACCCGCGACCTGTCGTTTTCTTCTGGTTTTTGGCGTAACCTCCAGAGCTGAAATTTCTTTGGAACAAAGATAATTCTACCTAATCTCTGTAATTTCTCCATTAATTCCAACCCCATTGTCATTTTATTAGGTTTTGGGGAAGATCTGACGACCTTTAAATTTTGACCATTTTTTCAACCCGCGACCTGTCGTTTTCTTCTGGTTTTTGGCGTAACCTCCAGAGCTGAAATTTCTTTGGAACAAAGATAATTCTACCTAATCTCTCTAATTTCTCCATTAATTCCAACCCCATTGTCATTTTATTAGGTTTTGGGGAAGATCTGACGACCTTTAAATTTTGACCATTTTTTCAACCTGCGACCTGTCGTTCTTTTCTGGTTTTTGGCGTAACCTCCGGAGCTGATATTTCTTTGGAACAAAGATAATTCTTCCTAATCTCTGCAATTTATCCATTAATGCCAACCCCATTGTCATTTTATTAGGTTTTGGGGAAGATCTGACGCCCTTTAAATTTTGACCATTTTTTCAACCCGCGACCTGTCGTTTTTTTCTGGTTTTTGGCGTAACCTCCGGAGCTGAAATTTCTTTGGAACAAAGGCAATTCTTTCTTATCTCTGCAATGTCTCAATTAATGCCCACCCCATTGTCATTTTATCAGGTTTGGGGGAAGATCTGACGCCCTTTAAATTTTGACCATTTTTTCAACCCGCGACCTGTCGTTTTTTTCTGGTTTTTCGTGTAACCTCCAGAGCTGAAATTTCTTTGGAACAAAGACAATTCTTTCTAATATCTGCAATTTCTCCATTAATGCCCACCTCATTGTCATTTCATCAGGTTTTGGGGAAGATCTGACGCCCTTTAAATTTTAACCATTTTTTCAACCCGCGACCTGTCGTTTTTTTCTGGTTTTTCGTGGGACCTCCAGAGCTGAAATTTCTTTGGAACAAAGATAATTCTTCCTAATCTCTGCAATTTCTCCATTAATGCCAACCCCATTGTCATTTTATTAGGTTTTGGGGAAGATCTGAAGACCTTTAAATTTTGACCATTTTTTCAACCCGCGACCTGTCGTTCTTTTCTGGTTTCTGGCGTAACCTCCGGAGCTGAAATTTCTTTGGAACAAAGATAATTCTTTCTAATCTCTGCAATTTCCCCATTAATGCCCACCCCATTGTAATTTTATCAGGTTTGGGGGAAGATCTGACGCCCTTTAAATTTTGACCATTTTTTCAACCCGCGACCTGTCGTTTTTTTTCTGGTTTTTCGTGTAACCTCCGGAGCTGATATTTCTTTGGAACAAAGACAATTCTTCCTAATCTCTGCAATTTATCCATTAATGCCCACCCCATTGTCATTTTATTAGGTTTTGGGGAAGATCTGACGCCCTTTAAATTTTGACCATTTTTTCAACCCGCGACCTGTCGTTTTCTTCTGGTTTTTGGCGTAACCTCCGGAGCTGAAATTTCTTTGGAACAAAGATAATTCTACCTAATCTCTGTAATTTCTCCATTAATGCCAACCCCATTGTCATTTTATTAGGTTTTGGGGAAGATCTGACGCCCTTTAAATTTTGACCATTTTTTCAACCCGCAGCCTGTCGTTCTTTTCTGGTTTCTTGCGTAACCTCCGGAGCTGATATTTCTTTGGAATAAAGATAATTCTACCTAATCTCTGCAATTTCTCCATTAATGCCAACCCCATTGTCATTTTATTAGGTTTTGGGGAAGATCTGACGACCTTTAAATTTTGACCATTTTTTCAACCCGCAGCCTGTCGTTCTTTTCTGGTTTCTTGCGTAACCTCCGGAGCTGATATTTCTTTGGAATAAAGATAATACTTTCTAATCTCTGCAATTTCCCCATTAATGCCCACCCCATTGTAATTTTATCAGGTTTGGGGGAAGATCTGACGCCCTTTAAATTTTGACCATTTTTTCAACCCGCGACCTGTCGTTTTTTTCTGGTTTTTGGCGTAACCTCTGTAGCTGAAATTTCTTTGGAACAGAGGCAATTCTTTCTAATCTCTTCAATTTCTCAATTAATGCCCACCCCATTATCATTTCATCAGGTTTTGGGGAAGATCTGACACGCTTTAAATTTTGACCATTTTTTCAAACCGCGACCTTTCGTTCTTTTCTGGTTTTTCGCGTAACCTCCGGACCTGAAATGTCTTTGGAACAAAGATAATTCTTTCTAATCTCTGCAATTTCTCCATTAATGCCCACCCCATTGTCATTTCATCAGGCTTTGGGGAAGATCTGACGCCCTTTAAATTTTAACCATTTTTTCAACCCGCGACCTGTCGTTTTTTTCTGGTTTTTCGTGTAACCTCCAGAGCTGAAATTTCTTTGGAACAAAGATAATTCTTCCTAATCTCTGCAATTTCTCCATTAATTCCAACCCCATTGTAATTTTATCAGGTTTGGGGGAAGATCTGACGCCCTTTAAATTTTGACCATTTTTTCAACCCGCGACCTGTCGTTTTTTTTCTGGTTTTTCGTGTAACCTCCGGAGCTGATATTTCTTTGGAACAAAGACAATTCTTCCTAATCTCTGCAATTTATCCATTAATGCCAACTCCATTGTCATTTTATTAGGTTTTGGGGAAGATCTGACGCCCTTTAAATTTTGACCATTTTTTCAACCCGCGACCTGTCGTTTTCTTCTGGTTTTTGGCGTAACCTCCGGAGCTGAAATTTCTTTGGAACAAAGATAATTCTACCTAATCTCTGTAATTTCTCCATTAATGCCAACCCCATTGTCATTTTATTAGGTTTTGGGGAAGATCTGACGCCCTTTAAATTTTGACCATTTTTTCAACCCGCAGCCTGTCGTTCTTTTCTGGTTTCTTGCGTAACCTCCGGAGCTGATATTTCTTTGGAATAAAGATAATTCTACCTAATCTCTGCAATTTCTCCATTAATGCCAACCCCATTGTCATTTTATTAGGTTTTGGGGAAGATCTGACGACCTTTAAATTTTGACCATTTTTTCAACCCGCAGCCTGTCGTTCTTTTCTGGTTTCTTGCGTAACCTCCGGAGCTGATATTTCTTTGGAATAAAGATAATTCTTTCTAATCTCTGCAATTTCCCCATTAATGCCCACCCCATTGTAATTTTATCAGGTTTTGGGGAAGATCTGACGCCCTTTAAATTTTGACCATTTTTTCAACCCGCGACCTGTCGTTTTCTTCTGGTTTTTGGCGTAACCTCCGGAGCTGAAATTTCTTTGGAACAAAGATAATTCTACCTAATCTCTGTAATTTCTCCATTAATGCCAACCCCATTGTCATTTTATTAGGTTTTGGGGAAGATCTGACGCCCTTTAAATTTTGACCATTTTTTCAACCCGCAGCCTGTCGTTCTTTTCTGGTTTCTTGCGTAACCTCCGAAGCTGATATTTCTTTGGAATAAAGATAATTCTACCTAATCTCTGCAATTTCTCCATTAATGCCAACCCCATTGTCATTTTATTAGGTTTTGGGGAAGATCTGACGACCTTTAAATTTTGACCATTTTTTCAACCCGCAGCCTGTCGTTCTTTTCTGGTTTCTTGCGTAACCTCCGGAGCTGATATTTCTTTGGAATAAAGATAATTCTTTCTAATCTCTGCAATTTCCCCATTAATGCCCACCCCATTGTAATTTTATCAGGTTTGGGGGAAGATCTGACGCCCTTTAAATTTTGACCATTTTTTCAACCCGCGACCTGTCGTTTTTTTCTGGTTTTTGGCGTAACCTCTGGAGCTGAAATTTCTTTGGAACAGAGGCAATTCTTTCTAATCTCTTCAATTTCTCAATTAATGCCCACCCCATTATCATTTCATCAGGTTTTGGGGAAGATCTGACACGCTTTAAATTTTGACCATTTTTTCAAACCGCGACCTTTCGTTCTTTTCTGGTTTTTCGCGTAACCTCCGGACCTGAAATGTCTTTGGAACAAAGATAATTCTTTCTAATCTCTGCAATTTCTCCATTAATGCCCACCCCATTGTCATTTCATCAGGCTTTGGGGAAGATCTGACGCCCTTTAAATTTTAACCATTTTTTCAACCCGCGACCTGTCGTTTTTTTCTGGTTTTTCGTGTA
Organism: Euthynnus affinis; assembly: GCA_029490765.1. Classification (NCBI taxonomy): domain Eukaryota; kingdom Metazoa; phylum Chordata; class Actinopteri; order Scombriformes; family Scombridae; genus Euthynnus; species Euthynnus affinis. The sequence goes on from CM055843.1 coordinate 4,115,534, forward strand.
ACCTCCAGAGCTGAAATTTCTTTGGAACAAAGATAATTCTTCCTAATCTCTGCAATTTCTCCATTAATTCCAACCCCATTGTCATTTTATTAGGTTTTGGGGAAGATCTGACGACCTTTAAATTTTGACCATTTCTTCAACCCGCGACCTGTCGTTTTCTTCTGGTTTTTGGCGTAACCTCCAGAGCTGAAATTTCTTTGGAACAAAGATAATTCTACCTAATCTCTGTAATTTCTCCATTAATTCCAACCCCATTGTCATTTTATTAGGTTTTGGGGAAGATCTGACGCCCTTTAAATTTTGACCATTTTTTCAACCCGCGACCTGTCGTTTTCTTCTGGTTTTTGGCGTAACCTCCAGAGCTGAAATTTCTTTGGAACAAAGATAATTCTACCTAATCTCTGTAATTTCTCCATTAATTCCAACCCCATTGTCATTTTATTAGGTTTTGGGGAAGATCTGACGACCTTTAAATTTTGACCATTTTTTCAACCTGCGACCTGTCGTTCTTTTCTGGTTTCTGGCGTAACCTCCGGAGCTGATATTTCTTTGGAACAAAGATAATTCTTCCTAATCTCTGCAATTTATCCATTAATGCCAACCCCATTGTCATTTTATTAGGTTTTGGGGAAGATCTGACGCCCTTTAAATTTTGACCATTTTTTCAACCCGCGACCTGTCGTTTTTTTCTGGTTTTTGGCGTAACCTCCGGAGCTGAAATTTCTTTGGAACAAAGGCAATTCTTTCTTATCTCTGCAATGTCTCAATTAATGCCCACCCCATTGTCATTTTATCAGGTTTGGGGGAAGATCTGACGCCCTTTAAATTTTGACCATTTTTTCAACCCGCGACCTGTCGTTTTTTTCTGGTTTTTCGTGTAACCTCCAGAGCTGAAATTCCTTTGGAACAAAGACAATTCTTTCTAATCTCTGCAATTTCTCCATTAATGCCCACCCCATTGTCATTTCATCAGGTTTTGGGGAAGATCTGACGCCCTTTAAATTTTAACCATTTTTTCAACCCGCGACCTGTCGTTTTTTTCTGGTTTTTCGTGTAACCTCCAGAGCTGAAATTTCTTTGGAACAAAGATAATTCTTTCTAATCTCTGCAATTTCTCCATTAATGCCCACCCCATTGTCATTTCATCAGGTTTTGGGGAAGATCTGACGCCCTTTGAATTTTAACCATTTTTTCAACCCGCGACCTGTCGTTCTTTTCTGGTTTCTGGCGTAACCTCCGGAGCTGAAATTTCTTTGGAACAAAGATAATTCTTCCTAATCTCTCTGCAATTTCTCCATTAATGCCAACCCCATTCTCATTTTATTAGGTTTTGGGGAAGATCTGACGACCTTTAAATTTTGACCATTTTTTCAACCCGCGACCTGTCGTTCTTTTCTGGTTTCTGGCGTAACCTCCGGAGCTGAAATTTCTTTGGAACAAAGATAATTCTTTCTAATCTCTGCAATTTCCCCATTAATGCCCACCCCATTGTCATTTTATCAGGTTTGGGGGAAGACCTGACGCCCTTTAAATTTTGACCATTTTTTCAACCCGCGACCTGTCGTTTTTTTCTGGTTTTTCGTGTAACCTCCGGAGCTGAAATTTCTTTGGAACAAAGATAATTCTACCTAATCTTTGTAATTTCTCCATTAATGCCAACCCCATTGTCATTTTATTAGGTTTTGGGGAAGATCTGACGCCCTTTAAATTTTGACCATTTTTTCAACCCGCAGCCTGTCGTTCTTTTCTGGTTTCTTGCGTAACCTCCGGAGCTGATATTTCTTTGGAATAAAGATAATTCTACCTAATCTCTGCAATTTCTCCATTAATGCCAACCCATTGTCATTTTATTAGGTTTTGGGGAAGATCTGACGCCCTTTAAATTTTGACCATTTTTTCAACCCGCGACCTGTCGTTTTTTTCTGGTTTTTGGCGTAACCTCTGGAGCTGAAATTTCTTTGGAACAGAGGCAATTCTTTCTAATCTCTGCAATTTCTTAATTAATGCCCACCCCATTATCATTTCATCAGGTTTTGGGGAAGATCTGACACGCTTTAAATTTTGACCATTTTTTCAAACCGCGACCTTTCGTTCTTTTCTGGTTTTTCGCGTAACCTCCGGACCTGAAATGTCTTTGGAACACAGATAATTCTTTCTAATCTCTGCAATTTCTCCATTAATGCCCACCCCATTGTCATTTCATCAGGCTTTGGGGAAGATCTGACGCCCTTTAAATTTTAACCATTTTTTCAACCCGCGACCTGTCGTTTTTTTCTGGTTTTTCGTGTAACCTCCAGAGCTGAAATTTCTTTGGAACAAAGATAATTCTTCCTAATCTCTGCAATTTCTCCATTAATTCCAACCCCATTGTCATTTTATTAGGTTTTGGGGAAGATCTGACGACCTTTAAATTTTGACCATTTCTTCAACCCGCGACCTGTCGTTTTCTTCTGGTTTTTGGCGTAACCTCCAGAGCTGAAATTTCTTTGGAACAAAGATAATTCTACCTAATCTCTGTAATTTCTCCATTAATTCCAACCCCATTGTCATTTTATTAGGTTTTGGGGAAGATCTGACGACCTTTAAATTTTGACCATTTTTTCAACCCGCGACCTGTCGTTTTCTTCTGGTTTTTGGCGTAACCTCCAGAGCTGAAATTTCTTTGGAACAAAGATAATTCTACCTAATCTCTGTAATTTCTCCATTAATTCCAACCCCATTGTCATTTTATTAGGTTTTGGGGAAGATCTGACGCCCTTTAAATTTTGACCATTTTTTCAACCCGCGACCTGTCGTTTTCTTCTGGTTTTTGGCGTAACCTCCAGAGCTGAAATTTCTTTGGAACAAAGATAATTCTACCTAATCTCTGTAATTTCTCCATTAATTCCAACCCCATTGTCATTTTATTAGGTTTTGGGGAAGATCTGACGACCTTTAAATTTTGACCATTTTTTCAACCTGCGACCTGTCGTTCTTTTCTGGTTTCTGGCGTAACCTCCGGAGCTGATATTTCTTTGGAACAAAGATAATTCTTCCTAATCTCTGCAATTTATTCATTAATGCTAACCCCATTGTCATTTTATTAGGTTTTGGGGAAGATCTGACGCCCTTTAAATTTTGACCATTTTTTCAACCCGCGACCTGTCGTTTTTTTCTGGTTTTTGGCGTAACCTCCGGAGCTGAAATTTCTTTGGAACAAAGGCAATTCTTTCTTATCTCTGCAATGTCTCAATTAATGCCCACCTCATTGTCATTTCATCAGGTCTTGGGGAAGATCTGACGCCCTTTAAATTTTAACCATTTTTTCAACCCGCGACCTGTCGTTTTTTTCTGGTTTTTCGTGGGACCTCCAGAGCTGAAATTTCTTTGGAACAAAGATAATTCTTCCTAATCTCTGCAATTTCTCCATTAATGCCAACCCCATTGTCATTTTATTAGGTTTTGGGGAAGATCTGAAGACCTTTAAATTTTGACCATTTTTTCAACCCGCGACCTGTCGTTCTTTTCTGGTTTCTGGCGTAACCTCCGGAGCTGAAATTTCTTTGGAACAAAGATAATTCTTTCTAATCTCTGCAATTTCCCCATTAATGCCCACCCCATTGTAATTTTATCAGGTTTGGGGGAAGATCTGACGCCCTTTAAATTTTGACCATTTTTTCAACCCGCGACCTGTCGTTTTCTTCTGGTTTTTGGCGTAACCTCCGGAGCTGAAATTTCTTTGGAACAAAGATAATTCTACCTAATCTCTGTAATTTCTCCATTAATGCCAACCCCATTGTCATTTTATTAGGTTTTGGGGAAGATCTGACGCCCTTTAAATTTTGACCATTTTTTCAACCCGCAGCCTGTCGTTCTTTTCTGGTTTCTTGCGTAACCTCCGGAGCTGATATTTCTTTGGAATAAAGATAATTCTACCTAATCTCTGCAATTTCTCCATTAATGCCAACCCCATTGTGATTTTATTAGGTTTTGGGGAAGATCTGACGCCCTTTAAATTTTGACCATTTTTTCAACCCGCGACCTGTCGTTTTTTTCTGGTTTTTGGCGTAACCTCTGGAGCTGAAATTTCTTTGGAACAGAGGCAATTCTTTCTAATCTCTGCAATTTCTCAATTAATGCCCACCCCATTATCATTTCATCAGGTTTTGGGGAAGATCTGACACGCTTTAAATTTTGACCATTTTTTCAAACCGCGACCTTTCGTTCTTTTCTGGTTTTTCGCGTAACCTCCGGACCTGAAATGTCTTTGGAACAAAGATAATTCTTTCTAATCTCTGCAATTTCTCCATTAATGCCCACCCCATTGTCATTTCATCAGGCTTTGGGGAAGATCTGACGCCCTTTAAATTTTAACCATTTTTTCAACCCGCGACCTGTCGTTTTTTTCTGGTTTTTCGTGTAACCTCCAGAGCTGAAATTTCTTTGGAACAAAGATAATTCTACCTAATCTCTGCAATTTCTCCATTAATTCCAACCCCATTGTCATTTTATTAGGTTTTGGGGAAGATCTGACGACCTTTAAATTTTGACCATTTTTTCAACCCGCGACCTGTCGTTTTCTTCTGGTTTTTGGCGTAACCTCCAGAGCTGAAATTTCTTTGGAACAAAGATAATTCTACCTAATCTCTGTAATTTCTCCATTAATTCCAACCCCATTGTCATTTTATTAGGTTTTGGGGAAGATCTGACGACCTTTAAATTTTGACCATTTTTTCAACCCGCGACCTGTCGTTTTCTTCTGGTTTTTGGCGTAACCTCCAGAGCTGAAATTTCTTTGGAACAAAGATAATTCTACCTAATCTCTCTAATTTCTCCATTAATTCCAACCCCATTGTCATTTTATTAGGTTTTGGGGAAGATCTGACGACCTTTAAATTTTGACCATTTTTTCAACCTGCGACCTGTCGTTCTTTTCTGGTTTTTGGCGTAACCTCCGGAGCTGATATTTCTTTGGAACAAAGATAATTCTTCCTAATCTCTGCAATTTATCCATTAATGCCAACCCCATTGTCATTTTATTAGGTTTTGGGGAAGATCTGACGCCCTTTAAATTTTGACCATTTTTTCAACCCGCGACCTGTCGTTTTTTTCTGGTTTTTGGCGTAACCTCCGGAGCTGAAATTTCTTTGGAACAAAGGCAATTCTTTCTTATCTCTGCAATGTCTCAATTAATGCCCACCCCATTGTCATTTTATCAGGTTTGGGGGAAGATCTGACGCCCTTTAAATTTTGACCATTTTTTCAACCCGCGACCTGTCGTTTTTTTCTGGTTTTTCGTGTAACCTCCAGAGCTGAAATTTCTTTGGAACAAAGACAATTCTTTCTAATATCTGCAATTTCTCTATTAATGCCCACCTCATTGTCATTTCATCAGGTTTTGGGGAAGATCTGACGCCCTTTAAATTTTAACCATTTTTTCAACCCGCGACCTGTCGTTTTTTTCTGGTTTTTCGTGGGACCTCCAGAGCTGAAATTTCTTTGGAACAAAGATAATTCTTCCTAATCTCTGCAATTTCTCCATTAATGCCAACCCCATTGTCATTTTATTAGGTTTTGGGGAAGATCTGAAGACCTTTAAATTTTGACCATTTTTTCAACCCGCGACCTGTCGTTCTTTTCTGGTTTCTGGCGTAACCTCCGGAGCTGAAATTTCTTTGGAACAAAGATAATTCTTTCTAATCTCTGCAATTTCCCCATTAATGCCCACCCCATTGTAATTTTATCAGGTTTGGGGGAAGATCTGACGCCCTTTAAATTTTGACCATTTTTTCAACCCGCGACCTGTCGTTTTTTTTCTGGTTTTTCGTGTAACCTCCGGAGCTGATATTTCTTTGGAACAAAGACAATTCTTCCTAATCTCTGCAATTTATCCATTAATGCCCACCCCATTGTCATTTTATTAGGTTTTGGGGAAGATCTGACGCCCTTTAAATTTTGACCATTTTTTCAACCCGCGACCTGTCGTTTTCTTCTGGTTTTTGGCGTAACCTCCGGAGCTGAAATTTCTTTGGAACAAAGATAATTCTACCTAATCTCTGTAATTTCTCCATTAATGCCAACCCCATTGTCATTTTATTAGGTTTTGGGGAAGATCTGACGCCCTTTAAATTTTGACCATTTTTTCAACCCGCAGCCTGTCGTTCTTTTCTGGTTTCTTGCGTAACCTCCGGAGCTGATATTTCTTTGGAATAAAGATAATTCTACCTAATCTCTGCAATTTCTCCATTAATGCCAACCCCATTGTCATTTTATTAGGTTTTGGGGAAGATCTGACGACCTTTAAATTTTGACCATTTTTTCAACCCGCAGCCTGTCGTTCTTTTCTGGTTTCTTGCGTAACCTCCGGAGCTGATATTTCTTTGGAATAAAGATAATACTTTCTAATCTCTGCAATTTCCCCATTAATGCCCACCCCATTGTAATTTTATCAGGTTTGGGGGAAGATCTGACGCCCTTTAAATTTTGACCATTTTTTCAACCCGCGACCTGTCGTTTTTTTCTGGTTTTTGGCGTAACCTCTGTAGCTGAAATTTCTTTGGAACAGAGGCAATTCTTTCTAATCTCTTCAATTTCTCAATTAATGCCCACCCCATTATCATTTCATCAGGTTTTGGGGAAGATCTGACACGCTTTAAATTTTGACCATTTTTTCAAACCGCGACCTTTCGTTCTTTTCTGGTTTTTCGCGTAACCTCCGGACCTGAAATGTCTTTGGAACAAAGATAATTCTTTCTAATCTCTGCAATTTCTCCATTAATGCCCACCCCATTGTCATTTCATCAGGCTTTGGGGAAGATCTGACGCCCTTTAAATTTTAACCATTTTTTCAACCCGCGACCTGTCGTTTTTTTCTGGTTTTTCGTGTAACCTCCAGAGCTGAAATTTCTTTGGAACAAAGATAATTCTTCCTAATCTCTGCAATTTCTCCATTAATTCCAACCCCATTGTCATTTTATTAGGTTTTGGGGAAGATCTGACGACCTTTAAATTTTGACCATTTCTTCAACCCGCGACCTGTCGTTTTCTTCTGGTTTTTGGCGTAACCTCCAGAGCTGAAATTTCTTTGGAACAAAGATAATTCTACCTAATCTCTGTAATTTCTCCATTAATTCCAACCCCATTGTCATTTTATTAGGTTTTGGGGAAGATCTGACGCCCTTTAAATTTTGACCATTTTTTCAACCCGCGACCTGTCGTTTTTTTCTGGTTTTTCGTGTAACCTCCAGAGCTGAAATTTCTTTGGAACAAAGACAATTCTTTCTAATCTCTGCAATTTCTCCATTAATGCCCACCTCATTGTCATTTCATCAGGTTTTGGGGAAGATCTGACGCCCTTTAAATTTTAACCATTTTTTCAACCCGCGACCTGTCGTTTTTTTCTGGTTTTTCGTGGGACCCCCAGAGCTGAAATTTCTTTGGAACAAAGATAATTCTTCCTAATCTCTGCAATTTCTCCATTAATGCCAACCCCATTGTCATTTTATTAGGTTTTGGGGAAGATCTGAAGACCTTTAAATTTTGACCATTTTTTCAACCCGCGACCTGTCGTTCTTTTCTGGTTTCTGGCGTAACCTCCGGAGCTGAAATTTCTTTGGAACAAAGATAATTCTTTCTAATCTCTGCAATTTCCCCATTAATGCCCACCCCATTGTAATTTTATCAGGTTTGGGGGAAGATCTGACGCCCTTTAAATTTTGACCATTTTTTCAACCCGCGACCTGTCGTTTTTTTTCTGGTTTTTCGTGTAACCTCCGGAGCTGATATTTCTTTGGAACAAAGACAATTCTTCCTAATCTCTGCAATTTATCCATTAATGCCAACCCCATTGTCATTTTATTAGGTTTTGGGGAAGATCTGACGCCCTTTAAATTTTGACCATTTTTTCAACCCGCGACCTGTCGTTTTCTTCTGGTTTTTGGCGTAACCTCCGGAGCTGAAATTTCTTTGGAACAAAGATAATTCTACCTAATCTCTGTAATTTCTCCATTAATGCCAACCCCATTGTCATTTTATTAGGTTTTGGGGAAGATCTGACGCCCTTTAAATTTTGACCATTTTTTCAACCCGCAGCCTGTCGTTCTTTTCTGGTTTCTTGCGTAACCTCCGGAGCTGATATTTCTTTGGAATAAAGATAATTCTACCTAATCTCTGCAATTTCTCCATTAATGCCAACCCCATTGTCATTTTATTAGGTTTTGGGGAAGATCTGACGACCTTTAAATTTTGACCATTTTTTCAACCCGCAGCCTGTCGTTCTTTTCTGGTTTCTTGCGTAACCTCCGGAGCTGATATTTCTTTGGAATAAAGATAATTCTTTCTAATCTCTGCAATTTCCCCATTAATGCCCACCCCATTGTAATTTTATCAGGTTTGGGGGAAGATCTGACGCCCTTTAAATTTTGACCATTTTTTCAACCCGCGACCTGTCGTTTTTTTCTGGTTTTTGGCGTAACCTCTGTAGCTGAAATTTCTTTGGAACAGAGGCAATTCTTTCTAATCTCTTCAATTTCTCAATTAATGCCCACCCCATTATCATTTCATCAGGTTTTGGGGAAGATCTGACACGCTTTAAATTTTGACCATTTTTTCAAACCGCGACCTTTCGTTCTTTTCTGGTTTTTGGCGTAACCTCCGGACCTGAAATGTCTTTGGAACAAAGATAATTCTTTCTAATCTCTGCAATTTCTCCATTAATGCCCACCCCATTGTCATTTCATCAGGCTTTGGGGAAGATCTGACGCCCTTTAAATTTTAACCATTTTTTCAACCCGCGACCTGTCGTTTTTTTCTGGTTTTTCGTGTAACCTCCAGAGCTGAAATTTCTTTGGAACAAAGATAATTCTTCCTAATCTCTGCAATTTCTCCATTAATTCCAACCCCATTGTCATTTTATTAGGTTTTGGGGAAGATCTGACGACCTTTAAATTTTGACCATTTCTTCAACCCGCGACCTGTCGTTTTCTTCTGGTTTTTGGCGTAACCTCCAGAGCTGAAATTTCTTTGGAACAAAGATAATTCTACCTAATCTCTGTAATTTCTCCATTAATTCCAACCCCATTGTCATTTTATTAGGTTTTGGGGAAGATCTGACGCCCTTTAAATTTTGACCATTTTTTCAACCCGCGACCTGTCGTTTTCTTCTGGTTTTTGGCGTAACCTCCAGAGCTGAAATTTCTTTGGAACAAAGATAATTCTACCTAATCTCTGTAATTTCTCCATTAATTCCAACCCCATTGTCATTTTATTAGGTTTTGGGGAAGATCTGACGACCTTTAAATTTTGACCATTTTTTCAACCTGCGACCTGTCGTTCTTTTCTGGTTTCTGGCGTAACCTCCGGAGCTGATATTTCTTTGGAACAAAGATAATTCTTCCTAATCTCTGCAATTTATCCATTAATGCCAACCCCATTGTCATTTTATTAGGTTTTGGGGAAGATCTGACGCCCTTTAAATTTTGACCATTTTTTCAACCCGCGACCTGTCGTTTTTTTCTGGTTTTTGGCGTAACCTCCGGAGCTGAAATTTCTTTGGAACAAAGGCAATTCTTTCTTATCTCTGCAATGTCTCAATTAATGCCCACCCCATTGTCATTTTATCAGGTTTGGGGGAAGATCTGACGCCCTTTAAATTTTGACCATTTTTTCAACCCGCGACCTGTCGTTTTTTTCTGGTTTTTCGTGTAACCTCCAGAGCTGAAATTCCTTTGGAACAAAGACAATTCTTTCTAATCTCTGCAATTTCTCCATTAATGCCCACCCCATTGTCATTTCATCAGGTTTTGGGGAAGATCTGACGCCCTTTAAATTTTAACCATTTTTTCAACCCGCGACCTGTCGTTTTTTTCTGGTTTTTCGTGTAACCTCCAGAGCTGAAATTTCTTTGGAACAAAGATAATTCTTTCTAATCTCTGCAATTTCTCCATTAATGCCCACCCCATTGTCATTTCATCAGGTTTTGGGGAAGATCTGACGCCCTTTGAATTTTAACCATTTTTTCAACCCGCGACCTGTCGTTCTTTTCTGGTTTCTGGCGTAACCTCCGGAGCTGAAATTTCTTTGGAACAAAGATAATTCTTCCTAATCTCTCTGCAATTTCTCCATTAATGCCAACCCCATTCTCATTTTATTAGGTTTTGGGGAAGATCTGACGACCTTTAAATTTTGACCATTTTTTCAACCCGCGACCTGTCGTTCTTTTCTGGTTTCTGGCGTAACCTCCGGAGCTGAAATTTCTTTGGAACAAAGATAATTCTTTCTAATCTCTGCAATTTCCCCATTAATGCCCACCCCATTGTCATTTTATCAGGTTTGGGGGAAGACCTGACGCCCTTTAAATTTTGACCATTTTTTCAACCCGCGACCTGTCGTTTTTTTCTGGTTTTTCGTGTAACCTCCGGAGCTGAAATTTCTTTGGAACAAAGATAATTCTACCTAATCTTTGTAATTTCTCCATTAATGCCAACCCCATTGTCATTTTATTAGGTTTTGGGGAAGATCTGACGCCCTTTAAATTTTGACCATTTTTTCAACCCGCAGCCTGTCGTTCTTTTCTGGTTTCTTGCGTAACCTCCGGAGCTGATATTTCTTTGGAATAAAGATAATTCTACCTAATCTCTGCAATTTCTCCATTAATGCCAACCCATTGTCATTTTATTAGGTTTTGGGGAAGATCTGACGCCCTTTAAATTTTGACCATTTTTTCAACCCGCGACCTGTCGTTTTTTTCTGGTTTTTGGCGTAACCTCTGTAGCTGAAATTTCTTTGGAACAGAGGCAATTCTTTCTAATCTCTTCAATTTCTCAATTAATGCCCACCCCATTATCATTTCATCAGGTTTTGGGGAAGATCTGACACGCTTTAAATTTTGACCATTTTTTCAAACCGCGACCTTTCGTTCTTTTCTGGTTTTTCGCGTAACCTCCGGACCTGAAATGTCTTTGGAACAAAGATAATTCTTTCTAATCTCTGCAATTTCTCCATTAATGCCCACCCCATTGTCATTTCATCAGGCTTTGGGGAAGATCTGACGCCCTTTAAATTTTAACCATTTTTTCAACCCGCGACCTGTCGTTTTTTTCTGGTTTTTCGTGTAACCTCCAGAGCTGAAATTTCTTTGGAACAAAGATAATTCTTCCTAATCTCTGCAATTTCTCCATTAATTCCAACCCCATTGTCATTTTATTAGGTTTTGGGGAAGATCTGACGACCTTTAAATTTTGACCATTTCTTCAACCCGCGACCTGTCGTTTTCTTCTGGTTTTTGGCGTAACCTCCAGAGCTGAAATTTCTTTGGAACAAAGATAATTCTACCTAATCTCTGTAATTTCTCCATTAATTCCAACCCCATTGTCATTTTATTAGGTTTTGGGGAAGATCTGACGCCCTTTAAATTTTGACCATTTTTTCAACCCGCGACCTGTCGTTTTCTTCTGGTTTTTGGCGTAACCTCCAGAGCTGAAATTTCTTTGGAACAAAGATAATTCTACCTAATCTCTGTAATTTCTCCATTAATTCCAACCCCATTGTCATTTTATTAGGTTTTGGGGAAGATCTGACGACCTTTAAATTTTGACCATTTTTTCAACCTGCGACCTGTCGTTCTTTTCTGGTTTCTGGCGTAACCTCCGGAGCTGATATTTCTTTGGAACAAAGATAATTCTTCCTAATCTCTGCAATTTATCCATTAATGCCAACCCCATTGTCATTTTATTAGGTTTTGGGGAAGATCTGACGCCCTTTAAATTTTGACCATTTTTTCAACCCGCGACCTGTCGTTTTTTTCTGGTTTTTGGCGTAACCTCCGGAGCTGAAATTTCTTTGGAACAAAGGCAATTCTTTCTTATCTCTGCAATGTCTCAATTAATGCCCACCCCATTGTCATTTTATCAGGTTTGGGGGAAGATCTGACGCCCTTTAAATTTTGACCATTTTTTCAACCCGCGACCTGTCGTTTTTTTCTGGTTTTTCGTGTAACCTCCAGAGCTGAAATTTCTTTGGAACAAAGACAATTCTTTCTAATCTCTGCAATTTCTCCATTAATGCCCACCTCATTGTCATTTCATCAGGTTTTGGGGAAGATCTGACGCCCTTTAAATTTTAACCATTTTTTCAACCCGCGACCTGTCGTTTTTTTCTGGTTTTTCGTGGGACCTCCAGAGCTGAAATTTCTTTGGAACAAAGATAATTCTTCCTAATCTCTGCAATTTCTCCATTAATGCCAACCCCATTGTCATTTTATTAGGTTTTGGGGAAGATCTGAAGACCTTTAAATTTTGACCATTTTTTCAACCCGCGACCTGTCGTTCTTTTCTGGTTTCTGGCGTAACCTCCGGAGCTGAAATTTCTTTGGAACAAAGATAATTCTTTCTAATCTCTGCAATTTCCCCATTAATGCCCACCCCATTGTAATTTTATCAGGTTTGGGGGAAGATCTGACGCCCTTTAAATTTTGACCATTTTTTCAACCCGCGACCTGTCGTTTTTTTTCTGGTTTTTCGTGTAACCTCCGGAGCTGATATTTCTTTGGAACAAAGACAATTCTTCCTAATCTCTGCAATTTATCCATTAATGCCAACCCCATTGTCATTTTATTAGGTTTTGGGGAAGATCTGACGCCCTTTAAATTTTGACCATTTTTTCAACCCGCGACCTGTCGTTTTCTTCTGGTTTTTGGCGTAACCTCCGGAGCTGAAATTTCTTTGGAACAAAGATAATTCTACCTAATCTCTGTAATTTCTCCATTAATGCCAACCCCATTGTCATTTTATTAGGTTTTGGGGAAGATCTGACGCCCTTTAAATTTTGACCATTTTTTCAACCCGCAGCCTGTCGTTCTTTTCTGGTTTCTTGCGTAACCTCCGGAGCTGATATTTCTTTGGAATAAAGATAATTCTACCTAATCTCTGCAATTTCTCCATTAATGCCAACCCCATTGTCATTTTATTAGGTTTTGGGGAAGATCTGACGACCTTTAAATTTTGACCATTTTTTCAACCCGCAGCCTGTCGTTCTTTTCTGGTTTCTTGCGTAACCTCCGGAGCTGATATTTCTTTGGAATAAAGATAATTCTTTCTAATCTCTGCAATTTCCCCATTAATGCCCACCCCATTGTAATTTTATCAGGTTTGGGGGAAGATCTGACGCCCTTTAAATTTTGACCATTTTTTCAACCCGCGACCTGTCGTTTTTTTCTGGTTTTTGGCGTAACCTCTGTAGCTGAAATTTCTTTGGAACAGAGGCAATTCTTTCTAATCTCTTCAATTTCTCAATTAATGCCCACCCCATTATCATTTCATCAGGTTTTGGGGAAGATCTGACACGCTTTAAATTTTGACCATTTTTTCAAACCGCGACCTTTCGTTCTTTTCTGGTTTTTGGCGTAACCTCCGGACCTGAAATGTCTTTGGAACAAAGATAATTCTTTCTAATCTCTGCAATTTCTCCATTAATGCCCACCCCATTGTCATTTCATCAGGCTTTGGGGAAGATCTGACGCCCTTTAAATTTTAACCATTTTTTCAACCCGCGACCTGTCGTTTTTTTCTGGTTTTTCGTGTAACCTCCAGAGCTGAAATTTCTTTGGAACAAAGATAATTCTTCCTAATCTCTGCAATTTCTCCATTAATTCCAACCCCATTGTCATTTTATTAGGTTTTGGGGAAGATCTGACGACCTTTAAATTTTGACCATTTCTTCAACCCGCGACCTGTCGTTTTCTTCTGGTTTTTGGCGTAACCTCCAGAGCTGAAATTTCTTTGGAACAAAGATAATTCTACCTAATCTCTGTAATTTCTCCATTAATTCCAACCCCATTGTCATTTTATTAGGTTTTGGGGAAGATCTGACGCCCTTTAAATTTTGACCATTTTTTCAACCCGCGACCTGTCGTTTTCTTCTGGTTTTTGGCGTAACCTCCAGAGCTGAAATTTCTTTGGAACAAAGATAATTCTACCTAATCTCTGTAATTTCTCCATTAATTCCAACCCCATTGTCATTTTATTAGGTTTTGGGGAAGATCTGACGACCTTTAAATTTTGACCATTTTTTCAACCTGCGACCTGTCGTTCTTTTCTGGTTTCTGGCGTAACCTCCGGAGCTGATATTTCTTTGGAACAAAGATAATTCTTCCTAATCTCTGCAATTTATCCATTAATGCCAACCCCATTGTCATTTTATTAGGTTTTGGGGAAGATCTGACGCCCTTTAAATTTTGACCATTTTTTCAACCCGCGACCTGTCGTTTTTTTCTGGTTTTTGGCGTAACCTCCGGAGCTGAAATTTCTTTGGAACAAAGGCAATTCTTTCTTATCTCTGCAATGTCTCAATTAATGCCCACCCCATTGTCATTTTATCAGGTTTGGGGGAAGATCTGACGCCCTTTAAATTTTGACCATTTTTTCAACCCGCGACCTGTCGTTTTTTTCTGGTTTTTCGTGTAACCTCCAGAGCTGAAATTCCTTTGGAACAAAGACAATTCTTTCTAATCTCTGCAATTTCTCCATTAATGCCCACCCCATTGTCATTTCATCAGGTTTTGGGGAAGATCTGACGCCCTTTAAATTTTAACCATTTTTTCAACCCGCGACCTGTCGTTTTTTTCTGGTTTTTCGTGTAACCTCCAGAGCTGAAATTTCTTTGGAACAAAGATAATTCTTTCTAATCTCTGCAATTTCTCCATTAATGCCCACCCCATTGTCATTTCATCAGGTTTTGGGGAAGATCTGACGCCCTTTGAATTTTAACCATTTTTTCAACCCGCGACCTGTCGTTCTTTTCTGGTTTCTGGCGTAACCTCCGGAGCTGAAATTTCTTTGGAACAAAGATAATTCTTCCTAATCTCTCTGCAATTTCTCCATTAATGCCAACCCCATTCTCATTTTATTAGGTTTTGGGGAAGATCTGACGACCTTTAAATTTTGACCATTTTTTCAACCCGCGACCTGTCGTTCTTTTCTGGTTTCTGGCGTAACCTCCGGAGCTGAAATTTCTTTGGAACAAAGATAATTCTTTCTAATCTCTGCAATTTCCCCATTAATGCCCACCCCATTGTCATTTTATCAGGTTTGGGGGAAGACCTGACGCCCTTTAAATTTTGACCATTTTTTCAACCCGCGACCTGTCGTTTTTTTCTGGTTTTTCGTGTAACCTCCGGAGCTGAAATTTCTTTGGAACAAAGATAATTCTACCTAATCTTTGTAATTTCTCCATTAATGCCAACCCCATTGTCATTTTATTAGGTTTTGGGGAAGATCTGACGCCCTTTAAATTTTGACCATTTTTTCAACCCGCAGCCTGTCGTTCTTTTCTGGTTTCTTGCGTAACCTCCGGAGCTGATATTTCTTTGGAATAAAGATAATTCTACCTAATCTCTGCAATTTCTCCATTAATGCCAACCCATTGTCATTTTATTAGGTTTTGGGGAAGATCTGACGCCCTTTAAATTTTGACCATTTTTTCAACCCGCGACCTGTCGTTTTTTTCTGGTTTTTGGCGTAACCTCTGGAGCTGAAATTTCTTTGGAACAGAGGCAATTCTTTCTAATCTCTGCAATTTCTTAATTAATGCCCACCCCATTATCATTTCATCAGGTTTTGGGGAAGATCTGACACGCTTTAAATTTTGACCATTTTTTCAAACCGCGACCTTTCGTTCTTTTCTGGTTTTTCGCGTAACCTCCGGACCTGAAATGTCTTTGGAACAAAGATAATTCTTTCTAATCTCTGCAATTTCTCCATTAATGCCCACCCCATTGTCATTTCATCAGGCTTTGGGGAAGATCTGACGCCCTTTAAATTTTAACCATTTTTTCAACCCGCGACCTGTCGTTTTTTTCTGGTTTTTCGTGTAACCTCCAGAGCTGAAATTTCTTTGGAACAAAGATAATTCTTCCTAATCTCTGCAATTTCTCCATTAATTCCAACCCCATTGTCATTTTATTAGGTTTTGGGGAAGATCTGACGACCTTTAAATTTTGACCATTTCTTCAACCCGCGACCTGTCGTTTTCTTCTGGTTTTTGGCGTAACCTCCAGAGCTGAAATTTCTTTGGAACAAAGATAATTCTACCTAATCTCTGTAATTTCTCCATTAATTCCAACCCCATTGTCATTTTATTAGGTTTTGGGGAAGATCTGACGACCTTTAAATTTTGACCATTTTTTCAACCCGCGACCTGTCGTTTTCTTCTGGTTTTTGGCGTAACCTCCAGAGCTGAAATTTCTTTGGAACAAAGATAATTCTACCTAATCTCTGTAATTTCTCCATTAATTCCAACCCCATTGTCATTTTATTAGGTTTTGGGGAAGATCTGACGCCCTTTAAATTTTGACCATTTTTTCAACCCGCGACCTGTCGTTTTCTTCTGGTTTTTGGCGTAACCTCCAGAGCTGAAATTTCTTTGGAACAAAGATAATTCTACCTAATCTCTGTAATTTCTCCATTAATTCCAACCCCATTGTCATTTTATTAGGTTTTGGGGAAGATCTGACGACCTTTAAATTTTGACCATTTTTTCAACCTGCGACCTGTCGTTCTTTTCTGGTTTCTGGCGTAACCTCCGGAGCTGATATTTCTTTGGAACAAAGATAATTCTTCCTAATCTCTGCAATTTATTCATTAATGCTAACCCCATTGTCATTTTATTAGGTTTTGGGGAAGATCTGACGCCCTTTAAATTTTGACCATTTTTTCAACCCGCGACCTGTCGTTTTTTTCTGGTTTTTGGCGTAACCTCCGGAGCTGAAATTTCTTTGGAACAAAGGCAATTCTTTCTTATCTCTGCAATGTCTCAATTAATGCCCACCTCATTGTCATTTCATCAGGTTTTGGGGAAGATCTGACGCCCTTTAAATTTTAACCATTTTTTCAACCCGCGACCTGTCGTTTTTTTCTGGTTTTTCGTGGGACCTCCAGAGCTGAAATTTCTTTGGAACAAAGATAATTCTTCCTAATCTCTGCAATTTCTCCATTAATGCCAACCCCATTGTCATTTTATTAGGTTTTGGGGAAGATCTGAAGACCTTTAAATTTTGACCATTTTTTCAACCCGCGACCTGTCGTTCTTTTCTGGTTTCTGGCGTAACCTCCGGAGCTGAAATTTCTTTGGAACAAAGATAATTCTTTCTAATCTCTGCAATTTCCCCATTAATGCCCACCCCATTGTAATTTTATCAGGTTTGGGGGAAGATCTGACGCCCTTTAAATTTTGACCATTTTTTCAACCCGCGACCTGTCGTTTTTTTTCTGGTTTTTCGTGTAACCTCCGGAGCTGATATTTCTTTGGAACAAAGACAATTCTTCCTAATCTCTGCAATTTATCCATTAATGCCAACCCCATTGTCATTTTAATAGGTTTTGGGGAAGATCTGACGCCCTTTAAATTTTGACCATTTTTTCAACCCGCGACCTGTCGTTTTCTTCTGGTTTTTGGCGTAACCTCCGGAGCTGAAATTTCTTTGGAACAAAGATAATTCTACCTAATCTCTGTAATTTTTCCATTAATGCCAACCCCATTGTCATTTTATTAGGTTTTGGGGAAGATCTGACGCCCTTTAAATTTTGACCATTTTTTCAACCCGCAGCCTGTCGTTCTTTTCTGGTTTTTTGCGTAACCTCCGGAGCTGATATTTCTTTGGAATAAAGATAATTCTACCTAATCTCTGCAATTTCTCCATTAATGCCAACCCCATTGTCATTTTATTAGGTTTTGGGGAAGATCTGACGACCTTTAAATTTTGACCATTTTTTCAACCCGCAGCCTGTCGTTCTTTTCTGGTTTCTTGCGTAACCTCCGGAGCTGATATTTCTTTGGAATAAAGATAATTCTTTCTAATCTCTGCAATTTCCCCATTAATGCCCACCCCATTGTAATTTTATCAGGTTTGGGGGAAGATCTGACGCCCTTTAAATTTTGACCATTTTTTCAACCCGCGACCTGTCGTTTTTTTCTGGTTTTTGGCGTAACCTCTGGAGCTGAAATTTCTTTGGAACAGAGGCAATTCTTTCTAATCTCTGCAATTTCTCAATTAATGCCCACCCCATTATCATTTCATCAGGTTTTGGGGAAGATCTGACACGCTTTAAATTTTGACCATTTTTTCAAACCGCGACCTTTCGTTCTTTTCTGGTTTTTCGCGTAACCTCCGGACCTGAAATGTCTTTGGAACAAAGATAATTCTTTCTAATCTCTGCAATTTCTCCATTAATGCCCACCCCATTGTCATTTCATCAGGCTTTGGGGAAGATCTGACGCCCTTTAAATTTTAACCATTTTTTCAACCCGCGACCTGTCGTTTTTTTCTGGTTTTTCGTGTAACCTCCAGAGCTGAAATTTCTTTGGAACAAAGATAATTCTTCCTAATCTCTGCAATTTCTCCATTAATTCCAACCCCATTGTCATTTCATTAGGTTTTGGGGAAGATCTGACGACCTTTAAATTTTGACCATTTCTTCAAACCGCGACCTGTCGTTTTCTTCTGGTTTTTGGCGTAACCTCCAGAGCTGAAATTTCTTTGGAACAAAGATAATTCTACCTAATCTCTGTAATTTCTCCATTAATTCCAACCCCATTGTCATTTTATTAGGTTTTGGGGAAGATCTGACGACCTTTAAATTTTGACCATTTTTTCAACCCGCGACCTGTCGTTTTCTTCTGGTTTTTGGCGTAACCTCCAAAGCTGAAATTTCTTTGGAACAAAGATAATTCTACCTAATCTCTGTAATTTCTCCATTAATTCCAACCCCATTGTCATTTTATTAGGTTTTGGGGAAGATCTGACGCCCTTTAAATTTTGACCATTTTTTCAACCCGCGACCTGTCGTTTTTTTCTGGTTTTTGGCGTAACCTCCGGAGCTGAAATTTCTTTGGAACAAAGGCAATTCTTTCTTATCTCTGCAATGTCTCAATTAATGCCCACCCCATTGTCATTTTATCAGGTTTGGGGGAAGATCTGACGCCCTTTAAATTTTGACCATTTTTTCAACCCGCGACCTGTCGTTTTTTTCTGGTTTTTCGTGTAACCTCCAGAGCTGAAATTCCTTTGGAACAAAGACAATTCTTTCTAATCTCTGCAATTTCTCCATTAATGCCCACCCCATTGTCATTTCATCAGGTTTTGGGGAAGATCTGACGCCCTTTAAATTTTAACCATTTTTTCAACCCGCGACCTGTCGTTTTTTTCTGGTTTTTCGTGTAACCTCCAGAGCTGAAATTTCTTTGGAACAAAGATAATTCTTTCTAATCTCTGCAATTTCTCCATTAATGCCCACCCCATTGTCATTTCATCAGGTTTTGGGGAAGATCTGACGCCCTTTGAATTTTAACCATTTTTTCAACCCGCGACCTGTCGTTCTTTTCTGGTTTCTGGCGTAACCTACGGAGCTGAAATTTCTTTGGAACAAAGATAATTCTTCCTAATCTCTCTGCAATTTCTCCATTAATGCCAACCCCATTCTCATTTTATTAGGTTTTGGGGAAGATCTGACGACCTTTAAATTTTGACCATTTTTTCAACCCGCGACCTGTCGTTCTTTTCTGGTTTCTGGCGTAACCTCCGGAGCTGAAATTTCTTTGGAACAAAGATAATTCTTTCTAATCTCTGCAATTTCCCCATTAATGCCCACCCCATTGTCATTTTATCAGGTTTGGGGGAAGACCTGACGCCCTTTAAATTTTGACCATTTTTTCAACCCGCGACCTGTCGTTTTTTTCTGGTTTTTCGTGTAACCTCCGGAGCTGAAATTTCTTTGGAACAAAGATAATTCTACCTAATCTCTGTAATTTTTCCATTAATGCCAACCCCATTGTCATTTTATTAGGTTTTGGGGAAGATCTGACGCCCTTTAAATTTTGACCATTTTTTCAACCCGCGACCTGTCGTTTTCTTCTGGTTTTTGGCGTAACCTCCGGAGCTGAAATTTCTTTGGAACAAAGATAATTCTACCTAATCTCTGTAATTTCTCCATTAATGCCAACCCCATTGTCATTTTATTAGGTTTTGGGGAAGATCTGACGCCCTTTAAATTTTGACCATTTTTTCAACCCGCAGCCTGTCGTTCTTTTCTGGTTTCTTGCGTAACCTCCGGAGCTGATATTTCTTTGGAATAAAGATAATTCTACCTAATCTCTGCAATTTCTCCATTAATGCCAACCCCATTGTCATTTTATTAGGTTTTGGGGAAGATCTGACGCCCTTTAAATTTTGACCATTTTTTCAACCCGCGACCTGTCGTTTTTTTCTGGTTTTTGGCGTAACCTCTGGAGCTGAAATTTCTTTGGAACAGAGGCAATTCTTTCTAATCTCTGCAATTTCTCAATTAATGCCCACCCCATTATCATTTCATCAGGTTTTGGGGAAGATCTGACACGCTTTAAATTTTGACCATTTTTTCAAACCGCGACCTTTCGTTCTTTTCTGGTTTTTCGCGTAACCTCCGGACCTGAAATGTCTTTGGAACAAAGATAATTCTTTCTAATCTCTGCAATTTCTCCATTAATGCCCACCCCATTGTCATTTCATCAGGCTTTGGGGAAGATCTGACGCCCTTTAAATTTTAACCATTTTTTCAACCCGCGACCTGTCGTTTTTTTCTGGTTTTTCGTGTAACCTCCAGAGCTGAAATTTCTTTGGAACAAAGATAATTCTTCCTAATCTCTGCAATTTCTCCATTAATTCCAACCCCATTGTCATTTTATTAGGTTTTGGGGAAGATCTGACGACCTTTAAATTTTGACCATTTCTTCAACCCGCGACCTGTCGTTTTCTTCTGGTTTTTGGCGTAACCTCCAGAGCTGAAATTTCTTTGGAACAAAGATAATTCTACCTAATCTCTGTAATTTCTCCATTAATTCCAACCCCATTGTCATTTTATTAGGTTTTGGGGAAGATCTGACGACCTTTAAATTTTGACCATTTTTTCAACCCGCGACCTGTCGTTTTCTTCTGGTTTTTGGCGTAACCTCCAGAGCTGAAATTTCTTTGGAACAAAGATAATTCTACCTAATCTCTGTAATTTCTCCATTAATTCCAACCCCATTGTCATTTTATTAGGTTTTGGGGAAGATCTGACGCCCTTTAAATTTTGACCATTTTTTCAACCCGCGACCTGTCGTTTTCTTCTGGTTTTTGGCGTAACCTCCAGAGCTGAAATTTCTTTGGAACAAAGATAATTCTACCTAATCTCTGTAATTTCTCCATTAATTCCAACCCCATTGTCATTTTATTAGGTTTTGGGGAAGATCTGACGACCTTAAAATTTTGACCATTTTTTCAACCTGCGACCTGTCGTTCTTTTCTGGTTTCTGGCGTAACCTCCGGAGCTGATATTTCTTTGGAACAAAGATAATTCTTCCTAATCTCTGCAATTTATCCATTAATGCCCACCCCATTGTCATTTTATCAGGTTTGGGGGAAGATCTGACGCCCTTTAAATTTTGACCATTTTTTCAACCCGCGACCTGTCGTTTTTTTCTGGTTTTTCGTGTAACCTCCAGAGCTGAAATTTCTTTGGAACAAAGACAATTCTTTCTAATCTCTGCAATTTCTCCATTAATGCCCACCTCATTGTCATTTCATCAGGTTTTGGGGAAGATCTGACGCCCTTTAAATTTTAACCATTTTTTCAACCCGCGACCTGTCGTTTTTTTCTGGTTTTTCGTGGGACCTCCAGAGCTGAAATTTCTTTGGAACAAAGATAATTCTTCCTAATCTCTGCAATTTCTCCATTAATGCCAACCCCATTGTCATTTTATTAGGTTTTGGGGAAGATCTGAAGACCTTTAAATTTTGACCATTTTTTCAACCCGCGACCTGTCGTTCTTTTCTGGTTTCTGGCGTAACCTCCGGAGCTGAAATTTCTTTGGAACAAAGATAATTCTTTCTAATCTCTGCAATTTCCCCATTAATGCCCACCCCATTGTAATTTTATCAGGTTTGGGGGAAGATCTGACGCCCTTTAAATTTTGACCATTTTTTCAACCCGCGACCTGTCGTTTTCTTCTGGTTTTTGGCGTAACCTCCAGAGCTGAAATTTCTTTGGAACAAAGATAATTCTACCTAATCTCTGCAATTTATCCATTAATGCCAACCCCATTGTCATTTTATTAGGTTTTGGGGAAGATCTGACGACCTTTAAATTTTGACCATTTTTTCAACCCGCGACCTGTCGTTTTTTTCTGGTTTTTGGCGTAACCTCCGGAGCTGAAATTTCTTTGGAACAAAGGCAATTCTTTCTTATCTCTGCAATGTCTCAATTAATGCCCACCCCATTGTCATTTTATCAGGTTTGGGGGAAGATCTGACGCCCTTTAAATTTTGACCATTTTTTCAACCCGCGACCTGTCGTTTTTTTCTGGTTTTTCGTGTAACCTCCAGAGCTGAAATTCCTTTGGAACAAAGACAATTCTTTCTAATCTCTGTAATTTCTCCATTAATTCCAACCCCATTGTCATTTTATTAGGTTTTGGGGAAGATCTGACGCCCTTTAAATTTTGACCATTTTTTCAACCCGCAGCCTGTCGTTCTTTTCTGGCTTCTTGCGTAACCTCCGGAGCTGATATTTCTTTGGAATAAAGATAATTCTACCTAATCTCTGCAATTTCTCCATTAATGCCAACCCCATTGTCATTTTATTAGGTTTTGGGGAAGATCTGACGACCTTTAAATTTTGACCATTTTTTCAACCCGCAGCCTGTCGTTCTTTTCTGGTTTCTTGCGTAACCTCCGGAGCTGATATTTCTTTGGAATAAAGATAATTCTTTCTAATCTCTGCAATTTCCCCATTAATGCCCACCCCATTGTAATTTTATCAGGTTTGGGGGAAGATCTGACGCCCTTTAAATTTTGACCATTTTTTCAACCCGCGACCTGTCGTTTTTTTCTGGTTTTTGGCGTAACCTCTGGAGCTGAAATTTCTTTGGAACAGAGGCAATTCTTTCTAATCTCTGCAATTTCTCAATTAATGCCCACCCCATTATCATTTCATCAGGTTTTGGGGAAGATCTGACACGCTTTAAATTTTGACCATTTTTTCAAACCGCGACCTTTCGTTCTTTTCTGGTTTTTCGCGTAACCTCCGGACCTGAAATGTCTTTGGAACAAAGATAATTCTTTCTAATCTCTGCAATTTCTCCATTAATGCCCACCCCATTGTCATTTCATCAGGCTTTGGGGAAGATCTGACGCCCTTTAAATTTTAACCATTTTTTCAACCCGCGACCTGTCGTTTTTTTCTGGTTTTTCGTGTAACCTCCAGAGCTGAAATTCCTTTGGAACAAAGATAATTCTTCCTAATCTCTGCAATTTCTCCATTAATTCCAACCCCATTGTCATTTTATTAGGTTTTGGGGAAGATCTGACGACCTTTAAATTTTGACCATTTCTTCAACCCGCGACCTGTCGTTTTCTTCTGGTTTTTGGCGTAACCTCCAGAGCTGAAATTTCTTTGGAACAAAGATAATTCTTCCTAATCTCTGTAATTTCTCCATTAATTCCAACCCCATTGTCATTTTATTAGGTTTTGGGGAAGATCTGACGACCTTTAAATTTTGACCATTTTTTCAACCCGCGACCTGTCGTTTTCTTCTGGTTTTTGGCGTAACCTCCAGAGCTGAAATTTCTTTGGAACAAAGATAATTCTACCTAATCTCTGTAATTTCTCCATTAATTCCAACCCCATTGTCATTTTATTAGGTTTTGGGGAAGATCTGACGCCCTTTAAATTTTGACCATTTTTTCAACCCGCGACCTGTCGTTTTCTTCTGGTTTTTGGCGTAACCTCCAGAGCTGAAATTTCTTTGGAACAAAGATAATTCTACCTAATCTCTGCAATTTATCCATTAATGCCAACCCCATTGTCATTTTATTAGGTTTTGGGGAAGATCTGACGACCTTTAAATTTTGACCATTTTTTCAACCCGCGACCTGTCGTTTTTTTCTGGTTTTTGGCGTAACCTCCGGAGCTGAAATTTCTTTGGAACAAAGGCAATTCTTTCTTATCTCTGCAATGTCTCAATTAATGCCCACCCCATTGTCATTTTATCAGGTTTGGGGGAAGATCTGACGCCCTTTAAATTTTGACCATTTTTTCAACCCGCGACCTGTCGTTTTTTTCTGGTTTTTCGTGTAACCTCCAGAGCTGAAATTCCTTTGGAACAAAGACAATTCTTTCTAATCTCTGTAATTTCTCCATTAATTCCAACCCCATTGTCATTTTATTAGGTTTTGGGGAAGATCTGACGACCTTTAAATTTTGACCATTTTTTCAACCCGCGACCTGTCGTTTTCTTCTGGTTTTTGGCGTAACCTCCAGAGCTGAAATTTCTTTGGAACAAAGATAATTCTACCTAATCTCTGTAATTTCTCCATTAATTCCAACCCCATTGTCATTTTATTAGGTTTTGGGGAAGATCTGACGCCCTTTAAATTTTGACCATTTTTTCAACCCGCGACCTGTCGTTTTCTTCTGGTTTTTGGCGTAACCTCCAGAGCTGAAATTTCTTTGGAACAAAGATAATTCTACCTAATCTCTGTAATTTCTCCATTAATTCCAACCCCATTGTCATTTTATTAGGTTTTGGGGAAGATCTGACGACCTTTAAATTTTGACCATTTTTTCAACCTGCGACCTGTCGTTCTTTTCTGGTTTCTGGCGTAACCTCCGGAGCTGATATTTCTTTGGAACAAAGATAATTCTTCCTAATCTCTGCAATTTATCCATTAATGCTAACCCCATTGTCATTTTATTAGGTTTTGGGGAAGATCTGACGCCCTTTAAATTTTGACCATTTTTTCAACCCGCGACCTGTCGTTTTTTTCTGGTTTTTGGCGTAACCTCCGGAGCTGAAATTTCTTTGGAACAAAGGCAATTCTTTCTTATCTCTGCAATGTCTCAATTAATGCCCACCCCATTGTCATTTTATCAGGTTTGGGGGAAGATCTGACGCCCTTTAAATTTTGACCATTTTTTCAACCCGCGACCTGTCGTTTTTTTCTGGTTTTTCGTGTAACCTCCAGAGCTGAAATTTCTTTGGAACAAAGACAATTCTTTCTAATCTCTGCAATTTCTCCATTAATGCCCACCTCATTGTCATTTCATCAGGTTTTGGGGAAGATCTGACGCCCTTTAAATTTTAACCATTTCTTCAACCCGCGACCTGTCGTTTTTTTCTGGTTTTTCGTGGGACCTCCAGAGCTGAAATTTCTTTGGAACAAAGATAATTCTTCCTAATCTCTGCAATTTCTCCATTAATGCCAACCCCATTGTCATTTTATTAGGTTTTGGGGAAGATCTGAAGACCTTTAAATTTTGACCATTTTTTCAACCCGCGACCTGTCGTTCTTTTGTGGTTTCTGGCGTAACCTCCGGAGCTGAAATTTCTTTGGAACAAAGATAATTCTTTCTAATCTCTGCAATTTCCCCATTAATGCCCACCCCATTGTAATTTTATCAGGTTTGGGGGAAGATCTGACGCCCTTTAAATTTTGACCATTTTTTCAACCCGCGACCTGTCGTTTTTTTTCTGGTTTTTCGTGTAACCTCCAGAGCTGATATTTCTTTGGAACAAAGACAATTCTTCCTAATCTCTGCAATTTATCCATTAATGCCAACCCCATTGTCATTTTATTAGGTTTTGGGGAAGATCTGACGCCCTTTAAATTTTGACCATTTTTTCAACCCGCGACCTGTTGTTTTCTTCTGGTTTTTGGCGTAACCTCCGGAGCTGAAATTTCTTTGGAACAAAGATAATTCTACCTAATCTCTGTAATTTCTCCATTAATGCCAACCCCATTGTCATTTTATTAGGTTTTGGGGAAGATCTGACGCCCTTTAAATTTTGACCATTTTTTCAACCCGCAGCCTGTCGTTCTTTTCTGGTTTCTTGCGTAACCTCCGGAGCTGATATTTCTTTGGAATAAAGATAATTCTACCTAATCTCTGCAATTTCTCCATTAATGCCAACCCCATTGTCATTTTATTAGGTTTTGGGGAAGATCTGACGACCTTTAAATTTTGACCATTTTTTCAACCCGCAGCCTGTCGTTCTTTTCTGGTTTCTTGCGTAACCTCCGGAGCTGATATTTCTTTGGAATAAAGATAATTCTTTCTAATCTCTGCAATTTCCCCATTAATGCCCACCCCATTGTAATTTTATCAGGTTTGGGGGAAGATCTGACGCCCTTTAAATTTTGACCATTTTTTCAACCCGCGACCTGTCGTTTTTTTCTGGTTTTTGGCGTAACCTCTGGAGCTGAAATTTCTTTGGAACAGAGGCAATTCTTTCTAATCTCTGCAATTTCTCAATTAATGCCCACCCCATTATCATTTCATCAGGTTTTGGGGAAGATCTGACACGCTTTAAATTTTGACCATTTTTTCAAACCGCGACCTTTCGTTCTTTTCTGGTTTTTCGCGTAACCTCCGGACCTGAAATGTCTTTGGAACAAAGATAATTCTTTCTAATCTCTGCAATTTCTCCATTAATGCCCACCCCATTGTCATTTCATCAGGCTTTGGGGAAGATCTGACGCCCTTTAAATTTTAACCATTTTTTCAACCCGCGACCTGTCGTTTTTTTCTGGTTTTTCGTGTAACCTCCAGAGCTGAAATTTCTTTGGAACAAAGATAATTCTTCCTAATCTCTGCAATTTCTCCATTAATTCCAACCCCATTGTCATTTTATTAGGTTTTGGGGAAGATCTGACGACCTTTAAATTTTGACCATTTCTTCAACCCGCGACCTGTCGTTTTCTTCTGGTTTTTGGCGTAACCTCCAGAGCTGAAATTTCTTTGGAACAAAGATAATTCTTCCTAATCTCTGTAATTTCTCCATTAATTCCAACCCCATTGTCATTTTATTAGGTTTTGGGGAAGATCTGACGACCTTTAAATTTTGACCATTTTTTCAACCCGCGACCTGTCGTTTTCTTCTGGTTTTTGGCGTAACCTCCAGAGCTGAAATTTCTTTGGAACAAAGATAATTCTACCTAATCTCTGTAATTTCTCCATTAATTCCAACCCCATTGTCATTTTATTAGGTTTTGGGGAAGATCTGACGCCCTTTAAATTTTGACCATTTTTTCAACCCGCGACCTGTCGTTTTCTTCTGGTTTTTGGCGTAACCTCCAGAGCTGAAATTTCTTTGGAACAAAGATAATTCTACCTAATCTCTGCAATTTATCCATTAATGCCAACCCCATTGTCATTTTATTAGGTTTTGGGGAAGATCTGACGACCTTTAAATTTTGACCATTTTTTCAACCCGCGACCTGTCGTTTTTTTCTGGTTTTTGGCGTAACCTCCGGAGCTGAAATTTCTTTGGAACAAAGGCAATTCTTTCTTATCTCTGCAATGTCTCAATTAATGCCCACCCCATTGTCATTTTATCAGGTTTGGGGGAAGATCTGACGCCCTTTAAATTTTGACCATTTTTTCAACCCGCGACCTGTCGTTTTTTTCTGGTTTTTCGTGTAACCTCCAGAGCTGAAATTCCTTTGGAACAAAGACAATTCTTTCTAATCTCTGCAATTTCTCCATTAATGCCCACCCCATTGTCATTTCATCAGGTTTTGGGGAAGATCTGACGCCTTTTAAATTTTAACCATTTTTTCAACCCGCGACCTGTCGTTTTTTTCTGGTTTTTCGTGTAACCCCCAGAGCTGAAATTTCTTTGGAACAAAGATAATTCTTTCTAATCTCTGCAATTTCTCCATTAATGCCCACCCCATTGTCATTTCATCAGGTTTTGGGGAAGATCTGACGCCCTTTGAATTTTAACCATTTTTTCAACCCGCGACCTGTCGTTCTTTTCTGGTTTCTGGCGTAACCTCCGGAGCTGAAATTTCTTTGGAACAAAGATAATTCTTCCTAATCTCTCTGCAATTTCTCCATTAATGCCAACCCCATTCTCATTTTATTAGGTTTTGGGGAAGATCTGACGACCTTTAAATTTTGACCATTTTTTCAACCCGCGACCTGTCGTTCTTTTCTGGTTTCTGGCGTAACCTCCGGAGCTGAAATTTCTTTGGAACAAAGATAATTCTACCTAATCTCTGTAATTTTTCCATTAATGCCAACCCCATTGTCATTTTATTAGGTTTTGGGGAAGATCTGATGCCCTTTAAATTTTGACCATTTTTTCAACCCGCGACCTGTCGTTCTTTTCTGGTTTCTGGCGTAACCTCCGGAGCTGATATTTCTTTGGAACAAAGATAATTCTTCCTAATCTCTGCAATTTATCCATTAATGCCAACCCCATTGTCATTTTATTAGGTTTTGGGGAAGATCTGACGCCCCTTAAATTTTGACCATTTTTTCAACCCGCGACCTGTCGTTTTTTTCTGGTTTTTGGCGTAATCTCCGGAGCTGAAATTTCTTTGGAACAGAGGCAATTCTTTCTAATCTCTGCAATGTCTCAATTAATGCCCACCCCATTATCATTTCATCAGGTTTTGGGGAAGATCTGACACGCTTTAAATTTTGACCATTTTTTCAAACCGCGACCTTTCGTTCTTTTCTGGTTTTTCGCGTAACCTCCGGACCTGAAATGTCTTTGGAACAAAGATAATTCTTTCTAATCTCTGCAATTTCCCCATTAATGCCCACCCCATTGTCATTTTATCAGGTTTGGGGGAAGATCTGACGCCCTTTAAATTTTGACCATTTTTTCAACCCGCAACCTGTCGTTTTTTTCTGGTTTTTCGTGTAACCTCCAGAGCTGAAATTTCTTTGGAACAAAGATAATTCTTCCTAATCTCTGCAATTTCTCCATTAATGCCAACCCCATTGTCATTTTATTAGGTTTTGGGGAAGATCTGACGACCTTTAAATTTTGACCATTTTTTCAACCCGCGACCTGTCGTTCTTTTCTGGTTTCTGGCGTAACCTCCGGAGCTGATATTTCTTTGGAACAAAGATAATTCTTCCTAATCTCTGCAATTTATCCATTAATGCCAACCCCATTGTCATTTTATTAGGTTTTGGGGAAGATCTGACGCGCTTTAAATTTTGACCATTTTTTCAACCCGCGACCTGTCGTTTTTTTCTGGTTTTTCGCTTGACCTCCAGAGCTGAAATTTCTTTGGAACAAAGATAATTCTTCCTAATCTCTGCAATTTCTCCATTAATGCCAACCCCATTGTCATTTTATTAGGTTTTGGGGAAGATCTGACGACCTTTAAATTTTGACCATTCTTTCAACCCGCGACCTGTCGTTTTTTTCTGGTTTTTCGTGTAACCTCCAGAGCTGATATTTCTTTGAAACAAAGACAATTCTTCCTAATCTCTGCAATTTATCCATTAATGCCAACCCCATTGTCATTCTATTAGGTTTTGGGGAAGATCTGACGCCATTTAAATTTTGACCATTTTTTCAACCCGCGACCTGTCGTTTTCTTCTGGTTTTTGGCGTAACCTCCAGAGCTGAAATTTCTTTGGAACAAAGATAATTCTACCTAATCTCTGTAATTTCTCCATTAATGCCAACCCCATTGTCATTTTATTAGGTTTTGGGGAAGATCTGACGCCCTTTAAATTTTGACCATTTTTTCAACCCGCGACCTGTCGTTCTTTTCTGGTTTCTCGCGTAACCTCCGGAGCTGATATTTCTTTGGAACAAAGATAATTCTACCTAATCTCTGCAATTTATCCATTAATGCCAACACCATTGTCATTTTATTAGGTTTTGGGGAAGATCTAACGCCCTTTAAATTTTGACCATTTTTTCAACCCGCGACCTGTCTTTTTTTTTATGGTTTTTGGCGTAATCTCCGGAGCTGAAATTTCTTTGGAACAAAGGCAATTCTTTCTAATCTCTGCAATGTCTCAATTAATGCCCACCCCATTGTCATTTCATCAGGCTTTGGGGAAGATCTGACGCCCTTTAAATTTTGACCATTTTTTCAACCCGCGACCTGTCGTTTTTTTCTGGTTTTTGGCGTAACCTCTGGAGCTGAAATTTCTTTGGAACAGAGGCAATTCTTTCTAATCTCTGCAATTTCTCAATTAATGCCCACCCCATTATCATTTCATCAGGTTTTGGGGAAGATCTGACACGCTTTAAATTTTGACCATTTTTTCAAACCACGACCTTTCGTTCTTTTCTGGTTTTTCGCGTAACCTCCGGACCTGAAATGTCTTTGGAACAAAGATAATTCTTTCTAATCTCTGCAATTTCTCCATTAATGCCCACCCCATTGTCATTTCATCAGGCTTTGGGGAAGATCTGACGCCCTTTAAATTTTAACCATTTTTTCAACCCGCGACCTGTCGTTTTTTTCTGGTTTTTCGTGTAACCTCCAGAGCTGAAATTTCTTTGGAACAAAGATAATTCTTCCTAATCTCTGCAATTTCTCCATTAATTCCAACCCCATTGTCATTTTATTAGGTTTTGGGGAAGATCTGACGACCTTTAAATTTTGACCATTTCTTCAACCCGCGACCTGTCGTTTTCTTCTGGTTTTTGGCGTAACCTCCAGAGCTGAAATTTCTTTGGAACAAAGATAATTCTACCTAATCTCTGTAATTTCTCCATTAATTCCAACCCCATTGTCATTTTATTAGGTTTTGGGGAAGATCTGACGACCTTTAAATTTTGACCATTTTTTCAACCCGCGACCTGTCGTTTTCTTCTGGTTTTTGGCGTAACCTCCAGAGCTGAAATTTCTTTGGAACAAAGATAATTCTACCTAATCTCTGTAATTTCTCCATTAATTCCAACCCCATTGTCATTTTATTAGGTTTTGGGGAAGATCTGACGCCCTTTAAATTTTGACCATTTTTTCAACCCGCGACCTGTCGTTTTCTTCTGGTTTTTGGCGTAACCTCCAGAGCTGAAATTTCTTTGGAACAAAGATAATTCTACCTAATCTCTGTAATTTCTCCATTAATTCCAACCCCATTGTCATTTTATTAGGTTTTGGGGAAGATCTGACGACCTTTAAATTTTGACCATTTTTTCAACCTGCGACCTGTCGTTCTTTTCTGGTTTCTGGCGTAACCTCCGGAGCTGATATTTCTTTGGAACAAAGATAATTCTTCCTAATCTCTGCAATGTCTCAATTAATGCCCACCCCATTGTCATTTTATCAGGTTTGGGGGAAGATCTGACGCCCTTTAAATTTTGACCATTTTTTCAACCCGCGACCTGTCGTCTTTTTCTGGTTTTTCGTGTAACCTCCAGAGCTGAAATTCCTTTGGAACAAAGACAATTCTTTCTAATCTCTGCAATTTCTCCATTAATGCCCACCCCATTGTCATTTCATCAGGTTTTGGGGAAGATCTGACGCCCTTTAAATTTTAACCATTTTTTCAACCCACGACCTGTCATTTTTTTCTGGTTTTTCGTGTAACCTCCAGAGCTGAAATTTCTTTGGAACAAAGATAATTCTTTCTAATCTCTGCAATTTCTCCATTAATGCCCACCCCATTGTCATTTCATCAGGTTTTGGGGAAGATCTGACGCCCTTTGAATTTTAACCATTTTTTCAACCCGCGACCTGTCGTTCTTTTCTGGTTTCTGGCGTAACCTCCGGAGCCGAAATTTCTTTGGAACAAAGATAATTCTTCCTAATCTCTCTGCAATTTCTCCATTAATGCCAACCCCATTCTCATTTTATTAGGTTTTGGGGAAGATCTGACGACCTTTAAATTTTGACCATTTTTTCAACCCGCGACCTGTCGTTCTTTTCTGGTTTCTGGCGTAACCTCCGGAGCTGAAATTTCTTTGGAACAAAGATAATTCTTTCTAATCTCTGCAATTTCCCCATTAATGCCCACCCCATTGTCATTTTATCAGGTTTGGGGGAAGACCTGACGCCCTTTAAATTTTGACCATTTTTTCAACCCGCGACCTGTCGTTTTTTTCTGGTTTTTCGTGTAACCTCCGGAGCTGAAATTTCTTTGGAACAAAGATAATTCTACCTAATCTCTGTAATTTCTCCATTAATGCCAACCCCATTGTCATTTTATTAGGTTTTGGGGAAGATCTGATGCCCTTTAAATTTTGACCATTTTTTCAACCCGCGACCTGTCGTTCTTTTCTGGTTTCTCGCGTAACCTCCGGAGCTGATATTTCTTTGGAACAAAGATAATTCTTTCTAATCTCTGCAATTTCTCCATTAATGCCCACCCCATTGTCATTTCATCAGGTTTTGGGGAAGATCTGACGCCCTTTAAATTTTAACCATTTTTTCAACCCACGACCTGTCATTTTTTTCTGGTTTTTCGTGTAACCTCCAGAGCTGAAATTTCTTTGGAACAAAGATAATTCTTTCTAATCTCTGCAATTTCTCCATTAATGCCCACCCCATTGTCATTTCATCAGGTTTTGGGGAAGATCTGACGCCCTTTGAATTTTAACCATTTTTTCAACCCGCGACCTGTCGTTCTTTTCTGGTTTCTGGCGTAACCTCCGGAGCCGAAATTTCTTTGGAACAAAGATAATTCTTCCTAATCTCTCTGCAATTTCTCCATTAATGCCAACCCCATTCTCATTTTATTAGGTTTTGGGGAAGATCTGACGACCTTTAAATTTTGACCATTTTTTCAACCCGCGACCTGTCGTTCTTTTCTGGTTTCTGGCGTAACCTCCGGAGCTGAAATTTCTTTGGAACAAAGATAATTCTTTCTAATCTCTGCAATTTCCCCATTAATGCCCACCCCATTGTCATTTTATCAGGTTTGGGGGAAGACCTGACGCCCTTTAAATTTTGACCATTTTTTCAACCCGCGACCTGTCGTTTTTTTCTGGTTTTTCGTGTAACCTCCGGAGCTGAAATTTCTTTGGAACAAAGATAATTCTACCTAATCTCTGTAATTTCTCCATTAATGCCAACCCCATTGTCATTTTATTAGGTTTTGGGGAAGATCTGATGCCCTTTAAATTTTGACCATTTTTTCAACCCGCGACCTGTCGTTCTTTTCTGGTTTCTCGCGTAACCTCCGGAGCTGATATTTCTTTGGAACAAAGATAATTCTACCTAATCTCTGCAATTTATCCATTAATGCCAACACCATTGTCATTTTATTAGGTTTTGGGGAAGATCTAACGCCCTTTAAATTTTGACCATTTTTTCAACCCGCGACCTGTCGTTTTTTTCTGGTTTTTGGCGTAATCTCCGGAGCTGAAATTTCTTTGGAACAAAGGCAATTCTTTCTAATCTCTGCAATGTCTCAATTAATGCCCACCCCATTGTCATTTCATCAGGCTTTGGGGAAGATCTGACGCCCTTTAAATTTTGACCATTTTTTCAACCCGCGACCTGTCGTTTTTTTCTGGTTTTTGGCGTAACCTCTGGAGCTGAAATTTCTTTGGAACAGAGGCAATTCTTTCTAATCTCTGCAATTTCTCAATTAATGCCCACCCCATTATCATTTCATCAGGTTTTGGGGAAGATCTGACACGCTTTAAATTTTGACCATTTTTTCAAACCACGACCTTTCGTTCTTTTCTGGTTTTTCGCGTAACCTCCGGACCTGAAATGTCTTTGGAACAAAGATAATTCTTTCTAATCTCTGCAATTTCTCCATTAATGCCCACCCCATTGTCATTTCATCAGGCTTTGGGGAAGATCTGACGCCCTTTAAATTTTAACCATTTTTTCAACCCGCGACCTGTCGTTTTTTTCTGGTTTTCCGTGTAACCTCCAGAGCTGAAATTTCTTTGGAACAAAGATAATTCTTCCTAATCTCTGCAATTTCTCCATTAATTCCAACCCCATTGTCATTTTATTAGGTTTTGGGGAAGATCTGACGACCTTTAAATTTTGACCATTTCTTCAACCCGCGACCTGTCGTTTTCTTCTGGTTTTTGGCGTAACCTCCAGAGCTGAAATTTCTTTGGAACAAAGATAATTCTACCTAATCTCTGTAATTTCTC
This sequence comes from Euthynnus affinis, assembly GCA_029490765.1. Classification (NCBI taxonomy): domain Eukaryota; kingdom Metazoa; phylum Chordata; class Actinopteri; order Scombriformes; family Scombridae; genus Euthynnus; species Euthynnus affinis. The sequence continues at coordinate 4,149,404 of CM055843.1, forward strand.
CATTAATTCCAACCCCATTGTCATTTTATTAGGTTTTGGGGAAGATCTGACGACCTATAAATTTTGACCATTTTTTCAACCCGCGACCTGTCGTTTTCTTCTGGTTTTTGGCGTAACCTCCAGAGCTGAAATTTCTTTGGAACAAAGATAATTCTACCTAATCTCTGTAATTTCTCCATTAATTCCAACCCCATTGTCATTTTATTAGGTTTTGGGGAAGATCTGACGCCCTTTAAATTTTGACCATTTTTTCAACCCGCGACCTGTCGTTTTCTTCTGGTTTTTGGCGTAACCTCCAGAGCTGAAATTTCTTTGGAACAAAGATAATTCTACCTAATCTCTGTAATTTCTCCATTAATTCCAACCCCATTGTCATTTTATTAGGTTTTGGGGAAGATCTGACGACCTTTAAATTTTGACCATTTTTTCAACCTGCGACCTGTCGTTCTTTTCTGGTTTCTGGCGTAACCTCCGGAGCTGATATTTCTTTGGAACAAAGATAATTCTTCCTAATCTCTGCAATTTATCCATTAATGCCAACCCCATTGTCATTTTATTAGGTTTTGGGGAAGATCTGACGCCCTTTAAATTTTGACCATTTTTTCAACCCGCGACCTGTCGTTTTTTTCTGGTTTTTGGTGTAACCTCCGGAGCTGAAATTTCTTTGGAACAAAGGCAATTCTTACTTATCTCTGCAATGTCTCAATTAATGCCCACCCCATTGTCATTTTATCAGGTTTGGGGGAAGATCTGACGCCCTTTAAATTTTGACCATTTTTTCAACCCGCGACCTGTCGTTTTTTTCTGGTTTTTCGTGTAACCTCCAGAGCTGAAATTCCTTTGGAACAAAGACAATTCTTTCTAATCTCTGCAATTTCTCCATTAATGCCCACCCCATTGTCATTTCATCAGGTTTTGGGGAAGATCTGACGCCCTTTAAATTTTAACCATTTTTTCAACCCACGACCTGTCATTTTTTTCTGGTTTTTCGTGTAACCTCCGGAGCTGAAATTTCTTTGGAACAAAGATAATTCTACCTAATCTCTGTAATTTCTCCATTAATGCCAACCCCATTGTCATTTTATTAGGTTTTGGGGAAGATCTGACGCCCTTTAAATTTTGACCATTTTTTCAACCCGCGACCTGTCGTTCTTTTCTGGTTTCTCGCGTAACCTCCGGAGCTGATATTTCTTTGGAACAAAGATAATTCTACCTAATCTCTGCAATTTATCCATTAATGCCAACACCATTGTCATTTTATTAGGTTTTGGGGAAGATCTAACGCCCTTTAAATTTTGACCATTTTTTCAACCCGCGACCTGTCGTTTTTTTCTGGTTTTTGGCGTAATCTCCGGAGCTGAAATTTCTTTGGAACAAAGGCAATTCTTTCTAATCTCTGCAATGTCTCAATTAATGCCCACCCCATTGTCATTTCATCAGGCTTTGGGGAAGATCTGACGCCCTTTAAATTTTGACCATTTTTTCAACCCGCGACCTGTCGTTTTTTTCTGGTTTTTGGCGTAACCTCTGGAGCTGAAATTTCTTTGGAACAGAGGCAATTCTTTCTAATCTCTGCAATTTCTCAATTAATGCCCACCCCATTATCATTTCATCAGGTTTTGGGGAAGATCTGACACGCTTTAAATTTTGACCATTTTTTCAAACCACGACCTTTCGTTCTTTTCTGGTTTTTCGCGTAACCTCCGGACCTGAAATGTCTTTGGAACAAAGATAATTCTTTCTAATCTCTGCAATTTCTCCATTAATGCCCACCCCATTGTCATTTCATCAGGCTTTGGGGAAGATCTGACGCCCTTTAAATTTTAACCATTTTTTCAACCCGCGACCTGTCGTTTTTTTCTGGTTTTTCGTGTAACCTCCAGAGCTGAAATTTCTTTGGAACAAAGATAATTCTTCCTAATCTCTGCAATTTCTCCATTAATTCCAACCCCATTGTCATTTTATTAGGTTTTGGGGAAGATCTGACGACCTTTAAATTTTGACCATTTCTTCAACCCGCGACCTGTCGTTTTCTTCTGGTTTTTGGCGTAACCTCCAGAGCTGAAATTTCTTTGGAACAAAGATAATTCTACCTAATCTCTGTAATTTCTCCATTAATTCCAACCCCATTGTCATTTTATTAGGTTTTGGGGAAGATCTGACGACCTTTAAATTTTGACCATTTTTTCAACCCGCGACCTGTCGTTTTCTTCTGGTTTTTGGCGTAACCTCCAGAGCTGAAATTTCTTTGGAACAAAGATAATTCTACCTAATCTCTGTAATTTCTCCATTAATTCCAACCCCATTGTCATTTTATTAGGTTTTGGGGAAGATCTGACGCCCTTTAAATTTTGACCATTTTTTCAACCCGCGACCTGTCGTTTTCTTCTGGTTTTTGGCGTAACCTCCAGAGCTGAAATTTCTTTGGAACAAAGATAATTCTACCTAATCTCTGTAATTTCTCCATTAATTCCAACCCCATTGTCATTTTATTAGGTTTTGGGGAAGATCTGACGACCTTTAAATTTTGACCATTTTTTCAACCTGCGACCTGTCGTTCTTTTCTGGTTTCTGGCGTAACCTCCGGAGCTGATATTTCTTTGGAACAAAGATAATTCTTCCTAATCTCTGCAATTTATCCATTAATGCCAACCCCATTGTCATTTTATTAGGTTTTGGGGAAGATCTGACGCCCTTTAAATTTTGACCATTTTTTCAACCCGCGACCTGTCGTTTTTTTCTGGTTTTTGGTGTAACCTCCGGAGCTGAAATTTCTTTGGAACAAAGGCAATTCTTACTTATCTCTGCAATGTCTCAATTAATGCCCACCCCATTGTCATTTTATCAGGTTTGGGGGAAGATCTGACGCCCTTTAAATTTTGACCATTTTTTCAACCCGCGACCTGTCGTCTTTTTCTGGTTTTTCGTGTAACCTCCAGAGCTGAAATTCCTTTGGAACAAAGACAATTCTTTCTAATCTCTGCAATTTCTCCATTAATGCCCACCCCATTGTCATTTCATCAGGTTTTGGGGAAGATCTGACGCCCTTTAAATTTTAACCATTTTTTCAACCCACGACCTGTCATTTTTTTCTGGTTTTTCGTGTAACCTCCAGAGCTGAAATTTCTTTGGAACAAAGATAATTCTTTCTAATCTCTGCAATTTCTCCATTAATGCCAACCCCATTGTCATTTCATCAGGTTTTGGGGAAGATCTGACGCCCTTTGAATTTTAACCATTTTTTCAACCCGCGACCTGTCGTTCTTTTCTGGTTTCTGGCGTAACCTCCGGAGCCGAAATTTCTTTGGAACAAAGATAATTCTTCCTAATCTCTCTGCAATTTCTCCATTAATGCCAACCCCATTCTCATTTTATTAGGTTTTGGGGAAGATCTGACGACCTTTAAATTTTGACCATTTTTTCAACCCGCGACCTGTCGTTCTTTTCTGGTTTCTGGCGTAACCTCCGGAGCTGAAATTTCTTTGGAACAAAGATAATTCTTTCTAATCTCTGCAATTTCCCCATTAATGCCCACCCCATTGTCATTTTATCAGGTTTGGGGGAAGACCTGACGCCCTTTAAATTTTGACCATTTTTTCAACCCGCGACCTGTCGTTTTTTTCTGGTTTTTCGTGTAACCTCCGGAGCTGAAATTTCTTTGGAACAAAGATAATTCTACCTAATCTCTGTAATTTCTCCATTAATGCCAACCCCATTGTCATTTTATTAGGTTTTGGGGAAGATCTGATGCCCTTTAAATTTTGACCATTTTTTCAACCCGCGACCTGTCGTTCTTTTCTGGTTTCTCGCGTAACCTCCGGAGCTGATATTTCTTTGGAACAAAGATAATTCTACCTAATCTCTGCAATTTATCCATTAATGCCAACACCATTGTCATTTTATTAGGTTTTGGGGAAGATCTAACGCCCTTTAAATTTTGACCATTTTTTCAACCCGCGACCTGTCGTTTTTTTTCTGGTTTTTGGCGTAATCTCCGGAGCTGAAATTTCTTTGGAACAAAGGCAATTCTTTCTAATCTCTGCAATGTCTCAATTAATGCCCACCCCATTGTCATTTCATCAGGCTTTGGGGAAGATCTGACGCCCTTTAAATTTTGACCATTTTTTCAACCCGCGACCTGTCGTTTTTTTCTGGTTTTTGGCGTAACCTCTGGAGCTGAAATTTCTTTGGAACAGAGGCAATTCTTTCTAATCTCTGCAATTTCTCAATTAATGCCCACCCCATTATCATTTCATCAGGTTTTGGGGAAGATCTGACACGCTTTAAATTTTGACCATTTTTTCAAACCACGACCTTTCGTTCTTTTCTGGTTTTTCGCGTAACCTCCGGACCTGAAATGTCTTTGGAACAAAGATAATTCTTTCTAATCTCTGCAATTTCTCCATTAATGCCCACCCCATTGTCATTTCATCAGGCTTTGGGGAAGATCTGACGCCCTTTAAATTTTAACCATTTTTTCAACCCGCGACCTGTCGTTTTTTTCTGGTTTTCCGTGTAACCTCCAGAGCTGAAATTTCTTTGGAACAAAGATAATTCTTCCTAATCTCTGCAATTTCTCCATTAATTCCAACCCCATTGTCATTTTATTAGGTTTTGGGGAAGATCTGACGACCTTTAAATTTTGACCATTTCTTCAACCCGCGACCTGTCGTTTTCTTCTGGTTTTTGGCGTAACCTCCAGAGCTGAAATTTCTTTGGAACAAAGATAATTCTACCTAATCTCTGTAATTTCTCCATTAATTCCAACCCCATTGTCATTTTATTAGGTTTTGGGGAAGATCTGACGACCTATAAATTTTGACCATTTTTTCAACCCGCGACCTGTCGTTTTCTTCTGGTTTTTGGCGTAACCTCCAGAGCTGAAATTTCTTTGGAACAAAGATAATTCTACCTAATCTCTGTAATTTCTCCATTAATTCCAACCCCATTGTCATTTTATTAGGTTTTGGGGAAGATCTGACGCCCTTTAAATTTTGACCATTTTTTCAACCCGCGACCTGTCGTTTTCTTCTGGTTTTTGGCGTAACCTCCAGAGCTGAAATTTCTTTGGAACAAAGATAATTCTACCTAATCTCTGTAATTTCTCCATTAATTCCAACCCCATTGTCATTTTATTAGGTTTTGGGGAAGATCTGACGACCTTTAAATTTTGACCATTTTTTCAACCTGCGACCTGTCGTTCTTTTCTGGTTTCTGGCGTAACCTCCGGAGCTGATATTTCTTTGGAACAAAGATAATTCTTCCTAATCTCTGCAATTTATCCATTAATGCCAACCCCATTGTCATTTTATTAGGTTTTGGGGAAGATCTGACGCCCTTTAAATTTTGACCATTTTTTCAACCCGCGACCTGTCGTTTTTTTCTGGTTTTTGGTGTAACCTCCGGAGCTGAAATTTCTTTGGAACAAAGGCAATTCTTACTTATCTCTGCAATGTCTCAATTAATGCCCACCCCATTGTCATTTTATCAGGTTTGGGGGAAGATCTGACGCCCTTTAAATTTTGACCATTTTTTCAACCCGCGACCTGTCGTTTTTTTCTGGTTTTTCGTGTAACCTCCAGAGCTGAAATTCCTTTGGAACAAAGACAATTCTTTCTAATCTCTGCAATTTCTCCATTAATGCCCACCCCATTGTCATTTCATCAGGTTTTGGGGAAGATCTGACGCCCTTTAAATTTTAACCATTTTTTCAACCCACGACCTGTCATTTTTTTCTGGTTTTTCGTGTAACCTCCAGAGCTGAAATTTCTTTGGAACAAAGATAATTCTTTCTAATCTCTGCAATTTCTCCATTAATGCCCACCCCATTGTCATTTCATCAGGTTTTGGGGAAGATCTGACGCCCTTTGAATTTTAACCATTTTTTCAACCCGCGACCTGTCGTTCTTTTCTGGTTTCTGGCGTAACCTCCGGAGCCGAAATTTCTTTGGAACAAAGATAATTCTTCCTAATCTCTCTGCAATTTCTCCATTAATGCCAACCCCATTCTCATTTTATTAGGTTTTGGGGAAGATCTGACGACCTTTAAATTTTGACCATTTTTTCAACCCGCGACCTGTCGTTCTTTTCTGGTTTCTGGCGTAACCTCCGGAGCTGAAATTTCTTTGGAACAAAGATAATTCTTTCTAATCTCTGCAATTTCCCCATTAATGCCCACCCCATTGTCATTTTATCAGGTTTGGGGGAAGACCTGACGCCCTTTAAATTTTGACCATTTTTTCAACCCGCGACCTGTCGTTTTTTTCTGGTTTTTCGTGTAACCTCCGGAGCTGAAATTTCTTTGGAACAAAGATAATTCTACCTAATCTCTGTAATTTCTCCATTAATGCCAACCCCATTGTCATTTTATTAGGTTTTGGGGAAGATCTGATGCCCTTTAAATTTTGACCATTTTTTCAACCCGCGACCTGTCGTTCTTTTCTGGTTTCTCGCGTAACCTCCGGAGCTGATATTTCTTTGGAACAAAGATAATTCTACCTAATCTCTGCAATTTATCCATTAATGCCAACACCATTGTCATTTTATTAGGTTTTGGGGAAGATCTAACGCCCTTTAAATTTTGACCATTTTTTCAACCCGCGACCTGTCGTTTTTTTCTGGTTTTTGGCGTAATCTCCGGAGCTGAAATTTCTTTGGAACAAAGGCAATTCTTTCTAATCTCTGCAATGTCTCAATTAATGCCCACCCCATTGTCATTTCATCAGGCTTTGGGGAAGATCTGACGCCCTTTAAATTTTGACCATTTTTTCAACCCGCGACCTGTCGTTTTTTTCTGGTTTTTGGCGTAACCTCTGGAGCTGAAATTTCTTTGGAACAGAGGCAATTCTTTCTAATCTCTGCAATTTCTCAATTAATGCCCACCCCATTATCATTTCATCAGGTTTTGGGGAAGATCTGACACGCTTTAAATTTTGACCATTTTTTCAAACCACGACCTTTCGTTCTTTTCTGGTTTTTCGCGTAACCTCCGGACCTGAAATGTCTTTGGAACAAAGATAATTCTTTCTAATCTCTGCAATTTCTCCATTAATGCCCACCCCATTGTCATTTCATCAGGCTTTGGGGAAGATCTGACGCCCTTTAAATTTTAACCATTTTTTCAACCCGCGACCTGTCGTTTTTTTCTGGTTTTCCGTGTAACCTCCAGAGCTGAAATTTCTTTGGAACAAAGATAATTCTTCCTAATCTCTGCAATTTCTCCATTAATTCCAACCCCATTGTCATTTCATTAGGTTTTGGGGAAGATCTGACGACCTTTAAATTTTGACCATTTCTTCAACCCGCGACCTGTCGTTTTCTTCTGGTTTTTGGCGTAACCTCCAGAGCTGAAATTTCTTTGGAACAAAGATAATTCTACCTAATCTCTGTAATTTCTCCATTAATTCCAACCCCATTGTCATTTTATTAGGTTTTGGGGAAGATCTGACGACCTATAAATTTTGACCATTTTTTCAACCCGCGACCTGTCGTTTTCTTCTGGTTTTTGGCGTAACCTCCAGAGCTGAAATTTCTTTGGAACAAAGATAATTCTACCTAATCTCTGTAATTTCTCCATTAATTCCAACCCCATTGTCATTTTATTAGGTTTTGGGGAAGATCTGACGCCCTTTAAATTTTGACCATTTTTTCAACCCGCGACCTGTCGTTTTCTTCTGGTTTTTGGCGTAACCTCCAGAGCTGAAATTTCTTTGGAACAAAGATAATTCTACCTAATCTCTGTAATTTCTCCATTAATTCCAACCCCATTGTCATTTTATTAGGTTTTGGGGAAGATCTGACGACCTTTAAATTTTGACCATTTTTTCAACCTGCGACCTGTCGTTCTTTTCTGGTTTCTGGCGTAACCTCCGGAGCTGATATTTCTTTGGAACAAAGATAATTCTTCCTAATCTCTGCAATTTATCCATTAATGCCAACCCCATTGTCATTTTATTAGGTTTTGGGGAAGATCTGACGCCCTTTAAATTTTGACCATTTTTTCAACCCGCGACCTGTCGTTTTTTTCTGGTTTTTGGTGTAACCTCCGGAGCTGAAATTTCTTTGGAACAAAGGCAATTCTTACTTATCTCTGCAATGTCTCAATTAATGCCCACCCCATTGTCATTTTATCAGGTTTGGGGGAAGATCTGACGCCCTTTAAATTTTGACCATTTTTTCAACCCGCGACCTGTCGTCTTTTTCTGGTTTTTCGTGTAACCTCCAGAGCTGAAATTCCTTTGGAACAAAGACAATTCTTTCTAATCTCTGCAATTTCTCCATTAATGCCCACCCCATTGTCATTTCATCAGGTTTTGGGGAAGATCTGACGCCCTTTAAATTTTAACCATTTTTTCAACCCACGACCTGTCATTTTTTTCTGGTTTTTCGTGTAACCTCCAGAGCTGAAATTTCTTTGGAACAAAGATAATTCTTTCTAATCTCTGCAATTTCTCCATTAATGCCCACCCCATTGTCATTTCATCAGGTTTTGGGGAAGATCTGACGCCCTTTGAATTTTAACCATTTTTTCAACCCGCGACCTGTCGTTCTTTTCTGGTTTCTGGCGTAACCTCCGGAGCCGAAATTTCTTTGGAACAAAGATAATTCTTCCTAATCTCTCTGCAATTTCTCCATTAATGCCAACCCCATTCTCATTTTATTAGGTTTTGGGGAAGATCTGACGACCTTTAAATTTTGACCATTTTTTCAACCCGCGACCTGTCGTTCTTTTCTGGTTTCTGGCGTAACCTCCGGAGCTGAAATTTCTTTGGAACAAAGATAATTCTTTCTAATCTCTGCAATTTCCCCATTAATGCCCACCCCATTGTCATTTTATCAGGTTTGGGGGAAGACCTGACGCCCTTTAAATTTTGACCATTTTTTCAACCCGCGACCTGTCGTTTTTTTCTGGTTTTTCGTGTAACCTCCGGAGCTGAAATTTCTTTGGAACAAAGATAATTCTACCTAATCTCTGTAATTTCTCCATTAATGCCAACCCCATTGTCATTTTATTAGGTTTTGGGGAAGATCTGATGCCCTTTAAATTTTGACCATTTTTTCAACCCGCGACCTGTCGTTCTTTTCTGGTTTCTCGCGTAACCTCCGGAGCTGATATTTCTTTGGAACAAAGATAATTCTACCTAATCTCTGCAATTTATCCATTAATGCCAACACCATTGTCATTTTATTAGGTTTTAGGGAAGATCTAACGCCCTTTAAATTTTGACCATTTTTTCAACCCGCGACCTGTCGTTTTTTTCTGGTTTTTGGCGTAATCTCCGGAGCTGAAATTTCTTTGGAACAAAGGCAATTCTTTCTAATCTCTGCAATGTCTCAATTAATGCCCACCCCATTGTCATTTCATCAGGCTTTGGGGAAGATCTGACGCCCTTTAAATTTTGACCATTTTTTCAACCCGCGACCTGTCGTTTTTTTCTGGTTTTTGGCGTAACCTCTGGAGCTGAAATTTCTTTGGAACAGAGGCAATTCTTTCTAATCTCTGCAATTTCTCAATTAATGCCCACCCCATTATCATTTCATCAGGTTTTGGGGAAGATCTGACACGCTTTAAATTTTGACCATTTTTTCAAACCACGACCTTTCGTTCTTTTCTGGTTTTTCGCGTAACCTCCGGACCTGAAATGTCTTTGGAACAAAGATAATTCTTTCTAATCTCTGCAATTTCTCCATTAATGCCCACCCCATTGTCATTTCATCAGGCTTTGGGGAAGATCTGACGCCCTTTAAATTTTAACCATTTTTTCAACCCGCGACCTGTCGTTTTTTTCTGGTTTTCCGTGTAACCTCCAGAGCTGAAATTTCTTTGGAACAAAGATAATTCTTCCTAATCTCTGCAATTTCTCCATTAATTCCAACCCCATTGTCATTTCATTAGGTTTTGGGGAAGATCTGACGACCTTTAAATTTTGACCATTTCTTCAACCCGCGACCTGTCGTTTTCTTCTGGTTTTTGGCGTAACCTCCAGAGCTGAAATTTCTTTGGAACAAAGATAATTCTACCTAATCTCTGTAATTTCTCCATTAATTCCAACCCCATTGTCATTTTATTAGGTTTTGGGGAAGATCTGACGACCTATAAATTTTGACCATTTTTTCAACCCGCGACCTGTCGTTTTCTTCTGGTTTTTGGCGTAACCTCCAGAGCTGAAATTTCTTTGGAACAAAGATAATTCTACCTAATCTCTGTAATTTCTCCATTAATTCCAACCCCATTGTCATTTTATTAGGTTTTGGGGAAGATCTGACGCCCTTTAAATTTTGACCATTTTTTCAACCCGCGACCTGTCGTTTTCTTCTGGTTTTTGGCGTAACCTCCAGAGCTGAAATTTCTTTGGAACAAAGATAATTCTACCTAATCTCTGTAATTTCTCCATTAATTCCAACCCCATTGTCATTTTATTAGGTTTTGGGGAAGATCTGACGACCTTTAAATTTTGACCATTTTTTCAACCTGCGACCTGTCGTTCTTTTCTGGTTTCTGGCGTAACCTCCGGAGCTGATATTTCTTTGGAACAAAGATAATTCTTCCTAATCTCTGCAATTTATCCATTAATGCCAACCCCATTGTCATTTTATTAGGTTTTGGGGAAGATCTGACGCCCTTTAAATTTTGACCATTTTTTCAACCCGCGACCTGTCGTTTTTTTCTGGTTTTTGGTGTAACCTCCGGAGCTGAAATTTCTTTGGAACAAAGGCAATTCTTACTTATCTCTGCAATGTCTCAATTAATGCCCACCCCATTGTCATTTTATCAGGTTTGGGGGAAGATCTGACGCCCTTTAAATTTTGACCATTTTTTCAACCCGCGACCTGTCGTTTTTTTCTGGTTTTTCGTGTAACCTCCAGAGCTGAAATTCCTTTGGAACAAAGACAATTCTTTCTAATCTCTGCAATTTCTCCATTAATGCCCACCCCATTGTCATTTCATCAGGTTTTGGGGAAGATCTGACGCCCTTTAAATTTTAACCATTTTTTCAACCCACGACCTGTCATTTTTTTCTGGATTTTCGTGTAACCTCCAGAGCTGAAATTTCTTTGGAACAAAGATAATTCTTTCTAATCTCTGCAATTTCTCCATTAATGCCCACCCCATTGTCATTTCATCAGGTTTTGGGGAAGATCTGACGCCCTTTGAATTTTAACCATTTTTTCAACCCGCGACCTGTCGTTCTTTTCTGGTTTCTGGCGTAACCTCCGGAGCCGAAATTTCTTTGGAACAAAGATAATTCTTCCTAATCTCTCTGCAATTTCTCCATTAATGCCAACCCCATTCTCATTTTATTAGGTTTTGGGGAAGATCTGACGACCTTTAAATTTTGACCATTTTTTCAACCCGCGACCTGTCGTTTTTTTCTGGTTTCTGGCGTAACCTCCGGAGCTGAAATTTCTTTGGAACAAAGATAATTCTTTCTAATCTCTGCAATTTCCCCATTAATGCCCACCCCATTGTCATTTTATCAGGTTTGGGGGAAGACCTGACGCCCTTTAAATTTTGACCATTTTTTCAACCCGCGACCTGTCGTTTTTTTCTGGTTTTTCGTGTAACCTCCGGAGCTGAAATTTCTTTGGAACAAAGATAATTCTACCTAATCTCTGTAATTTCTCCATTAATGCCAACCCCATTGTCATTTTATTAGGTTTTGGGGAAGATCTGATGCCCTTTAAATTTTGACCATTTTTTCAACCCGCGACCTGTCGTTCTTTTCTGGTTTCTCGCGTAACCTCCGGAGCTGATATTTCTTTGGAACAAAGATAATTCTACCTAATCTCTGCAATTTATCCATTAATGCCAACACCATTGTCATTTTATTAGGTTTTGGGGAAGATCTAACGCCCTTTAAATTTTGACCATTTTTTCAACCCGCGACCTGTCGTTTTTTTCTGGTTTTTGGCGTAATCTCCGGAGCTGAAATTTCTTTGGAACAAAGGCAATTCTTTCTAATCTCTGCAATGTCTCAATTAATGCCCACCCCATTGTCATTTCATCAGGCTTTGGGGAAGATCTGACGCCCTTTAAATTTTGACCATTTTTTCAACCCGCGACCTGTCGTTTTTTTCTGGTTTTTGGCGTAACCTCTGGAGCTGAAATTTCTTTGGAACAGAGGCAATTCTTTCTAATCTCTGCAATTTCTCAATTAATGCCCACCCCATTATCATTTCATCAGGTTTTGGGGAAGATCTGACACGCTTTAAATTTTGACCATTTTTTCAAACCACGACCTTTCGTTCTTTTCTGGTTTTTCGCGTAACCTCCGGACCTGAAATGTCTTTGGAACAAAGATAATTCTTTCTAATCTCTGCAATTTCTCCATTAATGCCCACCCCATTGTCATTTCATCAGGCTTTGGGGAAGATCTGACGCCCTTTAAATTTTAACCATTTTTTCAACCCGCGACCTGTCGTTTTTTTCTGGTTTTCCGTGTAACCTCCAGAGCTGAAATTTCTTTGGAACAAAGATAATTCTTCCTAATCTCTGCAATTTCTCCATTAATTCCAACCCCATTGTCATTTTATTAGGTTTTGGGGAAGATCTGACGACCTTTAAATTTTGACCATTTCTTCAACCCGCGACCTGTCGTTTTCTTCTGGTTTTTGGCGTAACCTCCAGAGCTGAAATTTCTTTGGAACAAAGATAATTCTACCTAATCTCTGTAATTTCTCCATTAATTCCAACCCCATTGTCATTTTATTAGGTTTTGGGGAAGATCTGACGACCTATAAATTTTGACCATTTTTTCAACCCGCGACCTGTCGTTTTCTTCTGGTTTTTGGCGTAACCTCCAGAGCTGAAATTTCTTTGGAACAAAGATAATTCTACCTAATCTCTGTAATTTCTCCATTAATTCCAACCCCATTGTCATTTTATTAGGTTTTGGGGAAGATCTGACGCCCTTTAAATTTTGACCATTTTTTCAACCCGCGACCTGTCGTTTTCTTCTGGTTTTTGGCGTAACCTCCAGAGCTGAAATTTCTTTGGAACAAAGATAATTCTACCTAATCTCTGTAATTTCTCCATTAATTCCAACCCCATTGTCATTTTATTAGGTTTTGGGGAAGATCTGACGACCTTTAAATTTTGACCATTTTTTCAACCTGCGACCTGTCGTTCTTTTCTGGTTTCTGGCGTAACCTCCGGAGCTGATATTTCTTTGGAACAAAGATAATTCTTCCTAATCTCTGCAATTTATCCATTAATGCCAACCCCATTGTCATTTTATTAGGTTTTGGGGAAGATCTGACGCCCTTTAAATTTTGACCATTTTTTCAACCCGCGACCTGTCGTTTTTTTCTGGTTTTTGGTGTAACCTCCGGAGCTGAAATTTCTTTGGAACAAAGGCAATTCTTACTTATCTCTGCAATGTCTCAATTAATGCCCACCCCATTGTCATTTTATCAGGTTTGGGGGAAGATCTGACGCCCTTTAAATTTTAACCATTTTTTCAACCCACGACCTGTCATTTTTTTCTGGTTTTTCGTGTAACCTCCAGAGCTGAAATTTCTTTGGAACAAAGATAATTCTTTCTAATCTCTGCAATTTCTCCATTAATGCCCACCCCATTGTCATTTCATCAGGTTTTGGGGAAGATCTGACGCCCTTTGAATTTTAACCATTTTTTCAACCCGCGACCTGTCGTTCTTTTCTGGTTTCTGGCGTAACCTCCGGAGCCGAAATTTCTTTGGAACAAAGATAATTCTTCCTAATCTCTCTGCAATTTCTCCATTTATGCCAACCCCATTCTCATTTTATTAGGTTTTGGGGAAGATCTGACGACCTTTAAATTTTGACCATTTTTTCAACCCGCGACCTGTCGTTTTTTTCTGGTTTCTGGCGTAACCTCCGGAGCTGAAATTTCTTTGGAACAAAGATAATTCTTTCTAATCTCTGCAATTTCCCCATTAATGCCCACCCCATTGTCATTTTATCAGGTTTGGGGGAAGACCTGACGCCCTTTAAATTTTGACCATTTTTTCAACCCGCGACCTGTCGTTTTTTTCTGGTTTTTCGTGTAACCTCCGGAGCTGAAATTTCTTTGGAACAAAGATAATTCTACCTAATCTCTGTAATTTCTCCATTAATGCCAACCCCATTGTCATTTTATTAGGTTTTGGGGAAGATCTGATGCCCTTTAAATTTTGACCATTTTTTCAACCCGCGACCTGTCGTTCTTTTCTGGTTTCTCGCGTAACCTCCGGAGCTGATATTTCTTTGGAACAAAGATAATTCTACCTAATCTCTGCAATTTATCCATTAATGCCAACACCATTGTCATTTTATTAGGTTTTGGGGAAGATCTAACGCCCTTTAAATTTTGACCATTTTTTCAACCCGCGACCTGTCGTTTTTTTCTGGTTTTTGGCGTAATCTCCGGAGCTGAAATTTCTTTGGAACAAAGGCAATTCTTTCTAATCTCTGCAATGTCTCAATTAATGCCCACCCCATTGTCATTTCATCAGGCTTTGGGGAAGATCTGACGCCCTTTAAATTTTGACCATTTTTTCAACCCGCGACCTGTCGTTTTTTTCTGGTTTTTGGCGTAACCTCTGGAGCTGAAATTTCTTTGGAACAGAGGCAATTCTTTCTAATCTCTGCAATTTCTCAATTAATGCCCACCCCATTATCATTTCATCAGGTTTTGGGGAAGATCTGACACGCTTTAAATTTTGACCATTTTTTCAACCCGCGACCTGTCGTTCTTTTCTGGTTTCTCGCGTAACCTCCGGAGCTGATATTTCTTTGGAACAAAGATAATTCTACCTAATCTCTGCAATTTATCCATTAATGCCAACACCATTGTCATTTTATTAGGTTTTGGGGAAGATCTAACGCCCTTTAAATTTTGACCATTTTTTCAACCCGCGACCTGTCGTTTTTTTCTGGTTTTTGGCGTAATCTCCGGAGCTGAAATTTCTTTGGAACAAAGGCAATTCTTTCTAATCTCTGCAATGTCTCAATTAATGCCCACCCCATTGTCATTTCATCAGGCTTTGGGGAAGATCTGACGCCCTTTAAATTTTGACCATTTTTTCAACCCGCGACCTGTCGTTTTTTTCTGGTTTTTGGCGTAACCTCTGGAGCTGAAATTTCTTTGGAACAGAGGCAATTCTTTCTAATCTCTGCAATTTCTCAATTAATGCCCACCCCATTATCATTTCATCAGGTTTTGGGGAAGATCTGACACGCTTTAAATTTTGACCATTTTTTCAAACCACGACCTTTCGTTCTTTTCTGGTTTTTCGCGTAACCTCCGGACCTGAAATGTCTTTGGAACAAAGATAATTCTTTCTAATCTCTGCAATTTCTCCATTAATGCCCACCCCATTGTCATTTCATCAGGCTTTGGGGAAGATCTGACGCCCTTTAAATTTTAACCATTTTTTCAACCCGCGACCTGTCGTTTTTTTCTGGTTTTCCGTGTAACCTCCAGAGCTGAAATTTCTTTGGAACAAAGATAATTCTTCCTAATCTCTGCAATTTCTCCATTAATTCCAACCCCATTGTCATTTTATTAGGTTTTGGGGAAGATCTGACGACCTTTAAATTTTGACCATTTCTTCAACCCGCGACCTGTCGTTTTCTTCTGGTTTTTGGCGTAACCTCCAGAGCTGAAATTTCTTTGGAACAAAGATAATTCTACCTAATCTCTGTAATTTCTCCATTAATTCCAACCCCATTGTCATTTTATTAGGTTTTGGGGAAGATCTGACGACCTATAAATTTTGACCATTTTTTCAACCCGCGACCTGTCGTTTTCTTCTGGTTTTTGGCGTAACCTCCAGAGCTGAAATTTCTTTGGAACAAAGATAATTCTACCTAATCTCTGTAATTTCTCCATTAATTCCAACCCCATTGTCATTTTATTAGGTTTTGGGGAAGATCTGACGCCCTTTAAATTTTGACCATTTTTTCAACCCGCGACCTGTCGTTTTCTTCTGGTTTTTGGCGTAACCTCCAGAGCTGAAATTTCTTTGGAACAAAGATAATTCTACCTAATCTCTGTAATTTCTCCATTAATTCCAACCCCATTGTCATTTTATTAGGTTTTGGGGAAGATCTGACGACCTTTAAATTTTGACCATTTTTTCAACCTGCGACCTGTCGTTCTTTTCTGGTTTCTGGCGTAACCTCCGGAGCTGATATTTCTTTGGAACAAAGATAATTCTTCCTAATCTCTGCAATTTATCCATTAATGCCAACCCCATTGTCATTTTATTAGGTTTTGGGGAAGATCTGACGCCCTTTAAATTTTGACCATTTTTTCAACCCGCGACCTGTCGTTTTTTTCTGGTTTTTGGTGTAACCTCCGGAGCTGAAATTTCTTTGGAACAAAGGCAATTCTTACTTATCTCTGCAATGTCTCAATTAATGCCCACCCCATTGTCATTTTATCAGGTTTGGGGGAAGATCTGACGCCCTTTAAATTTTGACCATTTTTTCAACCCGCGACCTGTCGTTTTTTTCTGGTTTTTCGTGTAACCTCCAGAGCTGAAATTCCTTTGGAACAAAGACAATTCTTTCTAATCTCTGCAATTTCTCCATTAATGCCCACCCCATTGTCATTTCATCAGGTTTTGGGGAAGATCTGACGCCCTTTAAATTTTAACCATTTTTTCAACCCACGACCTGTCATTTTTTTCTGGTTTTTCGTGTAACCTCCAGAGCTGAAATTTCTTTGGAACAAAGATAATTCTTTCTAATCTCTGCAATTTCTCCATTAATGCCCACCCCATTGTCATTTCATCAGGTTTTGGGGAAGATCTGACGCCCTTTGAATTTTAACCATTTTTTCAACCCGCGACCTGTCGTTCTTTTCTGGTTTCTGGCGTAACCTCCGGAGCCGAAATTTCTTTGGAACAAAGATAATTCTTCCTAATCTCTCTGCAATTTCTCCATTAATGCCAACCCCATTCTCATTTTATTAGGTTTTGGGGAAGATCTGACGACCTTTAAATTTTGACCATTTTTTCAACCCGCGACCTGTCGTTTTTTTCTGGTTTCTGGCGTAACCTCCGGAGCTGAAATTTCTTTGGAACAAAGATAATTCTTTCTAATCTCTGCAATTTCCCCATTAATGCCCACCCCATTGTCATTTTATCAGGTTTGGGGGAAGACCTGACGCCCTTTAAATTTTGACCATTTTTTCAACCCGCGACCTGTCGTTTTTTTCTGGTTTTTCGTGTAACCTCCGGAGCTGAAATTTCTTTGGAACAAAGATAATTCTACCTAATCTCTGTAATTTCTCCATTAATGCCAACCCCATTGTCATTTTATTAGGTTTTGGGGAAGATCTGATGCCCTTTAAATTTTGACCATTTTTTCAACCCGCGACCTGTCGTTCTTTTCTGGTTTCTCGCGTAACCTCCGGAGCTGATATTTCTTTGGAACAAAGATAATTCTACCTAATCTCTGCAATTTATCCATTAATGCCAACACCATTGTCATTTTATTAGGTTTTGGGGAAGATCTAACGCCCTTTAAATTTTGACCATTTTTTCAACCCGCGACCTGTCGTTTTTTTCTGGTTTTTGGCGTAATCTCCGGAGCTGAAATTTCTTTGGAACAAAGGCAATTCTTTCTAATCTCTGCAATGTCTCAATTAATGCCCACCCCATTGTCATTTCATCAGGCTTTGGGGAAGATCTGACGCCCTTTAAATTTTGACCATTTTTTCAACCCGCGACCTGTCGTTTTTTTCTGGTTTTTGGCGTAACCTCTGGAGCTGAAATTTCTTTGGAACAGAGGCAATTCTTTCTAATCTCTGCAATTTCTCAATTAATGCCCACCCCATTATCATTTCATCAGGTTTTGGGGAAGATCTGACACGCTTTAAATTTTGACCATTTTTTCAAACCACGACCTTTCGTTCTTTTCTGGTTTTTCGCGTAACCTCCGGACCTGAAATGTCTTTGGAACAAAGATAATTCTTTCTAATCTCTGCAATTTCTCCATTAATGCCCACCCCATTGTCATTTCATCAGGCTTTGGGGAAGATCTGACGCCCTTTAAATTTTAACCATTTTTTCAACCCGCGACCTGTCGTTTTTTTCTGGTTTTCCGTGTAACCTCCAGAGCTGAAATTTCTTTGGAACAAAGATAATTCTTCCTAATCTCTGCAATTTCTCCATTAATTCCAACCCCATTGTCATTTTATTAGGTTTTGGGGAAGATCTGACGACCTTTAAATTTTGACCATTTCTTCAACCCGCGACCTGTCGTTTTCTTCTGGTTTTTGGCGTAACCTCCAGAGCTGAAATTTCTTTGGAACAAAGATAATTCTACCTAATCTCTGTAATTTCTCCATTAATTCCAACCCCATTGTCATTTTATTAGGTTTTGGGGAAGATCTGACGACCTATAAATTTTGACCATTTTTTCAACCCGCGACCTGTCGTTTTCTTCTGGTTTTTGGCGTAACCTCCAGAGCTGAAATTTCTTTGGAACAAAGATAATTCTACCTAATCTCTGTACTTTCTCCATTAATTCCAACCCCATTGTCATTTTATTAGGTTTTGGGGAAGATCTGACGCCCTTTAAATTTTGACCATTTTTTCAACCCGCGACCTGTCGTTTTCTTCTGGTTTTTGGCGTAACCTCCAGAGCTGAAATTTCTTTGGAACAAAGATAATTCTACCTAATCTCTGTAATTTCTCCATTAATTCCAACCCCATTGTCATTTTATTAGGTTTTGGGGAAGATCTGACGACCTTTAAATTTTGACCATTTTTTCAACCTGCGACCTGTCGTTCTTTTCTGGTTTCTGGCGTAACCTCCGGAGCTGATATTTCTTTGGAACAAAGATAATTCTTCCTAATCTCTGCAATTTATCCATTAATGCCAACCCCATTGTCATTTTATTAGGTTTTGGGGAAGATCTGACGCCCTTTAAATTTTGACCATTTTTTCAACCCGCGACCTGTCGTTTTTTTCTGGTTTTTGGTGTAACCTCCGGAGCTGAAATTTCTTTGGAACAAAGGCAATTCTTACTTATCTCTGCAATGTCTCAATTAATGCCCACCCCATTGTCATTTTATCAGGTTTGGGGGAAGATCTGACGCCCTTTAAATTTTAACCATTTTTTCAACCCACGACCTGTCATTTTTTTCTGGTTTTTCGTGTAACCTCCAGAGCTGAAATTTCTTTGGAACAAAGATAATTCTTTCTAATCTCTGCAATTTCTCCATTAATGCCCACCCCATTGTCATTTCATCAGGTTTTGGGGAAGATCTGACGCCCTTTGAATTTTAACCATTTTTTCAACCCGCGACCTGTCGTTCTTTTCTGGTTTCTGGCGTAACCTCCGGAGCCGAAATTTCTTTGGAACAAAGATAATTCTTCCTAATCTCTCTGCAATTTCTCCATTTATGCCAACCCCATTCTCATTTTATTAGGTTTTGGGGAAGATCTGACGACCTTTAAATTTTGACCATTTTTTCAACCCGCGACCTGTCGTTTTTTTCTGGTTTCTGGCGTAACCTCCGGAGCTGAAATTTCTTTGGAACAAAGATAATTCTTTCTAATCTCTGCAATTTCCCCATTAATGCCCACCCCATTGTCATTTTATCAGGTTTGGGGGAAGACCTGACGCCCTTTAAATTTTGACCATTTTTTCAACCCGCGACCTGTCGTTTTTTTCTGGTTTTTCGTGTAACCTCCGGAGCTGAAATTTCTTTGGAACAAAGATAATTCTACCTAATCTCTGTAATTTCTCCATTAATGCCAACCCCATTGTCATTTTATTAGGTTTTGGGGAAGATCTGATGCCCTTTAAATTTTGACCATTTTTTCAACCCGCGACCTGTCGTTCTTTTCTGGTTTCTCGCGTAACCTCCGGAGCTGATATTTCTTTGGAACAAAGATAATTCTACCTAATCTCTGCAATTTATCCATTAATGCCAACACCATTGTCATTTTATTAGGTTTTGGGGAAGATCTAACGCCCTTTAAATTTTGACCATTTTTTCAACCCGCGACCTGTCGTTTTTTTCTGGTTTTTGGCGTAATCTCCGGAGCTGAAATTTCTTTGGAACAAAGGCAATTCTTTCTAATCTCTGCAATGTCTCAATTAATGCCCACCCCATTGTCATTTCATCAGGCTTTGGGGAAGATCTGACGCCCTTTAAATTTTGACCATTTTTTCAACCCGCGACCTGTCGTTTTTTTCTGGTTTTTGGCGTAACCTCTGGAGCTG
Source organism: Euthynnus affinis (assembly GCA_029490765.1). NCBI lineage: Eukaryota > Metazoa > Chordata > Actinopteri > Scombriformes > Scombridae > Euthynnus > Euthynnus affinis. The sequence goes on from CM055843.1 coordinate 4,169,611, forward strand.
AAATTTCTTTGGAACAGAGGCAATTCTTTCTAATCTCTGCAATTTCTCAATTAATGCCCACCCCATTATCATTTCATCAGGTTTTGGGGAAGATCTGACACGCTTTAAATTTTGACCATTTTTTCAACCCGCGACCTGTCGTTCTTTTCTGGTTTCTCGCGTAACCTCCGGAGCTGATATTTCTTTGGAACAAAGATAATTCTACCTAATCTCTGCAATTTATCCATTAATGCCAACACCATTGTCATTTTATTAGGTTTTGGGGAAGATCTAACGCCCTTTAAATTTTGACCATTTTTTCAACCCGCGACCTGTCGTTTTTTTCTGGTTTTTGGCGTAATCTCCGGAGCTGAAATTTCTTTGGAACAAAGGCAATTCTTTCTAATCTCTGCAATGTCTCAATTAATGCCCACCCCATTGTCATTTCATCAGGCTTTGGGGAAGATCTGACGCCCTTTAAATTTTGACCATTTTTTCAACCCGCGACCTGTCGTTTTTTTCTGGTTTTTGGCGTAACCTCTGGAGCTGAAATTTCTTTGGAACAGAGGCAATTCTTTCTAATCTCTGCAATTTCTCAATTAATGCCCACCCCATTATCATTTCATCAGGTTTTGGGGAAGATCTGACACGCTTTAAATTTTGACCATTTTTTCAAACCACGACCTTTCGTTCTTTTCTGGTTTTTCGCGTAACCTCCGGACCTGAAATGTCTTTGGAACAAAGATAATTCTTTCTAATCTCTGCAATTTCTCCATTAATGCCCACCCCATTGTCATTTCATCAGGCTTTGGGGAAGATCTGACGCCCTTTAAATTTTAACCATTTTTTCAACCCGCGACCTGTCGTTTTTTTCTGGTTTTCCGTGTAACCTCCAGAGCTGAAATTTCTTTGGAACAAAGATAATTCTTCCTAATCTCTGCAATTTCTCCATTAATTCCAACCCCATTGTCATTTTATTAGGTTTTGGGGAAGATCTGACGACCTTTAAATTTTGACCATTTCTTCAACCCGCGACCTGTCGTTTTCTTCTGGTTTTTGGCGTAACCTCCAGAGCTGAAATTTCTTTGGAACAAAGATAATTCTACCTAATCTCTGTAATTTCTCCATTAATTCCAACCCCATTGTCATTTTATTAGGTTTTGGGGAAGATCTGACGACCTATAAATTTTGACCATTTTTTCAACCCGCGACCTGTCGTTTTCTTCTGGTTTTTGGCGTAACCTCCAGAGCTGAAATTTCTTTGGAACAAAGATAATTCTACCTAATCTCTGTAATTTCTCCATTAATTCCAACCCCATTGTCATTTTATTAGGTTTTGGGGAAGATCTGACGCCCTTTAAATTTTGACCATTTTTTCAACCCGCGACCTGTCGTTTTCTTCTGGTTTTTGGCGTAACCTCCAGAGCTGAAATTTCTTTGGAACAAAGATAATTCTACCTAATCTCTGTAATTTCTCCATTAATTCCAACCCCATTGTCATTTTATTAGGTTTTGGGGAAGATCTGACGACCTTTAAATTTTGACCATTTTTTCAACCTGCGACCTGTCGTTCTTTTCTGGTTTCTGGCGTAACCTCCGGAGCTTATATTTCTTTGGAACAAAGATAATTCTTCCTAATCTCTGCAATTTATCCATTAATGCCAACCCCATTGTCATTTTATTAGGTTTTGGGGAAGATCTGACGCCCTTTAAATTTTGACCATTTTTTCAACCCGCGACCTGTCGTTTTTTTCTGGTTTTTGGTGTAACCTCCGGAGCTGAAATTTCTTTGGAACAAAGGCAATTCTTACTTATCTCTGCAATGTCTCAATTAATGCCCACCCCATTGTCATTTTATCAGGTTTGGGGGAAGATCTGACGCCCTTTAAATTTTGACCATTTTTTCAACCCGCGACCTGTCGTTTTTTTCTGGTTTTTCGTGTAACCTCCAGAGCTGAAATTCCTTTGGAACAAAGACAATTCTTTCTAATCTCTGCAATTTCTCCATTAATGCCCACCCCATTGTCATTTCATCAGGTTTTGGGGAAGATCTGACGCCCTTTAAATTTTAACCATTTTTTCAACCCACGACCTGTCATTTTTTTCTGGTTTTTCGTGTAACCTCCAGAGCTGAAATTTCTTTGGAACAAAGATAATTCTTTCTAATCTCTGCAATTTCTCCATTAATGCCCACCCCATTGTCATTTCATCAGGTTTTGGGGAAGATCTGACGCCCTTTGAATTTTAACCATTTTTTCAACCCGCGACCTGTCGTTCTTTTCTGGTTTCTGGCGTAACCTCCGGAGCCGAAATTTCTTTGGAACAAAGATAATTCTTCCTAATCTCTCTGCAATTTCTCCATTAATGCCAACCCCATTCTCATTTTATTAGGTTTTGGGGAAGATCTGACGACCTTTAAATTTTGACCATTTTTTCAACCCGCGACCTGTCGTTTTTTTCTGGTTTCTGGCGTAACCTCCGGAGCTGAAATTTCTTTGGAACAAAGATAATTCTTTCTAATCTCTGCAATTTCCCCATTAATGCCCACCCCATTGTCATTTTATCAGGTTTGGGGGAAGACCTGACGCCCTTTAAATTTTGACCATTTTTTCAACCCGCGACCTGTCGTTTTTTTCTGGTTTTTCGTGTAACCTCCGGAGCTGAAATTTCTTTGGAACAAAGATAATTCTACCTAATCTCTGTAATTTCTCCATTAATGCCAACCCCATTGTCATTTTATTAGGTTTTGGGGAAGATCTGATGCCCTTTAAATTTTGACCATTTTTTCAACCCGCGACCTGTCGTTCTTTTCTGGTTTCTCGCGTAACCTCCGGAGCTGATATTTCTTTGGAACAAAGATAATTCTACCTAATCTCTGCAATTTATCCATTAATGCCAACACCATTGTCATTTTATTAGGTTTTGGGGAAGATCTAACGCCCTTTAAATTTTGACCATTTTTTCAACCCGCGACCTGTCGTTTTTTTCTGGTTTTTGGCGTAATCTCCGGAGCTGAAATTTCTTTGGAACAAAGGCAATTCTTTCTAATCTCTGCAATGTCTCAATTAATGCCCACCCCATTGTCATTTCATCAGGCTTTGGGGAAGATCTGACGCCCTTTAAATTTTGACCATTTTTTCAACCCGCGACCTGTCGTTTTTTTCTGGTTTTTGGCGTAACCTCTGGAGCTGAAATTTCTTTGGAACAGAGGCAATTCTTTCTAATCTCTGCAATTTCTCAATTAATGCCCACCCCATTATCATTTCATCAGGTTTTGGGGAAGATCTGACACGCTTTAAATTTTGACCATTTTTTCAAACCACGACCTTTCGTTCTTTTCTGGTTTTTCGCGTAACCTCCGGACCTGAAATGTCTTTGGAACAAAGATAATTCTTTCTAATCTCTGCAATTTCTCCATTAATGCCCACCCCATTGTCATTTCATCAGGCTTTGGGGAAGATCTGACGCCCTTTAAATTTTAACCATTTTTTCAACCCGCGACCTGTCGTTTTTTTCTGGTTTTTCGTGTAACCTCCAGAGCTGAAATTTCTTTGGAACAAAGATAATTCTTCCTAATCTCTGCAATTTCTCCATTAATTCCAACCCCATTGTCATTTTATTAGGTTTTGGGGAAGATCTGACGACCTTTAAATTTTGACCATTTTTTCAACCCGCGACCTGTCGTTTTCTTCTGGTTTTTGGCGTAACCTCCAGAGCTGAAATTTCTTTGGAACAAAGATAATTCTACCTAATCTCTGTAATTTCTCCATTAATTCCAACCCCATTGTCATTTTATTAGGTTTTGGGGAAGATCTGACGACCTTTAAATTTTGACCATTTTTTCAACCTGCGACCTGTCGTTCTTTTCTGGTTTCTGGCGTAACCTCCGGAGCTGATATTTCTTTGGAACAAAGATAATTCTTCCTAATCTCTGCAATTTATCCATTAATGCCAACCCCATTGTCATTTTATTAGGTTTTGGGGAAGATCTGACGCCCTTTAAATTTTGACCATTTTTTCAACCCGCGACCTGTCGTTTTTTTCTGGTTTTTGGTGTAACCTCCGGAGCTGAAATTTCTTTGGAATAAAGGCAATTCTTACTTATCTCTGCAATGTCTCAATTAATGCCCACCCCATTGTCATTTTATCAGGTTTGGGGGAAGATCTGACGCCCTTTAAATTTTGACCATTTTTTCAACCCGCGACCTGTCGTTTTTTTCTGGTTTTTCGTGTAACCTCCAGAGCTGAAATTCCTTTGGAACAAAGACAATTCTTTCTAATCTCTGCAATTTCTCCATTAATGCCCACCCCATTGTCATTTCATCAGGTTTTGGGGAAGATCTGACGCCCTTTAAATTTTAACCATTTTTTCAACCCACGACCTGTCATTTTTTTCTGGTTTTTCGTGTAATCTCCAGAGCTGAAATTTCTTTGGAACAAAGATAATTCTTTCTAATCTCTGCAATTTCTCCATTAATGCCCACCCCATTGTCATTTCATCAGGTTTTGGGGAAGATCTGACGCCCTTTGAATTTTAACCATTTTTTCAACCCGCGACCTGTCGTTCTTTTCTGGTTTCTGGCGTAACCTCCGGAGCCGAAATTTCTTTGGAACAAAGATAATTCTTCCTAATCTCTCTGCAATTTCTCCATTAATGCCAACCCCATTCTCATTTTATTAGGTTTTGGGGAAGATCTGACGACCTTTAAATTTTGACCATTTTTTCAACCCGCGACCTGTCGTTCTTTTCTGGTTTCTGGCGTAACCTCCGGAGCTGAAATTTCTTTGGAACAAAGATAATTCTTTCTAATCTCTGCAATTTCCCCATTAATGCCCACCCCATTGTCATTTTATCAGGTTTGGGGGAAGACCTGACGCCCTTTAAATTTTGACCATCTTTTCAACCCGCGACCTGTCGTTTTTTTCTGGTTTTTCGTGTAACCTCCGGAGCTGAAATTTCTTTGGAACAAAGATAATTCTACCTAATCTCTGTAATTTCTCCATTAATGCCAACCCCATTGTCATTTTATTAGGTTTTGGGGAAGATCTGATGCCCTTTAAATTTTGACCATTTTTTCAACCCGCGACCTGTCGTTCTTTTCTGGTTTCTCGCGTAACCTCCGGAGCTGATATTTCTTTGGAACAAAGATAATTCTACCTAATCTCTGCAATTTCTCCATTAATGCCAACCCCATTGTCATTTTATTAGGTTTTGGGGAAGATCTGACGCCCTTTAAATTTTGACCATTTTTTCAACCCGCGACCTGTCGTTTTTTTCTGGTTTTTGGCGTAACCTCCGGAGCTGAAATTTCTTTGGAACAAAGGCAATTCTTTCTAATCTCTGCAATGTCTCAATTAATGCCCACCCCATTGTCATTGCATCAGGTTTTGGGGAAGATCTGACACGCTTTAAATTTTAACCATTTTTTCAACCCGCGACCTGTCGTTTTTTTCTGGTTTTTCGTGTGACCTCCAGAGCTGAAATTTCTTTGGAACAAAGATAATTCTTCCTAATCTCTGCAATTTCTCCATTAATGCCAACCCCATTGTCATTTTATTAGGTTTTGGGGAAGATCTGAAGACCTTTAAATTTTGACCATTTTTTCAACCCGCGACCTGTCGTTCTTTTCTGGTTTCTGGCGTAACCTCCGGAGCTGAAATTTCTTTGGAACAAAGACAATTCTTTCTAATCTCTGCAATTTCCCCATTAATGCCCACCCCATTGTCATTTTATCAGGTTTGGGGGAAGATCTGACGCCCTTTGAATTTTAACCATTTTTTCAACCCGCGACCTGTCGTTCTTTTCTGGTTTCTGGCGTAACCTCCGGAGCTGAAATTTCTTTGGAACAAAGATAATTCTTCCTAATCTCTCTGCAATTTCTCCATTAATGCCAACCCCATTCTCATTTTATTAGGTTTTGGGGAAGATCTGACGACCTTTAAATTTTGACCATTTTTTCAACCCGCGACCTGTCGTTCTTTTCTGGTTTCTGGCGTAACCTCCGGAGCTGAAATTTCTTTGGAACAAAGATAATTCTTTCTAATCTCTGCAACTTCCCCATTAATGCCCACCCCATTGTCATTTTATCAGGTTTGGGGGAAGACCTGACGCCCTTTAAATTTTGACCATTTTTTCAACCCGCGACCTGTCGTTTTTTTCTGGTTTTTCGTGTAACCTCCGGAGCTGAAATTTCTTTGGAACAAAGATAATTCTACCTAATCTCTGTAATTTCTCCATTAATGCCAACCCCATTGTCATTTTATTAGGTTTTGGGGAAGATCTGATGCCCTTTAAATTTTGACCATTTTTTCAACCCGCGACCTGTCGTTCTTTTCTGGTTTCTCGCGTAACCTCCGGAGCTGATATTTCTTTGGAACAAAGATAATTCTACCTAATCTCTGCAATTTCTCCATTAATGCCAACCCCATTGTCATTTTATTAGGTTTTGGGGAAGATCTGACGCCCTTTAAATTTTGACCATTTTTTCAACCCGCGACCTGTCGTTTTTTTCTGGTTTTTGGCGTAACCTCCGGAGCTGAAATTTCTTTGGAACAAAGGCAATTCTTTCTAATCTCTGCAATGTCTCAATTAATGCCCACCCCATTGTCATTGCATCAGGTTTTGGGGAAGATCTGACACGCTTTAAATTTTAACCATTTTTTCAACCCGCGACCTGTCGTTTTTTTCTGGTTTTTCGTGTGACCTCCAGAGCTGAAATTTCTTTGGAACAAAGATAATTCTTCCTAATCTCTGCAATTTCTCCATTAATGCCAACCCCATTGTCATTTTATTAGGTTTTGGGGAAGATCTGAAGACCTTTAAATTTTGACCATTTTTTCAACCCGCGACCTGTCGTTCTTTTCTGGTTTCTGGCGTAACCTCCGGAGCTGAAATTTCTTTGGAACAAAGACAATTCTTTCTAATCTCTGCAATTTCCCCATTAATGCCCACCCCATTGTCATTTTATCAGGTTTGGGGGAAGATCTGACGCCCTTTAAATTTTGACCATTTTTTCAACCCGCGACCTGTCGTTTTTTTCTGGTTTTTCGTGTAACCTCCAGAGCTGATATTTCTTTGGAACAAAGACAATTCTTCCTAATCTCTGCAATTTATACATTAATGCCAACCCCATTGTCATTTTATTAGGTTTTGGGGAAGATCTGACGCCCTTTAAATTTTGACCATTTTTTCAACCCGCGACCTGTCGTTTTCTTCTGGTTTTTCGTGTAACCTCCGGAGCTTAAATTTCTTTGGAACAAAGATAATTGTACCTAATCTCTGTAATTTCTCCATTAATGCCAACCCCATTGTCATTTTATTAGGTTTTGGGGAAGATCTGACGCCCTTTAAATTTTGACCATTTTTTCAACCCGCAGCCTGTCGTTCTTTTCTGGTTTCTCGCGTAACCTCCGGAGCTGATATTTCTTTGGAACAAAGATAATTCTACCTAATCTCTGCAATTTCTCCATTAATGCCAACCCCATTGTCATTTTATTAGGTTTTGGGGAAGATCTGACGCCCCTTAAATTTTGACCATTTTTTCAACCCGCGACCTGTCGTTTTTTTCTGGTTTTTGGCGTAATCTCCGGAGCTGAAATTTCTTTGGAACAGAGGCAATTCTTTCTAATCTCTGCAATGTCTCAATTAATGCCCACCCCATTATCATTTCATCAGGTTTTGGGGAAGATCTGACACGCTTTAAATTTTGACCATTTTTTCAAACCGCGACCTTTCGTTCTTTTCCGGTTTTTCGCGTAACCTCCGGACCTGAAATGTCTTTGGAACAAAGATAATTCTTTCTAATCTCTGCAATTTATCCATTAATGCCAACCCCATTGTCATTTTATTAGGTTTTGGGGAAGATCTGACGCCCTTTAAATTTTGACCATTCTTTCAACCCGCGACCTGTCGTTCTTTTCTGGTTTCTGGCGTAACCTCTGGAGCTGATATTTCTTTGGAACAAAGATAATTCTTTCTAATCTCTGCAATTTCCCCATTAATGCCCACCCCATTGTCATTTTATCAGGTTTGGGGGAAGATCTGACGCCCTTTAAATTTTGACCATTTTTTCAACCCGCGACCTGTCGTTTTTTTCTGGTTTTTCGTGTAACCTCCGGAGCTGAAATTTCTTTGGAACAAAGATAATTCTTTCTAATCTCTGCAATTTCCCCATTAATGCCCACCCCATTGTCATTTTATCAGGTTTGGGGGAAGACCTGACGCCCTTTAAATTTTGACCATTTTTTCAACCCGCGACCTGTCGTTTTTTTCTGGTTTTTCGTGTAACCTCCGGAGCTGAAATTTCTTTGGAACAAAGATAATTCTACCTAATCTCTGTAATTTCTCCATTAATGCCAACCCCATTGTCATTTTATTAGGTTTTGGGGAAGATCTGATGCCCTTTAAATTTTGACCATTTTTTCAACCCGCGACCTGTCGTTCTTTTCTGGTTTCTCGCGTAACCTCCGGAGCTGATATTTCTTTGGAACAAAGATAATTCTACCTAATCTCTGCAATTTCTCCATTAATGCCAACCCCATTGTCATTTTATTAGGTTTTGGGGAAGATCTGACGCCCTTTAAATTTTGACCATTTTTTCAACCCGCGACCTGTCGTTTTTTTCTGGTTTTTGGCGTAACCTCCGGAGCTGAAATTTCTTTGGAACAAAGGCAATTCTTTCTAATCTCTGCAATGTCTCAATTAATGCCCACCCCATTGTCATTGCATCAGGTTTTGGGGAAGATCTGACACGCTTTAAATTTTAACCATTTTTTCAACCTGCGACCTGTCGTTTTTTTCTGGTTTTTCGTGTGACCTCCAGAGCTGAAATTTCTTTGGAACAAAGATAATTCTACCTAATCTCTGTAATTTCTCCATTAATGCCAACCCCATTGTCATTTTATTAGGTTTTGGGGAAGATCTGATGCCCTTTAAATTTTGACCATTTTTTCAACCCGCGACCTGTCGTTCTTTTCTGGTTTCTCGCGTAACCTCCGGAGCTGATATTTCTTTGGAACAAAGATAATTCTACCTAATCTCTGCAATTTCTCCATTAATGCCAACCCCATTGTCATTTTATTAGGTTTTGGGGAAGATCTGACGCCCTTTAAATTTTGACCATTCTTTCAACCCGCGACCTGTCGTTTTTTTCTGGTTTTTGGCGTAACCTCCGGAGCTGAAATTTCTTTGGAACAAAGGCAATTCTTTCTAATCTCTGCAATGTCTCAATTAATGCCCACCCCATTGTCATTGCATCAGGTTTTGGGGAAGATCTGACACGCTTTAAATTTTAACCATTTTTTCAACCCGCGACCTGTCGTTTTTTTCTGGTTTTTCGTGTGACCTCCAGAGCTGAAATTTCTTTGGAACAAAGATAATTCTTCCTAATCTCTGCAATTTCTCCATTAATGCCAACCCCATTGTCATTTTATTAGGTTTTGGGGAAGATCTGAAGACCTTTAAATTTTGACCATTTTTTCAACCCGCGACCTGTCGTTCTTTTCTGGTTTCTGGCGTAACCTCCGGAGCTGAAATTTCTTTGGAACAAAGATAATTCTACCTAATCTCTGTAATTTCTCCATTAATGCCAACCCCATTGTCATTTTATTAGGTTTTGGGGAAGATCTGACGCCCTTTAAATTTTGACCATTTTTTCAACCCGCGACCTGTCGTTCTTTTCTGGTTTCTGGCGTAACCTCCGGAGCTGATATTTCTTTGGAACAAAGATAATTCTTCCTAATCTCTCTGCAATTTCTCCATTAATGCCAACCCCAATCTCATTTTATTAGGTTTGGGGGAAGATCTGACGCCCCTTAAATTTTGACCATTTTTTCAACCCGCGACCTGTCGTTTTTTTCTGGTTTTTCGTGTAACCTCCAGAGCTGATATTTCTTTGGAACAAAGACAATTCTTCCTAATCTCTGCAATTTATACGTTAATGCCAACCCCATTGTCATTTTATTAGGTTTTGGGGAAGATCTGACGCCCTTTAAATTTTGACCATTTTTTCAACCCGCGACCTGTCGTTTTCTTCTGGTTTTTGGCGTAACCTCCGGAGCTGAAATTTCTTTGGAACAAAGATAATTCTACCTAATCTCTGTAATTTCTCCATTAATGCCAACCCCATTGTCATTTTATTAGGTTTTGGGGAAGATCTGACGCCCTTTAAATTTTGACCATTTTTTCAACCCGCGACCTGTCGTTTTCTTCTGGTTTTTGGCGTAACCTCCGGAGCTGAAATTTCTTTGGAACAAAGATAATTCTACCTAATCTCTGTAATTTCTCCATTAATGCCAACCCCATTGTCATTTTATTAGGTTTTGGGGAAGATCTGACGCCCTTTAAATTTTGACCATTTTTTCAACCCGCGACCTGTCGTTTTCTTCTGGTTTTTGGCGTAACCTCCGGAGCTGAAATTTCTTTGGAACAAAGATAATTCTACCTAATCTCTGTAATTTCTCCATTAATGCCAACCCCATTGTCATTTTATTAGGTTTTGGGGAAGATCTGACGCCCTTTAAATTTTGACCATTTTTTCAACCCGCGACCTGTCGTTTTTTTCTGGTTTTTCGTGTAACCTCCAGAGCTGAAATTTCTTTGGAACAAAGATAATTCTACCTAATCTCTGCAATTTCTCCATTAATGCCAACCCCATTGTCATTTTATTAGGTTTTGGGGAAGATCTGACGCCCTTTAAATTTTGACCATTTTTTCAACCCGCGACCTGTCGTTTTTTTCTGGTTTTTGGCGTAATCTCCGGAGCTGAAATTTCTTTGGAACAGAGGCAATTCTTTCTAATCTCTGCAATGTCTCAATTAATGCCCACCCTATTATCATTTCATCAGGTTTTGGGGAAGATCTGACACGCTTTAAATTTTGACCATTTTTTCAAACCGCGACCTTTCGTTCTTTTCTGGTTTCTCGCGTAACCTCCGAACCTGAAATGTCTTTGGAACAAAGATAATTCTTTCTAATCTCTGCAATTTCCCCATTAGTGCCCACCCCATTGTCATTTTATCAGGTTTGGGGGAAGATCTGACGCCCTTTAAATTTTGACCATTTTTTCAACCCGCGACCTGTCGTTCTTTTCTGGTTTCTGGCGTAACCTCCAGAGCTGAAATTTCTTTGGAACAAAGATAATTCTTCCTAATCTCTGCAATTTCTCCATTAATGCCAACCCCATTGTCATTTTATTAGGTTTTGGGGAAGATCTGACGACCTTTAAATTTTGACCATTTTTTCAACCCGCGACCTGTCGTTCTTTTATGGTTTCTGGCGTAACCTCCGGAGCTGATATTTCTTTGGAACAAAGATAATTCTTCCTAATCTCTGCAATTTATCCATTAATGCCAACCCCATTGTCATTTTATTAGGTTTTGGGGAAGATCTGACGCGCTTTAAATTTTGACCATTTTTTCAACCCGCGACCTGTCGTTTTTTTCTGGTTTTTCGTGTGACCTCCAGAGCTGAAATTTCTTTGGAACAAAGATAATTCTTCCTAATCTCTGCAATTTCTCCATTAATGCCAACCCCATTGTCATTTTATTAGGTTTGGGGGAAGATCTGACGACCTTTAAATTTTGACCATTCTTTCAACCCGCGACCTGTCGTTCTTTTCTGGTTTCTGGCGTAACCTCCGGAGCTGTTATTTCTTTGGAACAAAGATAATTCTTTCTAATCTCTGCAATTTCCCCATTAATGCCCACCCCATTGTCATTTTATCAGGTTTGGGGGAAGATCTGACGACCTTTAAATTTTGACCATTTTTTCAACCCGCGACCTGTCGTTCTTTTCTGGTTTCTCGCGTAACCTCCGGAGCTGATATTTCTTTGGAACAAAGATAATTCTACCTGATCTCTGCAATTTATCCATTAATGCCAACCCCATTGTCATTTTATTAGGTTTTGGGGAAGATCTAACGCCCTTTAAATTTTGACCAGTTTTTCAACCCGCGACCTGTCATTTTTTTGTGGTTTTTGGCGTAATCTCCGGAGCTGAAATTTCTTTGGAACAAAGATAATTCTTTCTAATCTCTGCAATGTCTCAATTAATGCCCACCCCATTGTCATTTCATCAGGTTTTGGGGAAGATCTGACACGCTTTAAATTTTGACCATTTTTTCAACCCGCGACCTTTCGTTCTTTTCTGGTTTTTCGCGTAACCTCCGGACCTGAAATGTCTTTGGAACAAAGATAATTCTTTCTAATCTCTGCAATTTCCCCATTAATGCCCACCCCATTGTCATTTTATCAGGTTTGGGGGAAGATCTGACGCCCTTTAAATTTTGACCATTTTTTCAACCCGCGACCTGTCATTTTTTTCTGGTTTTTCGTGTAACCTCCAGAGCTGATATTTCTTTGGAACAAAGATAATTCTACCTAATCTCTGCAATTTATCCATTAATGCCAACCCCATTGTCATTCTATTAGGTTTTGGGGAAGATCTGATGCCCTTTAAATTTTGACCATTTTTTCAACCCGCGACCTGTCGTTTTCTTCTGGTTTTTGGCGTAACCTCCAGAGCTGAAATTTCTTTGGAACAAAGATAATTGTACCTAATCTCTGTAATTTCTCCATTAATGCCAACCCCATTGTCATTTTATTAGGTTTTGGGGAAGATCTGACGCCCTTTAAATTTTGACCATTTTTTCAACCCGCGACCTGTCGTTCTTTTCTGGTTTCTCGCGTAACCTCCGGAGCTGAAATTTCTTTGGAACAAAGATAATTCTACCTAATCTCTGCAATTTATCCATTAATGCCAACACCATTGTCATTTTATTAGGTTTTGGGGAAGATCTAACGCCCTTTAAATTTTGACCAGTTTTTCAACCCGCGACCTGTCGTTTTTTTCTGGTTTTTGGCGTAATCTCCGGAGCTGAAATTTCTTTGGAACAAAGGCAATTCTTTCTAATCTCTGCAATGTCTCAATTAATGCCCACCCCATTGTCATTTTATCAGGCTTTGGGGAAGATCTGACGCCCTTTAAATTTTGACCATTTTTTCAACCCGCGACCTGTCGTTTTTTTCTGGTTTTTGGCGTAACCTCCGGAGCTGAAATTTCTTTGGAACAGAGGCAATTCTTTCTAATCTCTGCAATGTCTCAATTAATGCCCACCCCATTATCATTTCATCAGGTTTTGGGGAAGATCTGACACGCTTTAAATTTTAACCATTTTTTCAACCCGCGACCTGTCGTTCTTTTCTGGTTTCTGGCGTAACCTCCGGAGCTGATATTTCTTTGGAACAAAGATAATTCTTTCTAATCTCTGCAATTTCTCCATTAATGCCCACCCCATTGTCATTTCATCAGGTTTTGGGGAAGATCTGACGCCCTTTGAATTTTGACCATTTTTTCAACCCGCGACCTGTCGTTCTTTTCTGGTTTCTGGCGTAACCTCCGGAGCTGATATTTCTTTGGAACAAAGATAATTCTTCCTAATCTCTCTGCAATTTCTCCATTAATGCCAACCCCAATCTCATTTTATTAGGTTTTGGGGAAGATCTGACGACCTTTAAATTTTGACCATTTTTTCAACCCGCGACCTGTCGTTTTTTTCTGGTTTTTCGTGTAACCTCCGGAGCTGAAATTTCTTTGGAACAAAGATAATTCTACCTAATCTCTGTAATTTCTCCATTAATGCCAACCCCATTGTCATTTTATTAGGTTTTGGGGAAGATCTGATGCCCTTTAAATTTTGACCATTTTTTCAACCCGCGACCTGTCGTTCTTTTCTGGTTTCTCGCGTAACCTCCGGAGCTGATATTTCTTTGGAACAAAGATAATTCTACCTAATCTCTGCAATTTCTCCATTAATGCCAACCCCATTGTCATTTTATTAGGTTTTGGGGAAGATCTGACGCCCTTTAAATTTTGACCATTCTTTCAACCCGCGACCTGTCGTTTTTTTCTGGTTTTTGGCGTAACCTCCGGAGCTGAAATTTCTTTGGAACAAAGGCAATTCTTTCTAATCTCTGCAATGTCTCAATTAATGCCCACCCCATTGTCATTGCATCAGGTTTTGGGGAAGATCTGACACGCTTTAAATTTTAACCATTTTTTCAACCCGCGACCTGTCGTTTTTTTCTGGTTTTTCGTGTGACCTCCAGAGCTGAAATTTCTTTGGAACAAAGATAATTCTTCCTAATCTCTGCAATTTCTCCATTAATGCCAACCCCATTGTCATTTTATTAGGTTTTGGGGAAGATCTGAAGACCTTTAAATTTTGACCATTTTTTCAACCCGCGACCTGTCGTTCTTTTCTGGTTTCTGGCATAACCTCCGGAGCTGAAATTTCTTTGGAACAAAGACAATTCTTTCTAATCTCTGCAATTTCCCCATTAATGCCAACCCCATTGTCATTTTATCAGGTTTGGGGGAAGATCTGACGCCCTTTAAATTTTGACCATTTTTTCAACCCGCGACCTGTCGTTTTTTTCTGGTTTTTCGTGTAACCTCCAGAGCTGATATTTCTTTGGAACAAAGACAATTCTTCCTAATCTCTGCAATTTATACGTTAATGCCAACCCCATTGTCATTTTATTAGGTTTTGGGGAAGATCTGACGCCCTTTAAATTTTGACCATTTTTTCAACCCGCGACCTGTCGTTTTCTTCTGGTTTTTGGCGTAACCTCCAGAGCTGAAATTTCTTTGGAACAAAGATAATTCTACCTAATCTCTGTAATTTCTCCATTAATGCCAACCCCATTGTCATTTTATTAGGTTTTGGGGAAGATCTGACGCCCTTTAAATTTTGACCATTTTTTCAACCCGCGACCTGTCGTTTTCTTCTGGTTTTTGGCGTAACCTCCGGAGCTGAAATTTCTTTGGAACAAAGATAATTCTACCTAATCTCTGTAATTTCTCCATTAATGCCAACCCCATTGTCATTTTATTAGGTTTTGGGGAAGATCTGACGCCCTTTAAATTTTGACCATTTTTTCAACCCGCGACCTGTCGTTCTTTTCTGGTTTCTGGCGTAACCTCCGGAGCTGATATTTCTTTGGAACAAAGATAATTCTTCCTAATCTCTCTGCAATTTCTCCATTAATGCCAACCCCAATCTCATTTTATTAGGTTTTGGGGAAGATCTGACGACCTTTAAATTTTGACCATTTTTTCAACCCGCGACCTGTCGTTCTTTTCTGGTTTCTGGCGTAACCTCCGGAGCTGAAATTTCTTTGGAACAAAGATAATTCTTTCTAATCTCTGCAATTTCCCCATTAATGCCCACCCCATTGTCATTTTATCAGGTTTGGGGGAAGATCTGACGCCCCTTAAATTTTGACCATTTTTTCAACCCGCGACCTGTCGTTTTTTTCTGGTTTTTCGTGTAACCTCCAGAGCTGATATTTCTTTGGAACAAAGACAATTCTTCCTAATCTCTGCAATTTATACGTTAATGCCAACCCCATTGTCATTTGTATTAGGTTTTGGGGAAGATCTGACGCCCTTTAAATTTTGACCATTTTTTCAACCCGCGACCTGTCGTTTTCTTCTGGTTTTTGGCGTAACCTCCGGAGCTGAAATTTCTTTGGAACAAAGATAATTCTACCTAATCTCTGTAATTTCTCCATTAATGCCAACCCCATTGTCATTTTATTAGGTTTTGGGGAAGATCTGACGCCCTTTAAATTTTGACCATTTTTTCAACCCGCGACCTGTCGTTTTCTTCTGGTTTTTGGCGTAACCTCCGGAGCTGAAATTTCTTTGGAACAAAGATAATTCTACCTAATCTCTGTAATTTCTCCATTAATGCCAACCCCATTGTCATTTTATTAGGTTTTGGGGAAGATCTGACGCCCTTTAAATTTTGACCATTTTTTCAACCCGCGACCTGTCGTTTTTTTCTGGTTTTTCGTGTAACCTCCGGAGCTGAAATTTCTTTGGAACAAAGATAATTCTACCTAATCTCTGCAATTTCTCCATTAATGCCAACCCCATTGTCATTTTATTAGGTTTTGGGGAAGATCTGACGCCCTTTAAATTTTGACCATTTTTTCAACCCGCGACCTGTCGTTTTTTTCTGGTTTTTGGCGTAATCTCCGGAGCTGAAATTTCTTTGGAACAGAGGCAATTCTTTCTAATCTCTGCAATGTCTCAATTAATGCCCACCCTATTATCATTTCATCAGGTTTTGGGGAAGATCTGACACGCTTTAAATTTTGACCATTTTTTCAAACCGCGACCTTTCGTTCTTTTCTGGTTTCTCGCGTAACCTCCGAACCTGAAATGTCTTTGGAACAAAGATAATTCTTTCTAATCTCTGCAATTTCCCCATTAATGCCCACCCCATTGTCATTTTATCAGGTTTGGGGGAAGATCTGACGCCCTTTAAATTTTGACCATTTTTTCAACCCGCGACCTGTCGTTCTTTTCTGGTTTCTGGCGTAACCTCCAGAGCTGAAATTTCTTTGGAACAAAGATAATTCTTCCTAATCTCTGCAATTTCTCCATTAATGCCAACCCCATTGTCATTTTATTAGGTTTGGGGGAAGATCTGACGACCTTTAAATTTTGACCAGTTTTTCAACCCGCGACCTGTCATTTTTTTGTGGTTTTTGGCGTAATCTCCGGAGTTGAAATTTCTTTGGAACAAAGATAATTCTTTCTAATCTCTGCAATGTCTCAATTAATGCCCACCCCATTGTCATTTCATCAGGTTTTGGGGAAGATCTGACACGCTTTAAATTTTGACCATTTTTTCAACCCGCGACCTTTCGTTCTTTTCTGGTTTTTCGCGTAACCTCCGGACCTGAAATGTCTTTGGAACAAAGATAATTCTTTCTAATCTCTGCAATTTCCCCATTAATGCCCACCCCATTGTCATTTTATTAGGTTTGGGGGAAGATCTGACGCCTGTTAAATTTTGACCATTTTTTCAACCCGCGACCTGTCATTTTTTTCTGGTTTTTCGTGTAACCTCCAGAGCTGAAATTTCTTTGGAACAAAGACAATTCTTTCTAATCTCTGCAATTTCTCCATTAATGCCCACCCCATTGTCATTTCATCAGGTTTTGGGGAAGATCTGACGCCCTTTAAATTTTAACCATTTTTTCAACCCGCGACCTGTCGTTCTTTTCTGGTTTCTGGCGTAACCTCCGGAACTGATATTTCTTTGGAACAAAGATAATTCTTCCTAATCTCTGCAATTTCTCCATTAATGCCAACCCCATTGTCATTTTATTAGGTTTGGGGGAAGATCTGACGACCTTTAAATTTTGACCATTCTTTCAACCCGCGACCTGTCGTTCTTTTCTGGTTTCTGGCGTAACCTCCGGAGCTGTTATTTCTTTGGAACAAAGATAATTCTTTCTAATCTCTGCAATTTCCCCATTAATGCCCACCCCATTGTCATTTTATCAGGTTTGGGGGAAGATCTGACGACCTTTAAATTTTGACCATTTTTTCAACCCGCGACCTGTCGTTCTTTTCTGGTTTCTCGCGTAACCTCCGGAGCTGATATTTCTTTGGAACAAAGATAATTCTACCTGATCTCTGCAATTTATCCATTAATGCCAACCCCATTGTCATTTTATTAGGTTTTGGGGAAGATCTAACGCCCTTTAAATTTTGACCAGTTTTTCAACCCGCGACCTGTCATTTTTTTGTGGTTTTTGGCGTAATCTCCGGAGCTGAAATTTCTTTGGAACAAAGATAATTCTTTCTAATCTCTGCAATGTCTCAATTAATGCCCACCCCATTGTCATTTCATCAGGTTTTGGGGAAGATCTGACACGCTTTAAATTTTGACCATTTTTTCAACCCGCGACCTTTCGTTCTTTTCTGGTTTTTCGCGTAACCTCCGGACCTGAAATGTCTTTGGAACAAAGATAATTCTTTCTAATCTCTGCAATTTCCCCATTAATGCCCACCCCATTGTCATTTTATCAGGTTTGGGGGAAGATCTGACGCCCTTTAAATTTTGACCATTTTTTCAACCCGCGACCTGTCATTTTTTTCTGGTTTTTCGTGTAACCTCCAGAGCTGATATTTCTTTGGAACAAAGATAATTCTACCTAATCTCTGCAATTTATCCATTAATGCCAACCCCATTGTCATTCTATTAGGTTTTGGGGAAGATCTGATGCCCTTTAAATTTTGACCATTTTTTCAACCCGCGACCTGTCGTTTTCTTCTGGTTTTTGGCGTAACCTCCAGAGCTGAAATTTCTTTGGAACAAAGATAATTGTACCTAATCTCTGTAATTTCTCCATTAATGCCAACCCCATTGTCATTTTATTAGGTTTTGGGGAAGATCTGACGCCCTTTAAATTTTGACCATTTTTTCAACCCGCGACCTGTCGTTCTTTTCTGGTTTCTCGCGTAACCTCCGGAGCTGAAATTTCTTTGGAACAAAGATAATTCTACCTAATCTCTGCAATTTATCCATTAATGCCAACACCATTGTCATTTTATTAGGTTTTGGGGAAGATCTAACGCCCTTTAAATTTTGACCAGTTTTTCAACCCGCGACCTGTCGTTTTTTTCTGGTTTTTGGCGTAATCTCCGGAGCTGAAATTTCTTTGGAACAAAGGCAATTCTTTCTAATCTCTGCAATGTCTCAATTAATGCCCACCCCATTGTCATTTTATCAGGCTTTGGGGAAGATCTGACGCCCTTTAAATTTTGACCATTTTTTCAACCCGCGACCTGTCGTTTTTTTCTGGTTTTTGGCGTAACCTCCGGAGCTGAAATTTCTTTGGAACAGAGGCAATTCTTTCTAATCTCTGCAATGTCTCAATTAATGCCCACCCCATTATCATTTCATCAGGTTTTGGGGAAGATCTGACACGCTTTAAATTTTAACCATTTTTTCAACCCGCGACCTGTCGTTCTTTTCTGGTTTCTGGCGTAACCTCCGGAGCTGATATTTCTTTGGAACAAAGATAATTCTTTCTAATCTCTGCAATTTCTCCATTAATGCCCACCCCATTGTCATTTCATCAGGTTTTGGGGAAGATCTGACGCCCTTTGAATTTTGACCATTTTTTCAACCCGCGACCTGTCGTTCTTTTCTGGTTTCTGGCGTAACCTCCGGAGCTGATATTTCTTTGGAACAAAGATAATTCTTCCTAATCTCTCTGCAATTTCTCCATTAATGCCAACCCCAATCTCATTTTATTAGGTTTTGGGGAAGATCTGACGACCTTTAAATTTTGACCATTTTTTCAACCCGCGACCTGTCGTTTTTTTCTGGTTTTTCGTGTAACCTCCGGAGCTGAAATTTCTTTGGAACAAAGATAATTCTACCTAATCTCTGTAATTTCTCCATTAATGCCAACCCCATTGTCATTTTATTAGGTTTTGGGGAAGATCTGATGCCCTTTAAATTTTGACCATTTTTTCAACCCGCGACCTGTCGTTCTTTTCTGGTTTCTCGCGTAACCTCCGGAGCTGATATTTCTTTGGAACAAAGATAATTCTACCTAATCTCTGCAATTTCTCCATTAATGCCAACCCCATTGTCATTTTATTAGGTTTTGGGGAAGATCTGACGCCCTTTAAATTTTGACCATTCTTTCAACCCGCGACCTGTCGTTTTTTTCTGGTTTTTGGCGTAACCTCCGGAGCTGAAATTTCTTTGGAACAAAGGCAATTCTTTCTAATCTCTGCAATGTCTCAATTAATGCCCACCCCATTGTCATTGCATCAGGTTTTGGGGAAGATCTGACACGCTTTAAATTTTAACCATTTTTTCAACCCGCGACCTGTCGTTTTTTTCTGGTTTTTCGTGTGACCTCCAGAGCTGAAATTTCTTTGGAACAAAGATAATTCTTCCTAATCTCTGCAATTTCTCCATTAATGCCAACCCCATTGTCATTTTATTAGGTTTTGGGGAAGATCTGAAGACCTTTAAATTTTGACCATTTTTTCAACCCGCGACCTGTCGTTCTTTTCTGGTTTCTGGCATAACCTCCGGAGCTGAAATTTCTTTGGAACAAAGACAATTCTTTCTAATCTCTGCAATTTCCCCATTAATGCCAACCCCATTGTCATTTTATCAGGTTTGGGGGAAGATCTGACGCCCTTTAAATTTTGACCATTTTTTCAACCCGCGACCTGTCGTTTTTTTCTGGTTTTTCGTGTAACCTCCAGAGCTGATATTTCTTTGGAACAAAGACAATTCTTCCTAATCTCTGCAATTTATACGTTAATGCCAACCCCATTGTCATTTTATTAGGTTTTGGGGAAGATCTGACGCCCTTTAAATTTTGACCATTTTTTCAACCCGCGACCTGTCGTTTTCTTCTGGTTTTTGGCGTAACCTCCAGAGCTGAAATTTCTTTGGAACAAAGATAATTCTACCTAATCTCTGTAATTTCTCCATTAATGCCAACCCCATTGTCATTTTATTAGGTTTTGGGGAAGATCTGACGCCCTTTAAATTTTGACCATTTTTTCAACCCGCGACCTGTCGTTTTCTTCTGGTTTTTGGCGTAACCTCCGGAGCTGAAATTTCTTTGGAACAAAGATAATTCTACCTAATCTCTGTAATTTCTCCATTAATGCCAACCCCATTGTCATTTTATTAGGTTTTGGGGAAGATCTGACGCCCTTTAAATTTTGACCATTTTTTCAACCCGCGACCTGTCGTTCTTTTCTGGTTTCTGGCGTAACCTCCGGAGCTGATATTTCTTTGGAACAAAGATAATTCTTCCTAATCTCTCTGCAATTTCTCCATTAATGCCAACCCCAATCTCATTTTATTAGGTTTTGGGGAAGATCTGACGACCTTTAAATTTTGACCATTTTTTCAACCCGCGACCTGTCGTTCTTTTCTGGTTTCTGGCGTAACCTCCGGAGCTGAAATTTCTTTGGAACAAAGATAATTCTTTCTAATCTCTGCAATTTCCCCATTAATGCCCACCCCATTGTCATTTTATCAGGTTTGGGGGAAGATCTGACGCCCCTTAAATTTTGACCATTTTTTCAACCCGCGACCTGTCGTTTTTTTCTGGTTTTTCGTGTAACCTCCAGAGCTGATATTTCTTTGGAACAAAGACAATTCTTCCTAATCTCTGCAATTTATACGTTAATGCCAACCCCATTGTCATTTGTATTAGGTTTTGGGGAAGATCTGACGCCCTTTAAATTTTGACCATTTTTTCAACCCGCGACCTGTCGTTTTCTTCTGGTTTTTGGCGTAACCTCCGGAGCTGAAATTTCTTTGGAACAAAGATAATTCTACCTAATCTCTGTAATTTCTCCATTAATGCCAACCCCATTGTCATTTTATTAGGTTTTGGGGAAGATCTGACGCCCTTTAAATTTTGACCATTTTTTCAACCCGCGACCTGTCGTTTTCTTCTGGTTTTTGGCGTAACCTCCGGAGCTGAAATTTCTTTGGAACAAAGATAATTCTACCTAATCTCTGTAATTTCTCCATTAATGCCAACCCCATTGTCATTTTATTAGGTTTTGGGGAAGATCTGACGCCCTTTAAATTTTGACCATTTTTTCAACCCGCGACCTGTCGTTTTTTTCTGGTTTTTCGTGTAACCTCCGGAGCTGAAATTTCTTTGGAACAAAGATAATTCTACCTAATCTCTGCAATTTCTCCATTAATGCCAACCCCATTGTCATTTTATTAGGTTTTGGGGAAGATCTGACGCCCTTTAAATTTTGACCATTTTTTCAACCCGCGACCTGTCGTTTTTTTCTGGTTTTTGGCGTAATCTCCGGAGCTGAAATTTCTTTGGAACAGAGGCAATTCTTTCTAATCTCTGCAATGTCTCAATTAATGCCCACCCTATTATCATTTCATCAGGTTTTGGGGAAGATCTGACACGCTTTAAATTTTGACCATTTTTTCAAACCGCGACCTTTCGTTCTTTTCTGGTTTCTCGCGTAACCTCCGAACCTGAAATGTCTTTGGAACAAAGATAATTCTTTCTAATCTCTGCAATTTCCCCATTAATGCCCACCCCATTGTCATTTTATCAGGTTTGGGGGAAGATCTGACGCCCTTTAAATTTTGACCATTTTTTCAACCCGCGACCTGTCGTTCTTTTCTGGTTTCTGGCGTAACCTCCAGAGCTGAAATTTCTTTGGAACAAAGATAATTCTTCCTAATCTCTGCAATTTCTCCATTAATGCCAACCCCATTGTCATTTTATTAGGTTTGGGGGAAGATCTGACGACCTTTAAATTTTGACCAGTTTTTCAACCCGCGACCTGTCATTTTTTTGTGGTTTTTGGCGTAATCTCCGGAGTTGAAATTTCTTTGGAACAAAGATAATTCTTTCTAATCTCTGCAATGTCTCAATTAATGCCCACCCCATTGTCATTTCATCAGGTTTTGGGGAAGATCTGACACGCTTTAAATTTTGACCATTTTTTCAACCCGCGACCTTTCGTTCTTTTCTGGTTTTTCGCGTAACCTCCGGACCTGAAATGTCTTTGGAACAAAGATAATTCTTTCTAATCTCTGCAATTTCCCCATTAATGCCCACCCCATTGTCATTTTATTAGGTTTGGGGGAAGATCTGACGCCTGTTAAATTTTGACCATTTTTTCAACCCGCGACCTGTCATTTTTTTCTGGTTTTTCGTGTAACCTCCAGAGCTGAAATTTCTTTGGAACAAAGACAATTCTTTCTAATCTCTGCAATTTCTCCATTAATGCCCACCCCATTGTCATTTCATCAGGTTTTGGGGAAGATCTGACGCCCTTTAAATTTTAACCATTTTTTCAACCCGCGACCTGTCGTTCTTTTCTGGTTTCTGGCGTAACCTCCGGAACTGATATTTCTTTGGAACAAAGATAATTCTTCCTAATCTCTGCAATTTCTCCATTAATGCCAACCCCATTCTCATTTTATTAGGTTTTGGGGAAGATCTGACGACCTTTAAATTTTGACCATTTTTTCAACCCGCGACCTGTTGTTCTTTTCTGGTTTCTGGCGTAACCTCCGGAGCTGATATTTCTTTGGAACAAAGATAATTCTTCCTAATCTCTGCAATTTATCCATTAATGCCAACCCCATTGTCATTTTATTAGGTTTTGGGGAAGATCTGACGACCTTTAAATTTTGACCATTCTTTCAACCCGCGACCTGTCGTTCTTTTCTGGTTTCTGGCGTAACCTCCAGAGCTGATATTTCTTTGGAACAAAGATAATTCTACCTAATCTCTGCAATTTCTCCATTAATGCCAACCCCATTGTCATTTTATTAGGTTTGGGGGAAGATCTGACGACCTTTAAATTTTGACCAGTTTTTCAACCCGCGACCTGTCATTTTTTTGTGGTTTTTGGCGTAATCTCCGGAGCTGAAATTTCTTTGGAACAAAGATAATTCTTTCTAATCTCTGCAATGTCTCAATTAATGCCCACCCCATTGTCATTTCATCAGGTTTTGGGGAAGATCTGACACGCTTTAAATTTTGACCATTTTTTCAACCCGCGACCTTTCGTTCTTTTCTGGTTTTTCGCGTAACCTCCGGACCTGAAATGTCTTTGGAACAAAGATAATTCTTTCTAATCTCTGCAATTTCCCCATTAATGCCCACCCCATTGTCATTTTATTAGGTTTGGGGGAAGATCTGACGCCCGTTAAATTTTGACCATTTTTTCAACCCGCGACCTGTCGTTTTTTTCTGGTTTTTCGTGTAACCTCCAGAGCTGAAATTTCTTTGGAACAAAGACAATTCTTTCTAATCTCTGCAATTTCTCCATTAATGCCCACCCCATTGTCATTTCATCAGGTTTTGGGGAAGATCTGACGCCCTTTAAATTTTAACCATTTTTTCAACCCGCGACCTGTCGTTCTTTTCTGGTTTCTGGCGTAACCTCTGGAACTGATATTTCTTTGGAACAAAGATAATTCTTCCTAATCTCTGCAATTTCTCCATTAATGCCAACCCCATTCTCATTTTATTAGGTTTTGGGGAAGATCTGACGACCTTTAAATTTTGACCATTTTTTCAACCCGCGACCTGTTGTTCTTTTCTGGTTTCTGGCGTAACCTCCGGAGCTGATATTTCTTTGGAACAAAGATAATTCTTCCTAATCTCTGCAATTTATCCATTAATGCCAACCCCATTGTCATTTTATTAGGTTTTGGGGAAGATCTGACGACCTTTAAATTTTGACCATTCTTTCAACCCGCGACCTGTCGTTCTTTTCTGGTTTCTGGCGTAACCTCCAGAGCTGATATTTCTTTGGAACAAAGATAATTCTTTCTAATCTCTGCAATTTCCCCATTAATGCCCACCCCATTGTCATTTTATCAGGTTTGGGGGAAGATCTGACGACCTTTAAATTTTGACCATTTTTTCAACCCGCGACCTGTCGTTCTTTTCTGGTTTCTCGCGTAACCTCCGGAGCTGATATTTCTTTGGAACAAAGATAATTCTACCTAATCTCTGCAATTTATCCATTAATGCCAACCCCATTGTCATTTTATTAGGTTTTGGGGAAGATCTAACGCCCTTTAAATTTTGACCAGTTTTTCAACCCGCGACCTGTCATTTTTTTGTGGTTTTTGGCGTAATCTCCGGAGCTGAAATTTCTTTGGAACAAAGATAATTCTTTCTAATCTCTGCAATTTCCCCATTAATGCCCACCCCATTGTCATTTTATCAGGTTTGGGGGAAGATCTGACGCCCTTTAATTTTGACCATTTTTTCAACCCGCGACCTTTCGTTCTTTTCTGGTTTTTCGCGCAATCTCCGGACCTGAAATGTCTTTGGAACAAAGATAATTCTTTCTAATCTCTGCAATTTCCCCATTAAAGCCCACCCCATTGTCATTTTATCAGGTTTGGGGAAAGATCTGACGCCCTTTAATTTTGACCATTTTTTCAACCCGCGACCTGTCGTTTTTTTCTGGTTTTTCGTGTGACCTCCAGAGCTGAAATTTCTTTGGAACAAAGATAATTCTTCCTAATCTCTGCAATTTCTCCATTAATGCCAACCCCATTGTCATTTTATTAGGTTTTGGGGAAGATCTGACGACCTTTAAATTTTGACCATTTTTTCAACCCGCGACCTGTCGTTCTTTTCTGGTTTCTGGCGTAACCTCCAGAGCTGAAATTTCTTTGGAACAAAGATAATTCTTTCTAATCTCTTTAATTTCTCCATTAATGCCAACCCCATTGTCATTTTATTAGGTTTTGGGGAAGATCTGACGCCCTTTAAATTTTGACCATTTTTTCAACCCGCGACCTGTCGTTCTTTTCTGGTTTCTCGCGTAACCTCCGGAGCTGATATTTCTTTGGAACAAAGATAATTCTACCTAATCTCTGCAATTTATCCATTAATGCCAACCCCATTGTCATTTTATTAGGTTTTGGGGAAGATCTGACGACCTTTAAATTTTGACCATTTTTTCAACCCGCGACCTGTCGTTCTTTTCTGGTTTCTGGCGTAACCTCCGGAGCTGAAATTTCTTTGGAACAAAGATAATTCTTTCTAATCTCTGCAATTTCCCCATTAATGCCCACCCCATTGTCATTTTATCAGGTTTGGGGGAAGATCTGACGCCCCTTAAATTTTGACCATTTTTTCAACCCGCGACCTGTCGTTTTTTTCTGGTTTTTCGTGTAACCTCCAGAGCTGATATTTCTTTGGAACAAAGACAATTCTTCCTAATCTCTGCAATTTATACGTTAATGCCAACCCCATTGTCATTTGTATTAGGTTTTGGGGAAGATCTGACGCCCTTTAAATTTTGACCATTTTTTCAACCCGCGACCTGTCGTTTTCTTCTGGTTTTTGGCGTAACCTCCGGAGCTGAAATTACTTTGGAACAAAGATAATTCTACCTAATCTCTGTAATTTCTCCATTAATGCCAACCCCATTGTCATTTTATTAGGTTTTGGGGAAGATCTGACGCCCTTTAAATTTTGACCATTTTTTCAACCCGCGACCTGTCGTTTTCTTCTGGTTTTTGGCGTAACCTCCGGAGCTGAAATTTCTTTGGAACAAAGATAATTCTAACTAATCTCTGTAATTTCTCCATTAATGCCAACCCCATTGTCATTTTATTAGGTTTTGGGGAAGATCTGACGCCCTTTAAATTTTGACCATTTTTTCAACCCGCGACCTGTCGTTTTTTTCTGGTTTTTCGTGTAACCTCCGGAGCTGAAATTTCTTTGGAACAAAGATAATTCTACCTAATCTCTGCAATTTCTCCATTAATGCCAACCCCATTGTCATTTTATTAGGTTTTGGGGAAGATCTGACGCCCTTTAAATTTTGACCATTTTTTCAACCCGCGACCTGTCGTTTTTTTCTGGTTTTTGGCGTAATCTCCGGAGCTGAAATTTCTTTGGAACAGAGGCAATTCTTTCTAATCTCTGCAATGTCTCAATTAATGCCCACCCTATTATCATTTCATCAGGTTTTGGGGAAGATCTGACACGCTTTAAATTTTGACCATTTTTTCAAACCGCGACCTTTCGTTCTTTTCTGGTTTCTCGCGTAACCTCCGAACCTGAAATGTCTTTGGAACAAAGATAATTCTTTCTAATCTCTGCAATTTCCCCATTAATGCCCACCCCATTGTCATTTTATCAGGTTTGGGGGAAGATCTGACGCCCTTTAAATTTTGACCATTTTTTCAACCCGCGACCTGTCGTTCTTTTCTGGTTTCTGGCGTAACCTCCAGAGCTGAAATTTCTTTGGAACAAAGATAATTCTTCCTAATCTCTGCAATTTCTCCATTAATGCCAACCCCATTGTCATTTTATTAGGTTTGGGGGAAGATCTGACGACCTTTAAATTTTGACCAGTTTTTCAACCCGCGACCTGTCATTTTTTTGTGGTTTTTGGCGTAATCTCCGGAGTTGAAATTTCTTTGGAACAAAGATAATTCTTTCTAATCTCTGCAATGTCTCAATTAATGCCCACCCCATTGTCATTTCATCAGGTTTTGGGGAAGATCTGACACGCTTTAAATTTTGACCATTTTTTCAACCCGCGACCTTTCGTTCTTTTCTGGTTTTTCGCGTAACCTCCGGACCTGAAATGTCTTTGGAACAAAGATAATTCTTTCTAATCTCTGCAATTTCCCCATTAATGCCCACCCCATTGTCATTTTATTAGGTTTGGGGGAAGATCTGACGCCCGTTAAATTTTGACCATTTTTTCAACCCGCGACCTGTCATTTTTTTCTGGTTTTTCGTGTAACCTCCAGAGCTGAAATTTCTTTGGAACAAAGACAATTCTTTCTAATCTCTGCAATTTCTCCATTAATGCCCACCCCATTGTCATTTCATCAGGTTTTGGGGAAGATCTGACGCCCTTTAAATTTTAACCATTTTTTCAACCCGCGACCTGTCGTTCTTTTCTGGTTTCTGGCGTAACCTCCGGAACTGATATTTCTTTGGAACAAAGATAATTCTTCCTAATCTCTGCAATTTCTCCATTAATGCCAACCCCATTCTCATTTTATTAGGTTTTGGGGAAGATCTGACGACCTTTAAATTTTGACCATTTTTTCAACCCGCGACCTGTTGTTCTTTTCTGGTTTCTGGCGTAACCTCCGGAGCTGATATTTCTTTGGAACAAAGATAATTCTTCCTAATCTCTGCAATTTATCCATTAATGCCAACCCCATTGTCATTTTATTAGGTTTTGGGGAAGATCTGACGACCTTTAAATTTTGACCATTCTTTCAACCCGCGACCTGTCGTTCTTTTCTGGTTTCTGGCGTAACCTCCAGAGCTGATATTTCTTTGGAACAAAGATAATTCTACCTAATCTCTGCAATTTCTCCATTAATGCCAACCCCATTGTCATTTTATTAGGTTTGGGGGAAGATCTGACGACCTTTAAATTTTGACCAGTTTTTCAACCCGCGACCTGTCATTTTTTTGTGGTTTTTGGCGTAATCTCCGGAGCTGAAATTTCTTTGGAACAAAGATAATTCTTTCTAATCTCTGCAATGTCTCAATTAATGCCCACCCCATTGTCATTTCATCAGGTTTTGGGGAAGATCTGACACGCTTTAAATTTTGACCATTTTTTCAACCCGCGACCTTTCGTTCTTTTCTGGTTTTTCGCGTAACCTCCGGACCTGAAATGTCTTTGGAACAAAGATAATTCTTTCTAATCTCTGCAATTTCCCCATTAATGCCCACCCCATTGTCATTTTATTAGGTTTGGGGGAAGATCTGACGCCCGTTAAATTTTGACCATTTTTTCAACCCGCGACCTGTCGTTTTTTTCTGGTTTTTCGTGTAACCTCCAGAGCTGAAATTTCTTTGGAACAAAGACAATTCTTTCTAATCTCTGCAATTTCTCCATTAATGCCCACCCCATTGTCATTTCATCAGGTTTTGGGGAAGATCTGACGCCCTTTAAATTTTAACCATTTTTTCAACCCGCGACCTGTCGTTCTTTTCTGGTTTCTGGCGTAACCTCTGGAACTGATATTTCTTTGGAACAAAGATAATTCTTCCTAATCTCTGCAATTTCTCCATTAATGCCAACCCCATTCTCATTTTATTAGGTTTTGGGGAAGATCTGACGACCTTTAAATTTTGACCATTTTTTCAACCCGCGACCTGTTGTTCTTTTCTGGTTTCTGGCGTAACCTCCGGAGCTGATATTTCTTTGGAACAAAGATAATTCTTCCTAATCTCTGCAATTTATCCATTAATGCCAACCCCATTGTCATTTTATTAGGTTTTGGGGAAGATCTGACGACCTTTAAATTTTGACCATTCTTTCAACCCGCGACCTGTCGTTCTTTTCTGGTTTCTGGCGTAACCTCCAGAGCTGATATTTCTTTGGAACAAAGATAATTCTTTCTAATCTCTGCAATTTCCCCATTAATGCCCACCCCATTGTCATTTTATCAGGTTTGGGGGAAGATCTGACGACCTTTAAATTTTGACCATTTTTTCAACCCGCGACCTGTCGTTCTTTTCTGGTTTCTCGCGTAACCTCCGGAGCTGATATTTCTTTGGAACAAAGATAATTCTACCTAATCTCTGCAATTTATCCATTAATGCCAACCCCATTGTCATTTTATTAGGTTTTGGGGAAGATCTAACGCCCTTTAAATTTTGACCAGTTTTTCAACCCGCGACCTGTCATTTTTTTGTGGTTTTTGGCGTAATCTCCGGAGCTGAAATTTCTTTGGAACAAAGATAATTCTTTCTAATCTCTGCAATTTCCCCATTAATGCCCACCCCATTGTCATTTTATCAGGTTTGGGGGAAGATCTGACGCCCTTTAATTTTGACCATTTTTTCAACCCGCGACCTTTCGTTCTTTTCTGGTTTTTCGCGCAATCTCCGGACCTGAAATGTCTTTGGAACAAAGATAATTCTTTCTAATCTCTGCAATTTCCCCATTAAAGCCCACCCCATTGTCATTTTATCAGGTTTGGGGGAAGATCTGACGCCCTTTAATTTTGACCATTTTTTCAACCCGCGACCTGTCGTTTTTTTCTGGTTTTTCGTGTGACCTCCAGAGCTGAAATTTCTTTGGAACAAAGATAATTCTTCCTAATCTCTGCAATTTCTCCATTAATGCCAACCCCATTGTCATTTTATTAGGTTTTGGGGAAGATCTGACGACCTTTAAATTTTGACCATTTTTTCAACCCGCGACCTGTCGTTCTTTTCTGGTTTCTGGCGTAACCTCCAGAGCTGAAATTTCTTTGGAACAAAGATAATTCTTTCTAATCTCTTTAATTTCTCCATTAATGCCAACCCCATTGTCATTTTATTAGGTTTTGGGGAAGATCTGACGCCCTTTAAATTTTGACCATTTTTTCAACCCGCGACCTGTCGTTCTTTTCTGGTTTCTCGCGTAACCTCCGGAGCTGATATTTCTTTGGAACAAAGATAATTCTACCTAATCTCTGCAATTTATCCTTTAATGCCAACCCCATTGTCATTTTATTAGGTTTTGGGGAAGATCTAACGCCCTTTAAATTTTGACCAGTTTTTCAACCCGCGACCTGTCATTTTTTTGTGGTTTTTGGCGTAATCTCCGGAGCTGAAATTTCTTTGGAACAAAGATAATTCTTTCTAATCTCTGCAATTTCCCCATTAATGCCCACCCCATTGTCATTTTATCAGGTTTGGGGGAAGATCTGACGCCCTTTAATTTTGACCATTTTTTCAACCCGCGACCTTTCGTTCTTTTCTGGTTTTTCGCGCAATCTCCGGAGCTGAAATTTCTTTGGAACAAAGATAATTCTTTCTAATCTCTGTAATTTCTCCATTAATGCCAACCCCATTGTCATTTTATTAGGTTTTGGGGAAGATCTGACGCCCTTTAAATTTTGACCATTTTTTCAACCCGCGACCTGTCGTTCTTTTCTGGTTTCTCGCGTAACCTCCGGAGCTGATATTTCTTTGGAACAAAGATAATTCTACCTAATCTCTGCAATTTATCCATTAATGCCAACCTCATTGTCATTTTATTAGGTTTTGGGGAAGATCTAACGCCCTTTAAATTTTGACCATTTTTTCAACCCGCGACCTGTCGTTTTTTTCTGGTTTTTGGCGTAACCTCCGGATCTGAAATTTCTTTGGAACAAAGGCAATTCTTTCTAATCTCTGCAATGTCTCAATTAATGCCCACCCCATTGTCATTTCATCAGGTTTTGGGGAAGATCTGACACGTTTTAAATTTTGACCATTTTTTCAACCCGCGACCTTTCGTTCTTTTCTGGTTTTTCGCGCAATCTCCGGACCTGAAATGTCTTTGGAACAAAGATAATTCTTTCTAATCTCTGCAATTTCCCCATTAAAGCCCACCCCATTGTCATTTTATCAGGTTTGGGGGAAGATCTGACGCCCTTTAATTTTGACCATTTTTTCAACCCGCGACCTGTCGTTTTTTTCTGGTTTTTCGTGCAACCTCCAGAGCTGAAATTTCTTTGGAACAAAGACAATTCTTTCTAATCTCTGCAATTTCCCCATTAAAGCCCACCCCATTGTCATTTTATCAGGTTTGGGGGAAGATCTGACGCCCTTTAATTTTGACCATTTTTTCAACCCGCGACCTGTCGTTTTTTTCTGGTTTTTCGTGTGACCTCCAGAGCTGAAATTTCTTTGGAACAAAGATAATTCTTCCTAATCTCTGCAATTTCTCCATTAATGCCAACCCCATTGTCATTTTATTAGGTTTTGGGGAAGATCTGACGACCTTTAAATTTTGACCATTTTTTCAACCCGCGACCTGTCGTTCTTTTCTGGTTTCTGGCGTAACCTCCAGAGCTGAAATTTCTTTGGAACAAAGATAATTCTTTCTAATCTCTTTAATTTCTCCATTAATGCCAACCCCATTGTCATTTTATTAGGTTTTGGGGAAGATCTGACGCCCTTTAAATTTTGACCATTTTTTCAACCCGCGACCTGTCGTTCTTTTCTGGTTTCTCGCGTAACCTCCGGAGCTGATATTTCTTTGGAACAAAGATAATTCTACCTAATCTCTGCAATTTATCCATTAATGCCAACCCCATTGTCATTTTATTAGGTTTTGGGGAAGATCTGACGACCTTTAAATTTTGACCATTTTTTCAACCCGCGACCTGTCGTTCTTTTCTGGTTTCTGGCGTAACCTCCGGAGCTGAAATTTCTTTGGAACAAAGATAATTCTTTCTAATCTCTGCAATTTCCCCATTAATGCCCACCCCATTGTCATTTTATCAGGTTTGGGGGAAGATCTGACGCCCCTTAAATTTTGACCATTTTTTCAACCCGCGACCTGTCGTTTTTTTCTGGTTTTTCGTGTAACCTCCAGAGCTGATATTTCTTTGGAACAAAGACAATTCTTCCTAATCTCTGCAATTTATACGTTAATGCCAACCCCATTGTCATTTGTATTAGGTTTTGGGGAAGATCTGACGCCCTTTAAATTTTGACCATTTTTTCAACCCGCGACCTGTCGTTTTCTTCTGGTTTTTGGCGTAACCTCCGGAGCTGAAATTTCTTTGGAACAAAGATAATTCTACCTAATCTCTGTAATTTCTCCATTAATGCCAACCCCATTGTCATTTTATTAGGTTTTGGGGAAGATCTGACGCCCTTTAAATTTTGACCATTTTTTCAACCCGCGACCTGTCGTTTTCTTCTGGTTTTTGGCGTAACCTCCGGAGCTGAAATTTCTTTGGAACAAAGATAATTCTACCTAATCTCTGTAATTTCTCCATTAATGCCAACCCCATTGTCATTTTATTAGGTTTTGGGGAAGATCTGACGCCCTTTAAATTTTGACCATTTTTTCAACCCGCGACCTGTCGTTTTTTTCTGGTTTTTCGTGTGACCTCCAGAGCTGAAATTTCTTTGGAACAAAGATAATTCTTCCTAATCTCTGCAATTTCTCCATTAATGCCAACCCCATTGTCATTTTATTAGGTTTTGGGGAAGATCTGACGACCTTTAAATTTTGACCATTTTTTCAACCCGCGACCTGTCGTTCTTTTCTGGTTTCTGGCGTAACCTCCAGAGCTGAAATTTCTTTGGAACAAAGATAATTCTTTCTAATCTCTTTAATTTCTCCATTAATGCCAACCCCATTGTCATTTTATTAGGTTTTGGGGAAGATCTGACGCCCTTTAAATTTTGACCATTTTTTCAACCCGCGACCTGTCGTTCTTTTCTGGTTTCTCGCGTAACCTCCGGAGCTGATATTTCTTTGGAACAAAGATAATTCTACCTAATCTCTGCAATTTATCCATTAATGCCAACCCCATTGTCATTTTATTAGGTTTTGGGGAAGATCTGACGACCTTTAAATTTTGACCATTTTTTCAACCCGCGACCTGTCGTTCTTTTCTGGTTTCTGGCGTAACCTCCGGAGCTGAAATTTCTTTGGAACAAAGATAATTCTTTCTAATCTCTGCAATTTCCCCATTAATGCCCACCCCATTGTCATTTTATCAGGTTTGGGGGAAGATCTGACGCCCCTTAAATTTTGACCATTTTTTCAACCCGCGACCTGTCGTTTTTTTCTGGTTTTTCGTGTAACCTCCAGAGCTGATATTTCTTTGGAACAAAGACAATTCTTCCTAATCTCTGCAATTTATACGTTAATGCCAACCCCATTGTCATTTGTATTAGGTTTTGGGGAAGATCTGACGCCCTTTAAATTTTGACCATTTTTTCAACCCGCGACCTGTCGTTTTCTTCTGGTTTTTGGCGTAACCTCCGGAGCTGAAATTTCTTTGGAACAAAGATAATTCTACCTAATCTCTGTAATTTCTCCATTAATGCCAACCCCATTGTCATTTTATTAGGTTTTGGGGAAGATCTGACGCCCTTTAAATTTTGACCATTTTTTCAACCCGCGACCTGTCGTTTTCTTCTGGTTTTTGGCGTAACCTCCGGAGCTGAAATTTCTTTGGAACAAAGATAATTCTACCTAATCTCTGTAATTTCTCCATTAATGCCAACCCCATTGTCATTTTATTAGGTTTTGGGGAAGATCTGACGCCCTTTAAATTTTGACCATTTTTTCAACCCGCGACCTGTCGTTTTTTTCTGGTTTTTCGTGTAACCTCCGGAGCTGAAATTTCTTTGGAACAGAGGCAATTCTTTCTAATCTCTGCAATGTCTCAATTAATGCCCACCCTATTATCATTTCATCAGGTTTTGGGGAAGATCTGACACGCTTTAAATTTTGACCATTTTTTCAAACCGCGACCTTTCGTTCTTTTCTGGTTTCTCGCGTAACCTCCGAACCTGAAATTTCTTTGGAACAAAGATAATTCTTTCTAATCTCTGTAATTTCTCCATTAATGCCAACCCCATTGTCATTTTATTAGGTTTTGGGGAAGATCTGACGCCCTTTAAATTTTGACCATTTTTTCAACCCGCGACCTGTCGTTCTTTTCTGGTTTCTCGCGTAACCTCCGGAGCTGATATTTCTTTGGAACAAAGATAATTCTACCTAATCTCTGCAATTTATCCATTAATGCCAACCTCATTGTCATTTTATTAGGTTTTGGGGAAGATCTAACGCCCTTTAAATTTTGACCATTTTTTCAACCCGCGACCTGTCGTTTTTTTCTGGTTTTTGGCGTAACCTCCGGATCTGAAATTTCTTTGGAACAAAGGCAATTCTTTCTAATCTCTGCAATGTCTCAATTAATGCCCACCCCATTGTCATTTCATCAGGTTTTGGGGAAGATCTGACACGTTTTAAATTTTGACCATTTTTTCAACCCGCGACCTTTCGTTCTTTTCTGGTTTTTCGCGCAATCTCCGGACCTGAAATGTCTTTGGAACAAAGATAATTCTTTCTAATCTCTGCAATTTCCCCATTAAAGCCCACCCCATTGTCATTTTATCAGGTTTGGGGGAAGATCTGACGCCCTTTAATTTTGACCATTTTTTCAACCCGCGACCTGTCGTTTTTTTCTGGTTTTTCGTGCAACCTCCAGAGCTGAAATTTCTTTGGAACAAAGACAATTCTTTCTAATCTCTGCAATTTCCCCATTAAAGCCCACCCCATTGTCATTTTATCAGGTTTGGGGGAAGATCTGACGCCCTTTAATTTTGACCATTTTTTCAACCCGCGACCTGTCGTTTTTTTCTGGTTTTTCGTGTGACCTCCAGAGCTGAAATTTCTTTGGAACAAAGATAATTCTTCCTAATCTCTGCAATTTCTCCATTAATGCCAACCCCATTGTCATTTTATTAGGTTTTGGGGAAGATCTGACGACCTTTAAATTTTGACCATTTTTTCAACCCGCGACCTGTCGTTCTTTTCTGGTTTCTGGCGTAACCTCCAGAGCTGAAATTTCTTTGGAACAAAGATAATTCTTTCTAATCTCTTTAATTTCTCCATTAATGCCAACCCCATTGTCATTTTATTAGGTTTGGGGGAAGATCTGACGACCTTTAAATTTTGACCAGTTTTTCAACCCGCGACCTGTCATTTTTTTGTGGTTTTTGGCGTAATCTCCGGAGTTGAAATTTCTTTGGAACAAAGATAATTCTTTCTAATCTCTGCAATGTCTCAATTAATGCCCACCCCATTGTCATTTCATCAGGTTTTGGGGAAGATCTGACACGCTTTAAATTTTGACCATTTTTTCAACCCGCGACCTTTCGTTCTTTTCTGGTTTTTCGCGTAACCTCCGGACCTGAAATGTCTTTGGAACAAAGATAATTCTTTCTAATCTCTGCAATTTCCCCATTAATGCCCACCCCATTGTCATTTTATTAGGTTTGGGGGAAGATCTGACGCCCGTTAAATTTTGACCATTTTTTCAACCCGCGACCTGTCATTTTTTTCTGGTTTTTCGTGTAACCTCCAGAGCTGAAATTTCTTTGGAACAAAGACAATTCTTTCTAATCTCTGCAATTTCTCCATTAATGCCCACCCCATTGTCATTTCATCAGGTTTTGGGGAAGATCTGACGCCCTTTAAATTTTAACCATTTTTTCAACCCGCGACCTGTCGTTCTTTTCTGGTTTCTGGCGTAACCTCCGGAACTGATATTTCTTTGGAACAAAGATAATTCTTCCTAATCTCTGCAATTTCTCCATTAATGCCAACCCCATTCTCATTTTATTAGGTTTTGGGGAAGATCTGACGACCTTTAAATTTTGACCATTTTTTCAACCCGCGACCTGTTGTTCTTTTCTGGTTTCTGGCGTAACCTCCGGAGCTGATATTTCTTTGGAACAAAGATAATTCTTCCTAATCTCTGCAATTTATCCATTAATGCCAACCCCATTGTCATTTTATTAGGTTTTGGGGAAGATCTGACGACCTTTAAATTTTGACCATTCTTTCAACCCGCGACCTGTCGTTCTTTTCTGGTTTCTGGCGTAACCTCCAGAGCTGATATTTCTTTGGAACAAAGATAATTCTACCTAATCTCTGCAATTTCTCCATTAATGCCAACCCCATTGTCATTTTATTAGGTTTGGGGGAAGATCTGACGACCTTTAAATTTTGACCAGTTTTTCAACCCGCGACCTGTCATTTTTTTGTGGTTTTTGGCGTAATCTCCGGAGCTGAAATTTCTTTGGAACAAAGATAATTCTTTCTAATCTCTGCAATGTCTCAATTAATGCCCACCCCATTGTCATTTCATCAGGTTTTGGGGAAGATCTGACACGCTTTAAATTTTGACCATTTTTTCAACCCGCGACCTTTCGTTCTTTTCTGGTTTTTCGCGTAACCTCCGGACCTGAAATGTCTTTGGAACAAAGATAATTCTTTCTAATCTCTGCAATTTCCCCATTAATGCCCACCCCATTGTCATTTTATTAGGTTTGGGGGAAGATCTGACGCCCGTTAAATTTTGACCATTTTTTCAACCCGCGACCTGTCGTTTTTTTCTGGTTTTTCGTGTAACCTCCAGAGCTGAAATTTCTTTGGAACAAAGACAATTCTTTCTAATCTCTGCAATTTCTCCATTAATGCCCACCCCATTGTCATTTCATCAGGTTTTGGGGAAGATCTGACGCCCTTTAAATTTTAACCATTTTTTCAACCCGCGACCTGTCGTTCTTTTCTGGTTTCTGGCGTAACCTCTGGAACTGATATTTCTTTGGAACAAAGATAATTCTTCCTAATCTCTGCAATTTCTCCATTAATGCCAACCCCATTCTCATTTTATTAGGTTTTGGGGAAGATCTGACGACCTTTAAATTTTGACCATTTTTTCAACCCGCGACCTGTTGTTCTTTTCTGGTTTCTGGCGTAACCTCCGGAGCTGATATTTCTTTGGAACAAAGATAATTCTTCCTAATCTCTGCAATTTATCCATTAATGCCAACCCCATTGTCATTTTATTAGGTTTTGGGGAAGATCTGACGACCTTTAAATTTTGACCATTCTTTCAACCCGCGACCTGTCGTTCTTTTCTGGTTTCTGGCGTAACCTCCAGAGCTGATATTTCTTTGGAACAAAGATAATTCTTTCTAATCTCTGCAATTTCCCCATTAATGCCCACCCCATTGTCATTTTATCAGGTTTGGGGGAAGATCTGACGACCTTTAAATTTTGACCATTTTTTCAACCCGCGACCTGTCGTTCTTTTCTGGTTTCTCGCGTAACCTCCGGAGCTGATATTTCTTTGGAACAAAGATAATTCTACCTAATCTCTGCAATTTATCCATTAATGCCAACCCCATTGTCATTTTATTAGGTTTTGGGGAAGATCTAACGCCCTTTAAATTTTGACCAGTTTTTCAACCCGCGACCTGTCATTTTTTTGTGGTTTTTGGCGTAATCTCCGGAGCTGAAATTTCTTTGGAACAAAGATAATTCTTTCTAATCTCTGCAATTTCCCCATTAATGCCCACCCCATTGTCATTTTATCAGGTTTGGGGGAAGATCTGACGCCCTTTAATTTTGACCATTTTTTCAACCCGCGACCTTTCGTTCTTTTCTGGTTTTTCGCGCAATCTCCGGACCTGAAATGTCTTTGGAACAAAGATAATTCTTTCTAATCTCTGCAATTTCCCCATTAAAGCCCACCCCATTGTCATTTTATCAGGTTTGGGGGAAGATCTGACGCCCTTTAATTTTGACCATTTTTTCAACCCGCGACCTGTCGTTTTTTTCTGGTTTTTCGTGTGACCTCCAGAGCTGAAATTTCTTTGGAACAAAGATAATTCTTCCTAATCTCTGCAATTTCTCCATTAATGCCAACCCCATTGTCATTTTATTAGGTTTTGGGGAAGATCTGACGACCTTTAAATTTTGACCATTTTTTCAACCCGCGACCTGTCGTTCTTTTCTGGTTTCTGGCGTAACCTCCAGAGCTGAAATTTCTTTGGAACAAAGATAATTCTTTCTAATCTCTTTAATTTCTCCATTAATGCCAACCCCATTGTCATTTTATTAGGTTTTGGGGAAGATCTGACGCCCTTTAAATTTTGACCATTTTTTCAACCCGCGACCTGTCGTTCTTTTCTGGTTTCTCGCGTAACCTCCGGAGCTGATATTTCTTTGGAACA
Source organism: Euthynnus affinis (assembly GCA_029490765.1). Taxonomy (NCBI): domain Eukaryota; kingdom Metazoa; phylum Chordata; class Actinopteri; order Scombriformes; family Scombridae; genus Euthynnus; species Euthynnus affinis. Next base: position 4,207,477 of record CM055843.1, read on the forward strand.
AAGATAATTCTACCTAATCTCTGCAATTTATCCATTAATGCCAACCCCATTGTCATTTTATTAGGTTTTGGGGAAGATCTAACGCCCTTTAAATTTTGACCAGTTTTTCAACCCGCGACCTGTCATTTTTTTGTGGTTTTTGGCGTAATCTCCGGAGCTGAAATTTCTTTGGAACAAAGATAATTCTTTCTAATCTCTGCAATTTCCCCATTAATGCCCACCCCATTGTCATTTTATCAGGTTTGGGGGAAGATCTGACGCCCTTTAATTTTGACCATTTTTTCAACCCGCGACCTTTCGTTCTTTTCTGGTTTTTCGCGCAATCTCCGGAGCTGAAATTTCTTTGGAACAAAGATAATTCTTTCTAATCTCTGTAATTTCTCCATTAATGCCAACCCCATTGTCATTTTATTAGGTTTTGGGGAAGATCTGACGCCCTTTAAATTTTGACCATTTTTTCAACCCGCGACCTGTCGTTCTTTTCTGGTTTCTCGCGTAACCTCCGGAGCTGATATTTCTTTGGAACAAAGATAATTCTACCTAATCTCTGCAATTTATCCATTAATGCCAACCTCATTGTCATTTTATTAGGTTTTGGGGAAGATCTAACGCCCTTTAAATTTTGACCATTTTTTCAACCCGCGACCTGTCGTTTTTTTCTGGTTTTTGGCGTAACCTCCGGATCTGAAATTTCTTTGGAACAAAGGCAATTCTTTCTAATCTCTGCAATGTCTCAATTAATGCCCACCCCATTGTCATTTCATCAGGTTTTGGGGAAGATCTGACACGTTTTAAATTTTGACCATTTTTTCAACCCGCGACCTTTCGTTCTTTTCTGGTTTTTCGCGCAATCTCCGGACCTGAAATGTCTTTGGAACAAAGATAATTCTTTCTAATCTCTGCAATTTCCCCATTAAAGCCCACCCCATTGTCATTTTATCAGGTTTGGGGGAAGATCTGACGCCCTTTAATTTTGACCATTTTTTCAACCCGCGACCTGTCGTTTTTTTCTGGTTTTTCGTGCAACCTCCAGAGCTGAAATTTCTTTGGAACAAAGACAATTCTTTCTAATCTCTGCAATTTCTCCATTAATGCCCACCCCATTGTCATTTCATCAGGCTTTGGGGAAGATCTGACGCCCTTTAAAGTTTAACCATTTTTTCAACCCGCGACCTGTCGTTTTTTTCTGGTTTTTCGTGTAACCTACAGAGCTGAACTTTCTTTGGAACAAAGATAATTCTTCCTAATCTCTGCAATTTCTCCATTAATGCCAACCCCATTGTCATTTTATTAGGTTTTGGGGAAGATCTGACGACCTTTAAATTTTGACCATTTTTTCAAACCGCGACCTGTCGTTTTTTTCTGGTTTTTGGCGTAACCTCCGGAGCTGAAATTTCTTTGGAACAAAGGCAATTCTTTCTAATCTCTGCAATGTCTCAATTAATGCCCACCCCATTGTCATTTCATCAGGTTTTGGGGAAGATCTGACACACTTTAAATTTTGACCATTTTTTCAACCCGCAACCTTTCGTTCTTTTCTGGTTTTTCGCGCAACCTCCGAACCTGAAATGTCTTTGGAACAAAGATAATTCTTTCTAATCTCTGCAACTTCCCCATTAATGCCCACCCCATTGTCATTTTATCAGGTTTGGGGGAAGATCTGACACCCTTTAAATTTTGACCATTTTTTCAACCCGCGACCTGTCGTTTTTTTCTGGTTTTTCGTGTAACCTCCAGAGCTGAAATTTCTTTGGAACAAAGACAATTCTTTCTAATCTCTCCAATTTCTCCATTAATGCCCACCCCATTGTCATTTCATCAGGCTTTGGGGAAGATCTGACGCCCTTTAAATTTTAACCATTTTTTCAACCCGCGACCTGTCGTTTTTTTCTGGTTTTTCGTGTAACCTCCAGAGCTGAAATTTCTTTGGAACAAAGATAATTCTTCCTAATCTCTGCAATTTCTCCATTAATGCCAACCCCATTGTCATTTTATTAGGTTTTGGGGAAGATCTGACGACCTTTAAATTTTGACCATTTTTTCAACCCGCGACCTGTCGTTCTTTTCGGGTTTCTGGTGTAACCTCCAGAGCTGATATTTCTTTGGAACAAAGATAATTCTTCCTAATCTCTGCAATTTCTCCATTAATGCCAACCCCATTGTCATTTTATTAGGTTTTGGGGAAGATCTGACGCCCTTTAAATTTTGACCATTTTTTCAACCCGCGACCTGTCGTTTTCTTCTGGTTTTTGGCGTAACCTCCGGAGCTGAAATTTCTTTGGAACAAAGATAATTCTACCTAATCTCTGTAATTTCTCCATTAATGCCAACCCCATTGTCATTTTATTAGGTTTTGGGGAAGATCTGACGCCCTTTAAATTTTGACCATTTTTTCAACCCGCGACCTGTCGTTTTCTTCTGGTTTTTGGCGTAACCTCCGGAGCTGAAATTTCTTTGGAACAAAGATAATTCTACCTAATCTCTGTAATTTCTCCATTAATGCCAACCCCATTGTCATTTTATTAGGTTTTGGAGAAGATCTGACGCCCTTTAAATCTTGACCATTTTTTCAACCCGCGACCTGTCGTTTTTTTCTGGTTTTTCGTGTAACCTCCGGAGCTGAAATTTCTTTGGAACAAAGATAATTCTACCTAATCTCTGCAATTTCTCCATTAATGCCAACCCCATTGTCATTTTATTAGGTTTTGGGGAAGATCTGACGCGCTTTAAATTTTGACCATTTTTTCAACCCGCGACCTGTCGTTTTTTTCTGGTTTTTCGTGTGACCTCCAGAGCTGAAATTTCTTTGGAACAAAGATAATTCTTCCTAATCTCTGCAATTTCTCCATTAATGCCAACCCCATTGTCATTTTATTAGGTTTGGGGGAAGATCTGACGACCTTTAAATTTTGACCATTCTTTCAACCCGCGACCTGTCGTTCTTTTCTGGTTTCTGGCGTAACCTCCGGAGCTGATATTTCTTTGGAACAAAGATAATTCTTTCTAATCTCTGCAATTTCCCCATTAATGCCCACCCCATTGTCATTTTATCAGATATGGGGGAAGATCTGACGACCTTTAAATTTTGACCATTTTTTCAACCCGCGACCTGTCGTTCTTTTCTGGTTTCTCGCGTAACCTCCGGAGCTGATATTTCTTTGGAACAAAGATAATTCTACCTGATCTCTGCAATTTATCCATTAATGCCAACCCCATTGTCATTTTATTAGGTTTTGGGGAAGATCTAACGCCCTTTAAATTTTGACCAGTTTTTCAACCCGCGACCTGTCATTTTTTTGTGGTTTTTGGCGTAATCTCCGGAGCTGAAATTTCTTTGGAACAAAGATAATTCTTTCTAATCTCTGCAATGTCTCAATTAATGCCCAGCCCATTGTCATTTCATCAGGTTTTGGGGAAGATCTGACACGCTTTAAATTTTGACCATTTTTTCAACCCGCGACCTTTCGTTCTTTTCTGGTTTTTCGCGTAACCTCCGGACCTGAAATGTCTTTGGAACAAAGATAATTCTTTCTAATCTCTGCAATTTCCCCATTAATGCCCACCCCATTGTCATTTTATCAGGTTTGGGGGAAGATCTGACGCCCTTTAAATTTTGACCATTTTTTCAACCCGCGACCTGTCGTTTTTTTCTGGTTTTTCGTGTAACCTCCAGAGCTGAAATTTCTTTGGAACAAAGACAATTCTTTCTAATCTCTGCAATTTCTCCGTTAATGCCCACCCCATTGTCATTTCATCAGGTTTTGGGGAAGATCTGACGCCCTTTAAATTTTAACCATTTTTTCAACCCGCGACCTGTCGTTCTTTTCTGGTTTCTGGCGTAACCTCCGGAACTGATATTTCTTTGGAACAAAGATAATTCTTCCTAATCTCTGCAATTTCTCCATTAATGCCAACCCCATTCTCATTTTATTAGGTTTTGGGGAAGATCTGACGACCTTTAAATTTTGACCATTTTTTCAACCCGCGACCTGTTGTTCTTTTCTGGTTTCTGGCGTAACCTCCGGAGCTGATATTTCTTTGGAACAAAGATAATTCTTCCTAATCTCTGCAATTTATCCATTAATGCCAACCCCATTGTCATTTTATTAGGTTTTGGGGAAGATCTGACGACCTTTAAATTTTGACCATTCTTTCAACCCGCGACCTGTCGTTCTTTTCTGGTTTCTGGCGTAACCTCCGGAGCTGATATTTCTTTGGAACAAAGATAATTCTTTCTAATCTCTGCAATTTCCCCATTAATGCCCACCCCATTGTCATTTTATCAGGTTTGGGGGAAGATCTGACGACCTTTAAATTTTGACCATTTTTTCAACCCGCGACCTGTCGTTCTTTTCTGGTTTCTCGCGTAACCTCCGGAGCTGATATTTCTTTGGAACAAAGATAATTCTACCTAATCTCTGCAATTTATCCATTAATGCCAACCCCATTGTCATTTTATTAGGTTTTGGGGAAGATCTAACGCCCTTTAAATTTTGACCAGTTTTTCAACCCGCGACCTGTCATTTTTTTGTGGTTTTTGGCGTAATCTCCGGAGCTGAAATTTCTTTGGAACAAAGATAATTCTTTCTAATCTCTGCAATTTCCCCATTAATGCCCACCCCATTGTCATTTTATCAGGTTTGGGGGAAGATCTGACGCCCTTTAATTTTGACCATTTTTTCAACCCGCGACCTTTCGTTCTTTTCTGGTTTTTCGCGCAATCTCCGGACCTGAAATGTCTTTGGAACAAAGATAATTCTTTCTAATCTCTGCAATTTCCCCATTAAAGCCCACCCCATTGTCATTTTATCAGGTTTGGGGGAAGATCTGACGCCCTTTAATTTTGACCATTTTTTCAACCCGCGACCTGTCGTTTTTTTCTGGTTTTTCGTGTGACCTCCAGAGCTGAAATTTCTTTGGAACAAAGATAATTCTTCCTAATCTCTGCAATTTCTCCATTAATGCCAACCCCATTGTCATTTTATTAGGTTTTGGGGAAGATCTGACGACCTTTAAATTTTGACCATTTCTTCAACCCGCGACCTGTCGTTCTTTTCTGGTTTCTGGCGTAACCTCCAGAGCTGAAATTTCTTTGGAACAAAGATAATTCTTTCTAATCTCTGTAATTTCTCCATTAATGCCAACCCCATTGTCATTTTATTAGGTTTTGGGGAAGATCTGACGCCCTTTAAATTTTGACCATTTTTTCAACCCGCGACCTGTCGTTCTTTTCTGGTTTCTCGCGTAACCTCCGGAGCTGATATTTCTTTGGAACAAAGATAATTCTACCTAATCTCTGCAATTTATCCATTAATGCCAACCTCATTGTCATTTTATTAGGTTTTGGGGAAGATCTAACGCCCTTTAAATTTTGACCATTTTTTCAACCCGCGACCTGTCGTTTTTTTCTGGTTTTTGGCGTAACCTCCGGAGCTGAAATTTCTTTGGAACAAAGGCAATTCTTTCTAATCTCTGCAATGTCTCAATTAATGACCACCCCATTGTCATTTCATCAGGTTTTGGGGAAGATCTGACACGCTTTAAATTTTGACCATTTTTTCAACCCGCAACCTTTCGTTCTTTTCTGGTTTTTCGCGCAACCTCCGAACCTGAAATGTCTTTGGAACAAAGATAATTCTTTCTAATCTCTGCAATTTCCCCATTAATGCCCACCCCATTGTCATTTTATCAGGTTTGGGGGAAGATCTGACACCCTTTAAATTTTGACCATTTTTTCAACCCGCGACCTGTCGTTTTTTTCTGGTTTTTCGTGTAACCTCCAGAGCTGAAATTTCTTTTGAGCAAAGACAATTCTTTCTAATCTCTGCAATTTCTCCATTAATGCCCACCCCATTGTCATTTCATCAGGCTTTGGGGAAGATCTGACGCCCTTTAAATTTTAACCATTTTTTCAACCCGCGACCTGTCGTTTTTTTCTGGTTTTTCGCGCAACCTCCGAACCTGAAATGTCTTTGGAACAAAGATAATTCTTTCTAATCTCTGCAATTTCCCCATTAATGCCTACCCCATTGTCATTTTATCAGGTTTGGGGGAAGATCTGACACCCTTTAAATTTTGACCATTTTTTCAACCCGCGACCTGTCGTTTTTTTCTGGTTTTTCGTGTAACCTCCAGAGCTGAAATTTCTTTTGAGCAAAGACAATTCTTTCTAATCTCTGCAATTTCTCCATTAATGCCCACCCCATTGTCATTTCATCAGGCTTTGGGGAAAATCTGACGCCCTTTAAATTTTAACCATTTTTTCAACCCGCGACCTGTCGTTTTTTTCTGGTTTTTCGTGTAACCTCCAGAGCTGAAATTTCTTTGGAACAAAGATAATTCTTCCTAATCTCTGCAATTTCTCCATTAATGCCAACCCCATTGTCATTTTATTAGGTTTTGGGGAAGATCTGACGACCTTTAAATTTTGACCATTTTTTCAACCCGCGACCTGTCGTTCTTTTCGGGTTTCTGGTGTAACCTCCAGAGCTGATATTTCTTTGGAACAAAGATAATTCTTCCTAATCTCTGCAATTTCTCCATTAATGCCCACCCCATTGTCATTTCATCAGGCTTTGGGGAAGATCTGACGCCCTTTAAATTTTAACCATTTTTTCTACCCGCGACCTGTCGTTTTTTTCTGGTTTTTCGTGTAACCTCCAGAGCTGAAATTTCTTTGGAACAAAGATAATTCTTCCTAATCTCTGCAATTTATCCATTAATGCCAACCCCATTGTCATTTTATTAGGTTTTGGGGAAGATCTGACGCGCTTTAAATTTTGACCATTCTTTCAACCCGCGACCTGTCGTTCTTTTCTGGTTTCTGGCGTAAACTCCGGAGCTGATATTTCTTTGGAACAAAGACAATTCTTTCTAATCTCTGCAATTTCCCCATTAATGCCCACCCCATTGTCATTTTATCAGGTTTGGGGGAAGATCTGACGCCCTTTAAATTTTGACCATTTTTTCAACCCGCGACCTGTCGTTTTTTTCTGGTTTTTCGTGTAACCTCCAGAGCTGATATTTCTTTGGAACAAAGACAATTCTTCCTAATCTCTGCAATTTATCCATTAATGCCAACCCCATTGTCATTCTATTAGGTTTTGGGGAAGATCTGACGCCCTTTAAATTTTGACCATTTTTTCAACCCGCGACCTGTCGTTTTCTTCTGGTTTTTGGCGTAACCTCCAGAGCTGAAATTTCTTTGGAACAAAGATAATTCTTCCTAATCTCTGCAATTTCTCCATTAATGCCAACCCCATTGTCATTTTATTAGGTTTTGGGGAAGATCTGACGACCTTTAAATTTTGACCATTTTTTCAACCCGCGACCTGTCGTTTTTTTCTGGTTTTTGGCGTAACCTCCGGAGTTGAAATTTCTTTGGAACAAAGGCAATTCTTTCTAATCTCTGCGATGTCTCAATTAATGCCCACCCCATTGTCATTTCATCAGGTTTTGGGGAAGATCTGACACGCTTTAAATTTTGACCATTTTTTCAACCCGCGACCTTTCGTTCTTTTCTGGTTTTTCGCGTAACCTCCGAACCTGAAATGTCTTTGGAACAAAGATAATTCTTTCTAATCTCTGCAATTTCCCCATTAATGCCCACCCCATTGTCATTTTATCAGGTTTGGGGGAAGATCTGACGCCCTTTAAATTTTGACCATTTTTTAACCCGCGACCTGTCATTTTTTTCTGGTTTTTCGTGTAACCTCCAGAGCTGAAATTTCTTTGGAACAAAGACAATTCTTTCTAATCTCTGCAATTTCTCCATTAATGCCCACCCCATTGTCATTTCATCAGGTTTTGGGGAAGATCTGACACGCTTTAAATTTTGACCATTTTTTCAACCCGCGACCTTTCGTTCTTTTCTGGTTTTTCGCGTAACCTCCGAACCTGAAATGTCTTTGGAACAAAGATAATTCTTTCTAATCTCTGCAATTTCCCCATTAATGCCCACCCCATTGTCATTTTATCAGGTTTGGGGGAAGATCTGACGCCCTTTAAATTTTGACCATTTTTTAACCCGCGACCTGTCATTTTTTTCTGGTTTTTCGTGTAACCTCCAGAGCTGAAATTTCTTTGGAACAAAGACAATTCTTTCTAATCTCTGCAATTTCTCCATTAATGCCCACCCCATTGTCATTTCATCAGGCTTTGGGGAAGATCTGACGCCCTTTAAATTTTAACCATTTTTTCAACCCGCGACCTGTCGTTTTTTTCTGGTTTTTCGTGTAACCTCCAGAGCTGAAATTTCTTTGGAACAAAGATAATTCTTCCTAATCTCTGCAATTTCTCCATTAATGCCAACCCCATTGTCATTTTATTAGGTTTTGGGGAAGATCTGACGACCATTAAATTTTGACCATTTTTTCAACCCGCGACCTGTCGTTCTTTTCGGGTTTCTGGTGTAACCTCCAGAGCTGATATTTCTTTGGAACAAAGATAATTCTTCCTAATCTCTGCAATTTCTCCATTAATGCCCACCCCATTGTCATTTCATCAGGCTTTGGGGAAGATCTGACGCCCTTTAAATTTTAACCATTTTTTCTACCCGCGACCTGTCGTTTTTTTCTGGTTTTTCGTGTAACCTCCAGAGCTGAAATTTCTTTGGAACAAAGATAATTCTTCCTAATCTCTGCAATTTATCCATTAATGCCAACCCCATTGTCATTTTATTAGGTTTTGGGGAAGATCTGACGCGCTTTAAATTTTGACCATTCTTTCAACCCGCGACCTGTCGTTCTTTTCTGGTTTTTGGCGTAACCTCCAGAGCTGAAATTTCTTTGGAACAAAGATAATTCTACCTAATCTCTGTAATTTCTCCATTAATGCCAACCCCATTGTCATTTTATTAGGTTTTGGGGAAGATCTGACGCCCTTTAAATTTTGACCATTTTTTCAACCCGCGACCTGTCGTTCTTTTCTGGTTTCTCGCGTAACCTCCGGAGCTGATATTTCTTTGGAACAAAGATAATTCTACCTAATCTCTGCAATTTATCCATTAATGCCAACCTCATTGTCATTTTATTAGGTTTTGGGGAAGATCTAACGCCCTTTAAATTTTGACCATTTTTTCAACCCGCGACCTGTCGTTTTTTTCTGGTTTTTGGCGTAACCTCCGGATCTGAAATTTCTTTGGAACAAAGGCAATTCTTTCTAATCTCTGCAATGTCTCAATTAATGCCCACCCCATTGTCATTTCATCAGGTTTTGGGGAAGATCTGACACGTTTTAAATTTTGACCATTTTTTCAACCCGCGACCTTTCGTTCTTTTCTGGTTTTTCGCGCAATCTCCGGACCTGAAATGTCTTTGGAACAAAGATAATTCTTTCTAATCTCTGCAATTTCCCCATTAAAGCCCACCCCATTGTCATTTTATCAGGTTTGGGGGAAGATCTGACGCCCTTTAATTTTGACCATTTTTTCAACCCGCGACCTGTCGTTTTTTTCTGGTTTTTCGTGCAACCTCCAGAGCTGAAATTTCTTTGGAACAAAGACAATTCTTTCTAATCTCTGCAATTTCTCCATTAATGCCCACCCCATTGTCATTTCATCAGGCTTTGGGGAAGATCTGACGCCCTTTAAATTTTAACCATTTTTTCAACCCGCGACCTGTCGTTTTTTTCTGGTTTTTCGTGTAACCTCCAGAGCTGAAATTTCTTTGGAACAAAGATAATTCTTCCTAATCTCTGCAATTTCTCCATTAATACCAACCCCATTGTCATTTTATTAGGTTTTGGGGAAGATCTGACGACCTTTAAATTTTGACCATTTTTTCAACCCGCGACCTTTCGTTCTTTTCTGGTTTTTCGCATAACCTCCGGACCTGAAATGTCTTTGGAACAAAGATAATTCTTTCTAATCTCTGCAATTTCCCCATTAATGCCCACCCCATTGTCATTTTATCAGGTTTGGGGGAAGATCTGACGCCCTTTAAATTTTGACCATTTTTTCAACCCGCGACCTGTCGTTTTTTTCTGGTTTTTCGTGTAACCTCCAGAGCTGAAATTTCTTTGGAACAAAGACAATTCTTTCTAATCTCTGCAATTTCTCCATTAATGCCCACCCCATTGTCATTTCATCAGGTTTTGGGGAAGATCTGACGCCCTTTAAATTTTAACCATTTTTTCAACCCGCGACCTGTCGTTCTTTTCTGGTTTCTGGCGTAACCTCCGGAACTGATATTTCTTTGGAACAAAGATAATTCTTCCTAATCTCTGCAATTTCTCCATTAATGCCAACCCCATTCTCATTTTATTAGGTTTTGGGGAAGATCTGACGACCTTTAAATTTTGACCATTTTTTCAACCCGCGACCTGTCGTTCTTTTCGGGTTTCTGGTGTAACCTCCAGAGCTGATATTTCTTTGGAACAAAGATAATTCTTCCTAATCTCTGCAATTTCTCCATTAATGCCCACCCCATTGTCATTTCATCAGGCTTTGGGGAAGATCTGACGCCCTTTAAATTTTAACCATTTTTTCTACCCGCGACCTGTCGTTTTTTTCTGGTTTTTCGTGCAACCTCCAGAGCTGAAATTTCTTTGGAACAAAGATAATTCTTTCTAATCTCTGCAATGTCTCAATTAATGCCCACCCCATTGTCATTTCATCAGGTTTTGGGGAAGATCTGACACGTTTTAAATTTTGACCATTTTTTCAACCCGCGACCTTTCGTTTTTTTCTGGTTTTTCGTGTAACCTCCAGAGCTGAAATTTCTTTGGAACAAAGATAATTCTTCCTAATCTCTGCAATTTCTCCATTAATACCAACCCCATTGTCATTTTATTAGGTTTTGGGGAAGATCTGACGACCTTTAAATTTTGACCATTTTTTCAACCCGCGACCTTTCGTTCTTTTCTGGTTTTTCGCATAACCTCCGGACCTGAAATGTCTTTGGAACAAAGATAATTCTTTCTAATCTCTGCAATTTCCCCATTAATGCCCACCCCATTGTCATTTTATCAGGTTTGGGGGAAGATCTGACGCCCTTTAAATTTTGACCATTTTTTCAACCCGCGACCTGTCGTTTTTTTCTGGTTTTTCGTGTAACCTCCAGAGCTGAAATTTCTTTGGAACAAAGACAATTCTTTCTAATCTCTGCAATTTCTCCATTAATGCCCACCCCATTGTCATTTCATCAGGTTTTGGGGAAGATCTGACGCCCTTTAAATTTTAACCATTTTTTCAACCCGCGACCTGTCGTTCTTTTCTGGTTTCTGGCGTAACCTCCGGAACTGATATTTCTTTGGAACAAAGATAATTCTTCCTAATCTCTGCAATTTCTCCATTAATGCCAACCCCATTCTCATTTTATTAGGTTTTGGGGAAGATCTGACGACCTTTAAATTTTGACCATTTTTTCAACCCGCGACCTGTTGTTCTTTTCTGGTTTCTGGCGTAACCTCCGGAGCTGATATTTCTTTGGAACAAAGATAATTCTTCCTAATCTCTGCAATTTATCCATTAATGCCAACCCCATTGTCATTTTATTAGGTTTTGGGGAAGATCTGACGCGCTTCAAATTTTGACCATTTTTTCAACCCGCGACCTGTCGTTTTTGATCTATCTTCTGTATACAGGTGACCCATGCCTGGGGCCTGGAACAAAGGCAATTCTTTCTAATCTCTGCGATGTCTAAATTAATGCCCACCCCATTGTCATTTCATCAGGTTTTGGGGAAGATCTGACACGCTTTAAATTTTGACCATTTTTTCAACCCTCAACCTTTCGTTCTTTTCTGGATTTTCGCGCAACCTCCGAACCTGAAATGTCTTTGGAACAAAGATAATTCTTTCTAATCTCTGCAATTTCCCCATTAATGCCCACCCCATTGTCATTTTATCAGGTTTGGGGGAAGATCTGACGCCCTTTAAATTTTGACCATTTTTTCAACCCGCGACCTGTCGTTTTTTTCTGGTTTTTCGTGTAACCTCCAGAGCTGAAATTTCTTTGGAACAAAGACAATTCTTTCTAATCTCTGCAATTTCTCCATTAATGCCCACCCCATTGTCATTTCATCAGGGTTTAGGGAAGATCTGACGCCCTTTAAATTTTAACCATTTTTTCAACCCGCGACCTGTCGTTTTTTTCTGGTTTTTCGTGTAACCTCCAGAGCTGAAATTTCTTTGGAACAAAGATAATTCTTCCTAATCTCTGCAATTTCTCCATTAATGCCAACCCCATTGTCATTTTATTAGGTTTTGGGGAAGATCTGACGACCTTTAAATTTTGACCATTTTTTCAACCCGCGACCTGTCGTTCTTTTCGGGTTTCTGGTGTAACCTCCAGAGCTGATATTTCTTTGGAACAAAGATAATTCTTCCTAATCTCTGCAATTTCTCCATTAATGCCCACCCCATTGTCATTTCATCAGGCTTTGGGGAAGATCTGACGCCCTTTAAATTTTAACCATTTTTTCTACCCGCGACCTGTCGTTTTCTTCTGGTTTTTCGTGTAACCTCCAGAGCTGAAATTTCTTTGGAACAAAGATAATTCTTCCTAATCTCTGCAATTTATCCATTAATGCCAACCTCATTGTCATTTTATTAGGTTTTGGGGAAGATCTGACGCGCTTTAAATTTTGACCATTTTTTCAACCCGCGACCTGTCGTTTTTTTCTGGTTTTTCGTGTGACCTCCAGAGCTGAAATTTCTTTGGAACAAAGACAATTCTTCCTAATCTCTGCAATTTCTCCATTAATGCCAACCCCATTGTCACTTTATTAGGTTTTGGGGAAGATCTGACGACCTTTAAATTTTGACCATTCTTTCAACCCGCGACCTGTCGTTCTTTTCTGGTTCCTGGCGTAACCTCCGGAGCTGATATTTCTTTGGAACAAAGATAATTCTTCCTAATCTCTGCAATTTCCCCATTAATGCCCACCCCATTGTCATTTTATCAGGTTTTGGGGAAGATCTGACACGCTTTAAACTTTGACCATTTTTTCAACCCGCGACCTTTCGTTCTTTTCTGGTTTTTCGCGTAACCTCCGGACCTGAAATGTCTTTGGAACAAAGATAATTCTTTCTAATCTCTGCAATTTCCCCATTAATGCCCACCCCATTGTCATTTTATCAGGTTTGGGTGAAGATCTGACGCCCTTTAAATTTTGACCATTTTTTCAACCCGCGACCTGTCGTTTTTTTCTGGTTTTTCGTGTAACCTCCAGAGCTGAAATTTCTTTGGAACAAAGATAATTCTTCCTAATCTCTGCAATTTCTCCATTAATGCCAACCCCATTGTCATTTTATTAGGTTTTGGGGAAGATCTGACGACCTTTAAATTTTGACCATTTTTCCAACCCGCGACCTGTCGTTCTTTTCTGGTTTCTGGTGTAACCTCCAGAGCTGATATTTCTTTGGAACAAAGATAATTCTTCCTAATCTCTGCAATTTATCCATTAATGCCCACCCCATTGTCATTTCATCAGGTTTTGGGGAAGATCTGACGCCCTTTAAATTTTAACCATTTTTTCAACCCGCGACCTGTCGTTTTTTTCTGGTTTTTCGTGTAACCTCCAGAGTTGATATTTCTTTGGAACAAAGATAATTCTTCCTAATCTCTGCAATTTGCCCATTTATGCCAACCCCATTGTCATTTTATCAGGTTTGGGGGAAGATCTGACGCCCTTTAAATTTTGACCATTTTTTCAACCCACGACCTGTCGTTTTTTTCTGATTTTTGGCTTAACCTCCGAAGCTGAAATTTCTTTGGAACAAAGATAATTCTACCTAATCTCTGCAATTTCTCCATTAATGCCAACCCCATTCTCATTTTATTAGGTTTTGGGGAAGATCTGACGCCCTTTAAATTTTGACCATTTTTTCAACCCGCGACCTGTCGTCTTTTTCTGGTTTTTCGTGTAACCTCCAGAGCTGAAATTTCTTTGGAACAAAGAAAATTCTTTTCTATCTCTGCAATTTCTCCATTAATACCCACGCCATTGTCATTTTATCAGATTTTGGGGAAGATCTGACGCCCTTTAAATTTTGACCATTTTTTCAACCCGCGACCTGTCGTTTTTTTCTGGTTTCTTGGCGTAACCTCCGGAGCTGAAATTTCTTTGGAACAAAGGCAATTCTTTCTAATTTCAGCAATGTCTCAATTAATACCCACGCCATTGTCATTTTATCAGGTTTTGGGGACGATCTGACGCGCTTTAAATTTTGACCATTTTTTCAACCCGCGACCTGTCGTTCTTTTCTGGTTTCTGGTGTAACCTCCAGAGCTGATATTTCTTTGGAACAAAGATAATTCTTCCTAATCTCTGCAATTTCTCCATTAATGCCCACCCCATTGTCATTTCATCAGGTTTTGAGGAAGATCTGACGCCCTTTAAATTTTAACCATTTTTTCAACCCGCAACCTGTCGTTTTTTTCTGGTTTTTCGTGTAACCTCCAGAGCTGAAATTTCTTTGGAACAAAGACAATTCTTTCTAATCTCTGCAATTTCTCCATTAATGCCCACCCCATTGTCATTTCATCAGGTTTTGGGGAAGATCTGACGCCCTTTAAATTTTGACCATTTTTTCAACCCGCGACCTGTCGTTTTTTTCTGGTTTTTGGCTTAACCTCCGGAGCTGAAATTTCTTTGGAACAAAGATAATTCTACCTAATCTCTGCAATTTCTCCATTAATGCCAACCCCATTCTCATTTTATTAGGTTTTGGGGAAGATCTGACGCCCTTTAAATTTTGACCATTTTTTCAACCCGCGACCTGTCGTTTTTTTCTGCTTTTTCGTGTAATCTCCAAAGCTGAAATTTCTTTGGAACAAAGATAATTCTTTCTAATCTCGACAATTTATCCATTAATGCCAACCCCATTGTCATTTTATTAGGTTTTGGGGAAGATCTGACGCCCTTTAAATTTTGACCATTTTTTCAACCCGCAACCTGTCGTTTTTTTCTGGTTTTTGGCTTAACCTACGGAGCTGAAATTTCTTTGGAACAAAGGTAATTCTTTCTTATTTCTGCAATTTCTCCATTAATGCCCAACCCATTGTCATTTTATCAGGTTTTGGGGAGGATCTGACGCCCTTTAAATTTTGACCATTTTTTCAACCCGCGACCTGTCGTTCTTTTCTGGTTTCTCGCGTAACCTCCGGAGCTGATATTTCGTTGGAACAAAGATAATTCTACCTAATCTCTGCAATTTCTCTATTAATGCCAACCCCATTGTCATTTTATTAGGTTTTGGGGAAGATCTGACGCCCTTTAAATTTTGACCATTTTTTCAACCCGCGACCTGTCGTTTTTTTCTGGTTTTTCGTGTAACCTCCAGAGCTGATATTTCTTTGGAACAAAGATAATTCTTCCTAATCTCTGCAATTTATCCATTAATGCCAACCCCATTGTCATTTTATCAGGTTTGGGAGAAGATCTGACGCCCTTTAAATTTTGACCATTTTTTCAACCCGCGACCTTTCGTTTTTTTCTGGTTTTTCGTGTAACCTCCAGAGCTGATATTTCTTTGGAACAAAGATAATTCTTCCTAATCTCTGCAATTTATCCATTAATGCCAACCCCATTGTCATTTTATCAGGTTTGGGGGAAGATCTGACGCCCTTTAAATTTTGACCATTTTTTCAACCCGCGACCTTTCGTTTTTTTCTGGTTTTTCGTGTAACCTCCAGAGCTGAAATTTCTTTGGAACAAAGACAATTCTTTCTAATCTCTGCAATTTCTCCATTAATGCCCACCCCATTGTCATTTCATCAGGTTTTGTGGAAGATCTGACGCCCTTTAAATTTTAACCATTTTTTCAACCCGCGACCTGTTGTTTTTTTCTGGTTTTTCTTGTAACCTCCAGAGCTGAAATTTCTTTGGAACAAAGATAATTCTATCTAATCTCTGTAATTTCTCCATTAATGCCAACCCCATTCTCATTTTATTAGGTTTTGGGGAAGATCTGACGCCCTTTAAATTTTGACCATTTTTTCAACCCGCGACCTGTCGTTTTTTTCTGGTTTTTCGTGTAACCTCCAGAGCTGATATTTCTTTGTAACAAAGGTAATTCTTCCTAATCTCTGCAATTTCTCCATTAATGCCAACCCCATTGTCATTTAATTAGGTTTTGGGGAAGATCTGACGCCCTTTAAATTTTGACCATTTTTTCAACCCGCGACCTGTCGTTTCTTTCTGGTTTTCGGCGTAACCTCCGGAGCTGATATTTCTTTGGAACAAAGATAATTCTTCCTAATCTCGACAATTTATCCATTAATGCCAACCCCATTGTCATTTTATTAGGTTTTGGGGAAGATCTGACGCCCTTTAAATTTTGACCATTTTTTCAACCCGCGACCTGTCGTTTTTTTCTGGTTTTTGGCTTAACCTACGGAGCTGAAATTTCTTTGGAACAAAGGTAATTCTTTCTTATTTCTGCAATTTCTCCATTAATGCCCAACCCATTGTCATTTTATCAGGTTTTGGGGAAGATCTGACGCCCTTTAAATTTTGACCATTTTTTCAACCCGCGACCTGTCGTTTTTTTCTGGTTTTTGGCTTAACCTCCGGAGCTGAAATTTCTTTGGAACAAAGGTAATTCTTTCTAATTTCTGCAATTTCTCCATTAAAGCCCAACCCATTGTCATTTTAACAGGTTTTGGGGAAGATCTGACGCCCTTTAAATTTTGACCATTTTTTCAACCCGCGACCTGTCGTTCTTTTCTGGTTTCTCGCGTAACCTCCGGAGCTGATATTTCGTTGGAACAAAGATAATTCTACCTAATCTCTGCAATTTCTCTATTAATGCCAACCCCATTGTCATTTTATTAGGTTTTGGGGAAGATCTGACGCCCTTTAAATTTTGACCATTTTTTCAACCCGCGACCTGTCGTTTTTTTCTGGTTTTTCGTGTAACCTCCAGAGCTGATATTTCTTTGGAACAAAGATAATTCTTCCTAATCTCTGTAATTTCTCCATTAATGCCAACCCCATTGTCATTTTATCAGGTTTGGGGGAAGATCTGACGCCCTTTAAATTTTGACCATTTTTTCAACCCGCGACCTTTCGTTTTCTTCTGGTTTTTCGTGTAACCTCCAGAGCTGAAATTTCTTTGGAACAAAGACAATTCTTTCTAATCTCTGCAATTTCTCCATTAATGCCCACCCCATTGTCATTTCATCAGGTTTTGTGGAAGATCTGACGGCCTTTAAATTTTAACCATTTTTTCAACCCGCGACCTGTCGTTTTTTTCTGGTTTTTCTTGTAACCTCCAGAGCTGAAATTTCTTTGGAACAAAGATAATTCTACCTAATCTCTGTAATTTCTCCATTAATGCCAAACCCATTCTCATTTTATTAGGTTTTGGGGAAGATCTGACGCCCTTTAAATTTTGACCATTTTTTCAACCCGCGACCTGTCGTTTTTTTCTGGTTTTTCGTGTAACCTCCAGAGCTGATATTTCTTTGGAACAAAGATAATTCTTCCTAATCTCTGCAATTTATCCATTAATGCCAACCCCATTGTCATTTTATCAGGTTTGGGGGAAGATCTGACGCCCTTTAAATTTTGACCATTTTTTCAACCCGCGACCTGTCGTTTTTTTCTGGTTTTTAGCTTAACCTCCAGAGCTGATATTTCTTTGGAACAAAGATAATTCTTCCTAATCTCTGCAATTTATCCATTAATGCCAACCCCATTGTCATTTTATCAGGTTTGGGGGAAGATCTGACGCCCTTTAAATTTTGACCATTTTTTCAACCCGCGACCTTTCGTTTTTTTCTGGTTTTTCGTGTAACCTCCAGAGCTGAAATTTCTTTGGAACAAAGACAATTCTTTCTAATCTCTGCAATTTCTCCATTAATGCCCACCCCATTGTCATTTCATCAGGTTTTGTAGAAGATCTGACGCCCTTTAAATTTTAACCATTTTTTCAACCCGCGACCTGTCGTTTTTTTCTGGTTTTTCTTGTAACCTCCAGAGCTGAAATTTCTTTGGAACAAAGATAATTCTACCTAATCTCTGTAATTTCTCCATTAATGCCAACCCCATTCTCATTTTATTAGGTTTTGGGGAAGATCTGACGCCCTTTAAATTTTGACCATTTTTTCAACCCGCGACCTGTCGTTTTTTTCTGGTTTTTCGTGTAACCTCCAGAGCTGATATTTCTTTGGAACAAAGATAATTCTTCCTAATCTCTGCAATTTATCTATTAATGCCAACCCCATTGTCATTTTATCAGGTTTGAGGGAAGATCTGACGCCCTTTAAATTTTGACCATTTTTTCAACCCGCGACCTGTCGTTTTTTTCTGGTTTTTAGCTTAACCTCCGGAGCTGAAATTTCTTTGGAAAAAAGATAATTCTACCTAATCTCTGCAATTTCTCCATTAATGCCAACCCCATTCTCATTTTATTAGGTTTTGGGGAAGATCTGACGCCTTTTAAATTTTGACCATTTTTTCAACCCGCGACCTGTCGTTTTTTTCTGGTTTTTGGCGTAACCTCCGGAGCTGAAATTTCTTTGGAACAAAGACAATTCTTTTCTATCTCTGCAATTTCTCCATTAATACCCACCCCATTGTCATTTTATCAGATTTTGGGGAAGATCTGACGCCATTTAAATTTTGACCATTTTTTCAACCCGCGACCTGTCGTTCTTTTCTGGTTTCTCGGCGTAACCTCCGGACCTGAAATTTCTTTGGAACATAGACAATTCTTTCTAATCTCTGCAATTTCCCCATTAATGCCCACCCCATTGTCATTTTATCAGGTTTGGGGGAAGATCTGACGCCCTTTAAATTTTAACCATTTTTTCAACCCGCGACCTTTCGTTTTTTTCTGGTTTTTCGTGTAACCTCCAGAGCTGAAATTTCTTTGGAACAAAGATAATTCTTCCTAATCTCTGCAATTTCTCCATTAATGCCAACCCCATTGTCATTTTATTAGGTTTTGGGGAAGGTCTGACGCCCTTTAAATTTTGACCATTTTTTCAACCCGCGACCTGTCGTTCTTTTCTGGTTTCTGGCGTAACCTCCGGAGCTGATATTTCTTTGGAACAAAGATAATTCTTCCTAATCTCTCTGCAATTTCTCCATTAATGCCAACCCCATTCTCATTTTATTAGGTTTTGGGGAAGATCTGATGACCTTTAAATTTTGACCATTTTTTCAACCCGCGACCTGTCGTTCTTTTCTGGTTTCTGGCGTAACCTCCGGAGCTGATATTTCTTTGGAAC
This sequence comes from Euthynnus affinis, assembly GCA_029490765.1. Taxonomy (NCBI): domain Eukaryota; kingdom Metazoa; phylum Chordata; class Actinopteri; order Scombriformes; family Scombridae; genus Euthynnus; species Euthynnus affinis. The sequence goes on from CM055843.1 coordinate 4,226,657, forward strand.
AAAGATAATTCTTTCTAATCTCTGCAATTTCCCCATTAATGCCCACCCCATTGTCATTTTATCAGGTTTGGGGGAAGATCTGACGCCCTTTAAATTTTGACCATTTTTTCAACCCGCGACCTGTCGTTTTTTTCTGGTTTTTCGTGTAACCTCCAGAGCTGAAATTTCTTTGGAACAAAGACAATTCTTTCTAATCTCTGCAATTTCTCCATTAATGCCCACCCCATTGTCATTTCATCAGGGTTTAGGGAAGATCTGACGCCCTTTAAATTTTAACCATTTTTTCAACCCGCGACCTGTCGTTTTTTTCTGGTTTTTCGTGTAACCTCCAGAGCTGAAATTTCTTTGGAACAAAGATAATTCTTCCTAATCTCTGCAATTTCTCCATTAATGCCAACCCCATTGTCATTTTATTAGGTTTTGGGGAAGATCTGACGACCTTTAAATTTTGACCATTTTTTCAACCCGCGACCTGTCGTTCTTTTCGGGTTTCTGGTGTAACCTCCAGAGCTGATATTTCTTTGGAACAAAGATAATTCTTCCTAATCTCTGCAATTTCTCCATTAATGCCCACCCCATTGTCATTTCATCAGGCTTTGGGGAAGATCTGACGCCCTTTAAATTTTAACCATTTTTTCTACCCGCGACCTGTCGTTTTCTTCTGGTTTTTCGTGTAACCTCCAGAGCTGAAATTTCTTTGGAACAAAGATAATTCTTCCTAATCTCTGCAATTTATCCATTAATGCCAACCTCATTGTCATTTTATTAGGTTTTGGGGAAGATCTGACGCGCTTTAAATTTTGACCATTTTTTCAACCCGCGACCTGTCGTTTTTTTCTGGTTTTTCGTGTGACCTCCAGAGCTGAAATTTCTTTGGAACAAAGACAATTCTTCCTAATCTCTGCAATTTCTCCATTAATGCCAACCCCATTGTCACTTTATTAGGTTTTGGGGAAGATCTGACGACCTTTAAATTTTGACCATTCTTTCAACCCGCGACCTGTCGTTCTTTTCTGGTTCCTGGCGTAACCTCCGGAGCTGATATTTCTTTGGAACAAAGATAATTCTTCCTAATCTCTGCAATTTCCCCATTAATGCCCACCCCATTGTCATTTTATCAGGTTTTGGGGAAGATCTGACACGCTTTAAACTTTGACCATTTTTTCAACCCGCGACCTTTCGTTCTTTTCTGGTTTTTCGCGTAACCTCCGGACCTGAAATGTCTTTGGAACAAAGATAATTCTTTCTAATCTCTGCAATTTCCCCATTAATGCCCACCCCATTGTCATTTTATCAGGTTTGGGTGAAGATCTGACGCCCTTTAAATTTTGACCATTTTTTCAACCCGCGACCTGTCGTTTTTTTCTGGTTTTTCGTGTAACCTCCAGAGCTGAAATTTCTTTGGAACAAAGATAATTCTTCCTAATCTCTGCAATTTCTCCATTAATGCCAACCCCATTGTCATTTTATTAGGTTTTGGGGAAGATCTGACGACCTTTAAATTTTGACCATTTTTCCAACCCGCGACCTGTCGTTCTTTTCTGGTTTCTGGTGTAACCTCCAGAGCTGATATTTCTTTGGAACAAAGATAATTCTTCCTAATCTCTGCAATTTATCCATTAATGCCCACCCCATTGTCATTTCATCAGGTTTTGGGGAAGATCTGACGCCCTTTAAATTTTAACCATTTTTTCAACCCGCGACCTGTCGTTTTTTTCTGGTTTTTCGTGTAACCTCCAGAGTTGATATTTCTTTGGAACAAAGATAATTCTTCCTAATCTCTGCAATTTGCCCATTTATGCCAACCCCATTGTCATTTTATCAGGTTTGGGGGAAGATCTGACGCCCTTTAAATTTTGACCATTTTTTCAACCCACGACCTGTCGTTTTTTTCTGATTTTTGGCTTAACCTCCGAAGCTGAAATTTCTTTGGAACAAAGATAATTCTACCTAATCTCTGCAATTTCTCCATTAATGCCAACCCCATTCTCATTTTATTAGGTTTTGGGGAAGATCTGACGCCCTTTAAATTTTGACCATTTTTTCAACCCGCGACCTGTCGTCTTTTTCTGGTTTTTCGTGTAACCTCCAGAGCTGAAATTTCTTTGGAACAAAGAAAATTCTTTTCTATCTCTGCAATTTCTCCATTAATACCCACGCCATTGTCATTTTATCAGATTTTGGGGAAGATCTGACGCCCTTTAAATTTTGACCATTTTTTCAACCCGCGACCTGTCGTTTTTTTCTGGTTTCTTGGCGTAACCTCCGGAGCTGAAATTTCTTTGGAACAAAGGCAATTCTTTCTAATTTCAGCAATGTCTCAATTAATACCCACGCCATTGTCATTTTATCAGGTTTTGGGGACGATCTGACGCGCTTTAAATTTTGACCATTTTTTCAACCCGCGACCTGTCGTTCTTTTCTGGTTTCTGGTGTAACCTCCAGAGCTGATATTTCTTTGGAACAAAGATAATTCTTCCTAATCTCTGCAATTTCTCCATTAATGCCCACCCCATTGTCATTTCATCAGGTTTTGAGGAAGATCTGACGCCCTTTAAATTTTAACCATTTTTTCAACCCGCAACCTGTCGTTTTTTTCTGGTTTTTCGTGTAACCTCCAGAGCTGAAATTTCTTTGGAACAAAGACAATTCTTTCTAATCTCTGCAATTTCTCCATTAATGCCCACCCCATTGTCATTTCATCAGGTTTTGGGGAAGATCTGACGCCCTTTAAATTTTGACCATTTTTTCAACCCGCGACCTGTCGTTTTTTTCTGGTTTTTGGCTTAACCTCCGGAGCTGAAATTTCTTTGGAACAAAGATAATTCTACCTAATCTCTGCAATTTCTCCATTAATGCCAACCCCATTCTCATTTTATTAGGTTTTGGGGAAGATCTGACGCCCTTTAAATTTTGACCATTTTTTCAACCCGCGACCTGTCGTTTTTTTCTGCTTTTTCGTGTAATCTCCAAAGCTGAAATTTCTTTGGAACAAAGATAATTCTTTCTAATCTCGACAATTTATCCATTAATGCCAACCCCATTGTCATTTTATTAGGTTTTGGGGAAGATCTGACGCCCTTTAAATTTTGACCATTTTTTCAACCCGCAACCTGTCGTTTTTTTCTGGTTTTTGGCTTAACCTACGGAGCTGAAATTTCTTTGGAACAAAGGTAATTCTTTCTTATTTCTGCAATTTCTCCATTAATGCCCAACCCATTGTCATTTTATCAGGTTTTGGGGAGGATCTGACGCCCTTTAAATTTTGACCATTTTTTCAACCCGCGACCTGTCGTTCTTTTCTGGTTTCTCGCGTAACCTCCGGAGCTGATATTTCGTTGGAACAAAGATAATTCTACCTAATCTCTGCAATTTCTCTATTAATGCCAACCCCATTGTCATTTTATTAGGTTTTGGGGAAGATCTGACGCCCTTTAAATTTTGACCATTTTTTCAACCCGCGACCTGTCGTTTTTTTCTGGTTTTTCGTGTAACCTCCAGAGCTGATATTTCTTTGGAACAAAGATAATTCTTCCTAATCTCTGCAATTTATCCATTAATGCCAACCCCATTGTCATTTTATCAGGTTTGGGGGAAGATCTGACGCCCTTTAAATTTTGACCATTTTTTCAACCCGCGACCTTTCGTTTTTTTCTGGTTTTTCGTGTAACCTCCAGAGCTGATATTTCTTTGGAACAAAGATAATTCTTCCTAATCTCTGCAATTTATCCATTAATGCCAACCCCATTGTCATTTTATCAGGTTTGGGGGAAGATCTGACGCCCTTTAAATTTTGACCATTTTTTCAACCCGCGACCTTTCGTTTTTTTCTGGTTTTTCGTGTAACCTCCAGAGCTGAAATTTCTTTGGAACAAAGACAATTCTTTCTAATCTCTGCAATTTCTCCATTAATGCCCACCCCATTGTCATTTCATCAGGTTTTGTGGAAGATCTGACGCCCTTTAAATTTTAACCATTTTTTCAACCCGCGACCTGTTGTTTTTTTCTGGTTTTTCTTGTAACCTCCAGAGCTGAAATTTCTTTGGAACAAAGATAATTCTATCTAATCTCTGTAATTTCTCCATTAATGCCAACCCCATTCTCATTTTATTAGGTTTTGGGGAAGATCTGACGCCCTTTAAATTTTGACCATTTTTTCAACCCGCGACCTGTCGTTTTTTTCTGGTTTTTCGTGTAACCTCCAGAGCTGATATTTCTTTGTAACAAAGGTAATTCTTCCTAATCTCTGCAATTTCTCCATTAATGCCAACCCCATTGTCATTTAATTAGGTTTTGGGGAAGATCTGACGCCCTTTAAATTTTGACCATTTTTTCAACCCGCGACCTGTCGTTTCTTTCTGGTTTTCGGCGTAACCTCCGGAGCTGATATTTCTTTGGAACAAAGATAATTCTTCCTAATCTCGACAATTTATCCATTAATGCCAACCCCATTGTCATTTTATTAGGTTTTGGGGAAGATCTGACGCCCTTTAAATTTTGACCATTTTTTCAACCCGCGACCTGTCGTTTTTTTCTGGTTTTTGGCTTAACCTACGGAGCTGAAATTTCTTTGGAACAAAGGTAATTCTTTCTTATTTCTGCAATTTCTCCATTAATGCCCAACCCATTGTCATTTTATCAGGTTTTGGGGAAGATCTGACGCCCTTTAAATTTTGACCATTTTTTCAACCCGCGACCTGTCGTTTTTTTCTGGTTTTTGGCTTAACCTCCGGAGCTGAAATTTCTTTGGAACAAAGGTAATTCTTTCTAATTTCTGCAATTTCTCCATTAAAGCCCAACCCATTGTCATTTTAACAGGTTTTGGGGAAGATCTGACGCCCTTTAAATTTTGACCATTTTTTCAACCCGCGACCTGTCGTTCTTTTCTGGTTTCTCGCGTAACCTCCGGAGCTGATATTTCGTTGGAACAAAGATAATTCTACCTAATCTCTGCAATTTCTCTATTAATGCCAACCCCATTGTCATTTTATTAGGTTTTGGGGAAGATCTGACGCCCTTTAAATTTTGACCATTTTTTCAACCCGCGACCTGTCGTTTTTTTCTGGTTTTTCGTGTAACCTCCAGAGCTGATATTTCTTTGGAACAAAGATAATTCTTCCTAATCTCTGTAATTTCTCCATTAATGCCAACCCCATTGTCATTTTATCAGGTTTGGGGGAAGATCTGACGCCCTTTAAATTTTGACCATTTTTTCAACCCGCGACCTTTCGTTTTCTTCTGGTTTTTCGTGTAACCTCCAGAGCTGAAATTTCTTTGGAACAAAGACAATTCTTTCTAATCTCTGCAATTTCTCCATTAATGCCCACCCCATTGTCATTTCATCAGGTTTTGTGGAAGATCTGACGGCCTTTAAATTTTAACCATTTTTTCAACCCGCGACCTGTCGTTTTTTTCTGGTTTTTCTTGTAACCTCCAGAGCTGAAATTTCTTTGGAACAAAGATAATTCTACCTAATCTCTGTAATTTCTCCATTAATGCCAAACCCATTCTCATTTTATTAGGTTTTGGGGAAGATCTGACGCCCTTTAAATTTTGACCATTTTTTCAACCCGCGACCTGTCGTTTTTTTCTGGTTTTTCGTGTAACCTCCAGAGCTGATATTTCTTTGGAACAAAGATAATTCTTCCTAATCTCTGCAATTTATCCATTAATGCCAACCCCATTGTCATTTTATCAGGTTTGGGGGAAGATCTGACGCCCTTTAAATTTTGACCATTTTTTCAACCCGCGACCTGTCGTTTTTTTCTGGTTTTTAGCTTAACCTCCAGAGCTGATATTTCTTTGGAACAAAGATAATTCTTCCTAATCTCTGCAATTTATCCATTAATGCCAACCCCATTGTCATTTTATCAGGTTTGGGGGAAGATCTGACGCCCTTTAAATTTTGACCATTTTTTCAACCCGCGACCTTTCGTTTTTTTCTGGTTTTTCGTGTAACCTCCAGAGCTGAAATTTCTTTGGAACAAAGACAATTCTTTCTAATCTCTGCAATTTCTCCATTAATGCCCACCCCATTGTCATTTCATCAGGTTTTGTAGAAGATCTGACGCCCTTTAAATTTTAACCATTTTTTCAACCCGCGACCTGTCGTTTTTTTCTGGTTTTTCTTGTAACCTCCAGAGCTGAAATTTCTTTGGAACAAAGATAATTCTACCTAATCTCTGTAATTTCTCCATTAATGCCAACCCCATTCTCATTTTATTAGGTTTTGGGGAAGATCTGACGCCCTTTAAATTTTGACCATTTTTTCAACCCGCGACCTGTCGTTTTTTTCTGGTTTTTCGTGTAACCTCCAGAGCTGATATTTCTTTGGAACAAAGATAATTCTTCCTAATCTCTGCAATTTATCTATTAATGCCAACCCCATTGTCATTTTATCAGGTTTGAGGGAAGATCTGACGCCCTTTAAATTTTGACCATTTTTTCAACCCGCGACCTGTCGTTTTTTTCTGGTTTTTAGCTTAACCTCCGGAGCTGAAATTTCTTTGGAAAAAAGATAATTCTACCTAATCTCTGCAATTTCTCCATTAATGCCAACCCCATTCTCATTTTATTAGGTTTTGGGGAAGATCTGACGCCTTTTAAATTTTGACCATTTTTTCAACCCGCGACCTGTCGTTTTTTTCTGGTTTTTGGCGTAACCTCCGGAGCTGAAATTTCTTTGGAACAAAGACAATTCTTTTCTATCTCTGCAATTTCTCCATTAATACCCACCCCATTGTCATTTTATCAGATTTTGGGGAAGATCTGACGCCATTTAAATTTTGACCATTTTTTCAACCCGCGACCTGTCGTTCTTTTCTGGTTTCTCGGCGTAACCTCCGGACCTGAAATTTCTTTGGAACATAGACAATTCTTTCTAATCTCTGCAATTTCCCCATTAATGCCCACCCCATTGTCATTTTATCAGGTTTGGGGGAAGATCTGACGCCCTTTAAATTTTAACCATTTTTTCAACCCGCGACCTTTCGTTTTTTTCTGGTTTTTCGTGTAACCTCCAGAGCTGAAATTTCTTTGGAACAAAGATAATTCTTCCTAATCTCTGCAATTTCTCCATTAATGCCAACCCCATTGTCATTTTATTAGGTTTTGGGGAAGGTCTGACGCCCTTTAAATTTTGACCATTTTTTCAACCCGCGACCTGTCGTTCTTTTCTGGTTTCTGGCGTAACCTCCGGAGCTGATATTTCTTTGGAACAAAGATAATTCTTCCTAATCTCTCTGCAATTTCTCCATTAATGCCAACCCCATTCTCATTTTATTAGGTTTTGGGGAAGATCTGATGACCTTTAAATTTTGACCATTTTTTCAACCCGCGACCTGTCGTTCTTTTCTGGTTTCTGGCGTAACCTCCGGAGCTGATATTTCTTTGGAACAAAGATAATTCTTCCTGATCTCTGCAATTTATCCATTAATGCCAACCCAATTGTCATTTTATTAGGTTTTGGGGAAGATCTGACGCGCTTTAAATTTTGACCATTTTTTCAACCCGCGACCTGTCGTTTTTTTCTGGTTTTTCGTGTAACCTCCGGAGCTGAAATTTCTTTGTAACAAAGGAAATTCTTCCTAATCTCTGCAATTTCTCCATTAATGCCAACCCCATTGTCATTTTATTAGGTTTTGGGGAAGATCTGATGCCCTTTAAATTTTGACCATTTTTTCAACCCGCGACCTGTCGTTTTTTTCTGATTTTTCGTGTAACCTCCAGAGCTGATATTTCTTTGGAACAAAGATAATTCTTCCTAATCTCTGCAATTTATCCATTAATGCCAACCCCATTGTCATTTTATCAGGTTTGGGGGAAGATCTGACACCCTTTAAATTTTGACCATTTTTTCAACCCGCGACCTGTCGTTTTTTTCTGGTTTTTGGCTTAACCTCCGGAGCTGAAATTTCTTTGGAACAAAGATAATTCTACCTAATCTCTGCAATTTCTCCATTAATGCCAACCCCATTCTCATTTTATTAGGTTTTGGGGAAGATCTGACGCCCTTTAAATTTTGACCATTTTTTCAACCCGCGACCTGTCGTTTTTTTCTGATTTTTCGTGTAACCTCCAGAGCTGATATTTCTTTGGAACAAAGATAATTCTTCCTAATCTCTGCAATTTATCCATTAATGCCAACCCCATTGTCATTTTATCAGGTTTGGGGGAAGATCTGACACCCTTTAAATTTTGACCATTTTTTCAACCCGCGACCTGTCGTTTTTTTCTGGTTTTTGGCTTAACCTCCGGAGCTGAAATTTCTTTGGAACAAAGATAATTCTACCTAATCTCTGCAATTTCTCCATTAATGCCAACCCCATTCTCATTTTATTAGGTTTTGGGGAAGATCTGACGCCCTTTAAATTTTGACCATTTTTTCAACCCGCGACCTGTCGTTCTTTTCTGGTTTCTGGCGTAACCTCCGGAGCTGATATTTCTTTGGAACAAAGATAATTCTTCCTAATCTCTCTGCAATTTCTCCATTAATGCCAACCCCATTCTCATTTTATTAGGTTTTGGGGAAGATCTGATGACCTTTAAATTTTGACCATTTTTTCAACCCGCGACCTGTCGTTCTTTTCTGGTTTCTGGCGTAACCTCCGGAGCTGATATTTCTTTGGAACAAAGATAATTCTTCCTAATCTCTGCAATTTATCCATTAATGCCAACCCAATTGTCATTTTATTAGGTTTTGGGGAAGATCTGACGCGCTTTAAATTTTGACCATTTTTTCAACCCGCGACCTGTCGTTTTTTTCTGGTTTTTCGTGTAACCTCCGGAGCTGAAATTTCTTTGTAACAAAGGAAATTCTTCCTAATCTCTGCAATTTCTCCATTAATGCCAACCCCATTGTCATTTTATTAGGTTTTGGGGAAGATCTGATGCCCTTTAAATTTTGACCATTTTTTCAACCCGCGACCTGTCGTTTTTTTCTGATTTTTCGTGTAACCTCCAGAGCTGATATTTCTTTGGAACAAAGATAATTCTTCCTAATCTCTGCAATTTATCCATTAATGCCAACCCCATTGTCATTTTATCAGGTTTGGGGGAAGATCTGACACCCTTTAAATTTTGACCATTTTTTCAACCCGCGACCTGTCGTTTTTTTCTGGTTTTTGGCTTAACCTCCGGAGCTGAAATTTCTTTGGAACAAAGATAATTCTACCTAATCTCTGCAATTTCTCCATTAATGCCAACCCCATTCTCATTTTATTAGGTTTTGGGGAAGATCTGACGCCCTTTAAATTTTGACCATTTTTTCAACCCGCGACCTGTCGTTTTTTTCTGGTTTTTCGTGTAATCTCCAAAGCTGAAATTTCTTTGGAACAAAGATAATTCTTTCTAATCTCTGCAATTTCCCCATTAATGCCAACCCCATTGTCATTTTATCAGGTTTGGGGGAAGATCTGACGCCCTTTAAATTTTGACCATTTTTTCAACCCGCGACCTGTCGTTTTTTTCTGGTTTTTAGCTTAACCTCCGGAGCTGAAATTTCTTTGGAAAAAAGATAATTCTACCTAATCTCTGCAATTTCTCCATTAATGCCAACCCCATTCTCATTTTATTAGGTTTTGGGGAAGATCTGACGCCTTTTAAATTTTGACCATTTTTTCAACCCGCGACCTGTCGTTCTTTTCTGGTTTTTGGCGTAACCTCCGGAGCTGAAATTTCTTTGGAACAAAGACAATTCTTTTCTATCTCTGCAATTTCTCCATTAATACCCACCCCATTGTCATTTTATCAGATTTTGGGGAAGATCTGACGCCATTTAAATTTTGACCATTTTTTCAACCCGCGACCTGTCGTTTTTTTTTTGGTTTCTCGGCGTAACCTCCGGACCTGAAATTTCTTTGGAACATAGACAATTCTTTCTAATCTCTGCAATTTCCCCATTAATGCCCACCCCATTGTCATTTTATCAGGTTTGGGGGAAGATCTGACGCCCTTTAAATTTTAACCATTTTTTCAACCCGCGACCTTTCGTTTTTTTCTGGTTTTTCGTGTAACCTCCAGAGCTGAAATTTCTTTGGAACAAAGATAATTCTTCCTAATCTCTGCAATTTCTCCATTAATGCCAACCCCATTGTCATTTTATTAGGTTTTGGGGAAGGTCTGACGACCTTTAAATTTTGACCATTTTTTCAACCCGCGACCTGTCGTTCTTTTCTGGTTTCTGGCGTAACCTCCGGAGCTGATATTTCTTTGGAACAAAGATAATTCTTCCTAATCTCTCTGCAATTTCTCCATTAATGCCAACCCCATTCTCATTTTATTAGGTTTTGGGGAAGATCTGATGACCTTTAAATTTTGACCATTTTTTCAACCCGCGACCTGTCGTTCTTTTCTGGTTTCTGGCGTAACCTCCGGAGCTGATATTTCTTTGGAACAAAGATAATTCTTCCTAATCTCTGCAATTTATCCATTAATGCCAACCCAATTGTCATTTTATTAGGTTTTGGGGAAGATCTGACGCGCTTTAAATTTTGACCATTTTTTCAACCCGCGACCTGTCGTTTTTTTCTGGTTTTTCGTGTAACCTCCGGAGCTGAAATTTCTTTGTAACAAAGGAAATTCTTCCTAATCTCTGCAATTTCTCCATTAATGCTCAACCCATTGTCATTTTATCAGGTTTTGGGGAAGATCTGACGCCCTTTAAATTTTGACCATTTTTTCAACCCGCGACCTGTCGTTCTTTTCTGGTTTCTCGCGTAACCTCAGGAGCTGATATTTCTTTGGAACAAAGATAATTCTACCTAATCTCTGCAATTTCTCTATTAATGCCAACCCCATTGTCATTTTATTAGGTTTTGGGGAAGATCTGACGCCCTTTAAAGTTTGACCATTTTTTCAACCCGCGACCTGTCGTTTTTTTCTGGTTTTTCGTGTAACCTCCAGAGCTGATATTTCTTTGGAACAAAGATAATTCTTCCTAATCTCTGCAATTTATCCATTAATGCCAACCCCATTGTCATTTTATCAGGTTTGGGGGAAGATCTGACGCCCTTTAAATTTTGACCATTTTTTCAACCCGCGACCTTTCGTTTTTTTCTGGTTTTTCGTGTAACCTCCAGAGCTGAAATTTCTTTGGAACAAAGACAATTCTTTCTAATCTCTGCAATTTCTCCATTAATGCCCACCCCATTGTCATTTCATCAGGTTTTGGGGAAGATCTGACGCCCTTTAAATTTTAACCATTTTTTCAACCCGCGACCTGTCGTTTTTTTCTGGTCTTTCTTGTAACCTCCAGAGCTGAAATTTCTTTGGAACAAAGATAATTCTACCTAATCTCTGTAATTTCTCCATTAATGCCAACCCCATTCTCATTTTATTAGGTTTTGGGGAAGATCTGACGCCCTTCAAATTTTGACCATTTTTTCAACCCGCGACCTGTCGTTTTTTTCTGGTTTTTCGTGTAACCTCCAGAGCTGATATTTCTTTGGAACAAAGATAATTCTTCCTAATCTCTGCAATTTATCCATTAATGCCAACCCCATTGTCATTTTATCAGGTTTGGGGGAAGATCTGACGCCCTTTAAATTTTGACCATTTTTTCAACCCGCGACCTGTCGTTTTTTTCTGGTTTTTGGCTTAACCTCCGGAGCTGAAATTTCTTTGGAAAAAAGATAATTCTACCTAATCTCTGCAATTTCTCCATTAATGCCAACCCCATTCTCATATTATTAGGTTTTGGGGAAGATCTGACGCCTTTTAAATTTTAACCATTTTTTCAACCCGCGACCTGTCGTTCTTTTCTGGTTTTTGGCGTAACCTCCGGAGCTGAAATTTCTTTGGAACAAAGACAATTCTTTTCTATCTCTGCAATTTCTCCATTAATACCCACCCCATTGTCATTTTATCAGATTTTGGGGAAGATCTGACGCCCTTTAAATTTTGACCATTTTTTCAACCCGCGACCTGTCGTTTTTTTCTGGTTTCTCGGCGTAACCTCCGGAGCTGAAATTTCTTTGGAACAAAGACAATTCTTTCTAATCTCTGCAATTTCCCCATTAATGCCCACCCCATTGTCATTTTATCAGGTTTGGGGGAAGATCTGACGCCCTTTAAATTTTAACCATTTTTTCAAACCGCGACCTTTCGTTTTTTTCTGGTTTTTCGTGTAACCTCCAGAGCTGAAATTTCTTTGGAACAAAGATAATTCTTCCTAATCTCTGCAATTTCTCCATTAATGCCAACCCCATTGTCATTTTATTAGGTTTTGGGGAAGGTCTGACGATCTTTAAATTTTGACCATTTTTTCAACCCGCGACCTGTCGTTTTTTTCTGGTTTCTCGGCGTACCCTCCGGAGCTGAAATTTCTTTGGAACAAAGACAATTCTTTCTAATCTCTGCAATTTCTCCATTAATGCCAACCCCATTGTCATTTTATTAGGTTTTGGGGAAGATCTGACGACCTTTAAATTTTGACCATTTTTTCAACCCGCGACCTGTCGTTTTTTTCTGGTTTTTGGCGTAACCTCCGGACCTGAAATGTCTTTGGAACAAAGATAATTCTTTGTAATCTCTGCAATTTCTCCATTAATGCCGACCCCATTGTCATTTTATCAGGTTTGGGGGAAGATCTGACGCCCTTTAAATTTTAACCATTTTTTCAACCCGCGACCTTTCGTTTTTTTCTGGTTTTTCGTGTAACCTCCAAAGCTGAAATTTCTTTGGAACAAAAATAATTCTTTCTAATTTCTGCAATTTCCCCATTAATGCCCACCCCATTGTCATTTTATCAGGTTTTGGGGAAGATCTGACGCCCTTTAAATTTTGACCATTTTTTCAACCCGCGGCCTGTCGTTTTTTTCTGGTTTTTCGTGTAACCTCCAGAGCTGAAATTTCTTTGGAACAAAGACAATTCTTTCTAATCTCTGCAATTTCTCCATTAATGCCCACCCCATTGTCATTTCATCAGGTTTTGGGGAAGATCTGACGCCCTTTAAATTTTAACCATTTTTTCAACCCGCGACCTGTCGTTTTTTTCTGGTTTTTCGTGTAATCTCCGGAGCTGATATTTCTTTGGAACAAAGATAATTCTTCCTAATCTCCGCAATTTATCCATTAATGCCAACCCCATTGTAATTTTATTAGGTTTTGGGGAAGATCTGACGCCCTTTAAATTTTGACCATTTTTTCAACCCGCGACCTGTCGTTTTTTTCTGGTTTTTCGTGTAACCTCCAAAGCTGAAATTTCTTTGGAACAAAAATAATTCTTTCTAATTTCTGCAATTTCCCCATTAATGCCCACCCCATTGTCATTTTATCAGGTTTTGGGGAAGATCTGACGCCCTTTAAATTTTGACCATTTTTTCAACCCGCGACCTTTCGTTTTTTTCTGGTTTTTCGTGTAACCTCCAGAGCTGAAATTTCTTTGGAACAAAGACAATTCTTTCTAATCTCTGCAATTTCTCCATTAATGCCCACCCCATTGTCATTTCATCAGGTTTTGGGGAAGATCTGACGCCCTTTAAATTTTAACCATTTTTTCAACCCGCGACCTGTCGTTTTTTTCTGGTTTTTCGTGTAACCTCCGGAGCTGATATTTCTTTGGAACAAAGATAATTCTTTCTAATCTCCGCAATTTATCCATTAATGCCAACCCCATTGTAATTTTATTAGGTTTTGGGGAAGATCTGATGACCTTTAAATTTTGACCATTTTTTCAACCCGCGACCTGTCGTTCTTTTCTGGTTTCTGGCGTAACCTCCGGAGCTGATATTTCTTTGGAACAAAGATAATTCTTCCTAATCTCTGCAATTTATCCATTAATGCCAACCCAATTGTCATTTTATTAGGTTTTGGGGAAGATCTGACGCGCTTTAAATTTTGACCATTTTTTCAACCCGCGACCTGTCGTTTTTTTCTGGTTTTTCGTGTAACCTCCGGAGCTGAAATTTCTTTGTAACAAAGGAAATTCTTCCTAATCTCTGCAATTTCTCCATTAATGCCAACCCCATTGTCATTTTATTAGGTTTTGGGGAAGATCTGATGCCCTTTAAATTTTGACCATTTTTTCAACCCGCGACCTGTCGTTTTTTTCTGATTTTTCGTGTAACCTCCAGAGCTGATATTTCTTTGGAACAAAGATAATTCTTCCTAATCTCTGCAATTTATCCATTAATGCCAACCCCATTGTCATTTTATCAGGTTTGGGGGAAGATCTGACGCCCTTTAAATTCTGACCATTTTTTCAACCCGCGACCTGTCGTTTTTTTCTGGTTTTTGGCTTAACCTCCGGAGCTGAAATTTCTTTGGAACAAAGATAATTCTACCTAATCTCTGCAATTTCTCCATTAATGCCAACCCCATTCTCATTTTATTAGGTTTTGGGGAAGATCTGACGCCCTTTAAATTTTGACCATTTTTTCAACCCGCGACCTGTCGTTTTTTTCTGGTTTTTCGTGTAATCTCCAAAGCTGAAATTTCTTTGGAACAAAGATAATTCTTTCTAATCTCTGCAATTTCCCCATTAATGCCAACCCCATTGTCATTTTATCAGGTTTGGGGGAAGATCTGACGCCCTTTAAATTTTGACCATTTTTTCAACCCGCAACCTGTCGTTTTTTTCTGGTTTTTGGCTTAACCTCCGGAGCTGAAATTTCTTTGGAACAAAGGTAATTCTTTCTAATTTTTGCAATTTCTCCATTAATGCCCAACCCATTGTCATTTTATCAGGTTTTGGGGAAGATCTGACGCCCTTTAAATTTTGACCATTTTTTCAACCCCCGACCTGTCGTTTTTTTCTGGTTTTTGGCTTAACCTCCAGAGCTGAAATTTCTATGGAACAAAGGTAATTCTTTCTAATTTCTGCAATTTCTCCATTAATGCCCAACCCATTGTCATTTTATCAGGTTTTGGGGAAGATCTGACGCCCTTTAAATTTTGACCATTTTTTCAACCCGCGACCTGTCGTTCTTTTCTGGTTTCTCGCGTAACCTCCGGAGCTGATATTTCTTTTGAACAAAGATAATTCTACCTAATCTCTGCAATTTCTCTATTAATGCCAACCCCATTGTCATTTTATTAGGTTTTGGGGAAGATCTGACGCCCTTTAAAGTTTGACCATTTTTTCAACCCGCGACCTGTCGTTTTTTTCTGGTTTTTCGTGTAACCTCCAGAGCTGATATTTCTTTGGAACAAAGATAATTCTTCCTAATCTCTGCAATTTATCCATTAATGCCAACCCCATTGTCATTTTATCAGGTTTGGGGGAAGATCTGACGCCCTTTAAATTTTGACCATTTTTTCAACCCGCGACCTTTCGTTTTTTCTGGTTTTTCGTGTAACCTCCAGAGCTGAAATTTCTTTGGAACAAAGACAATTCTTTCTAATCTCTGCAATTTCTCCATTAATGCCCACCCCATTGTCATTTCATCAGGTTTTGGGGAAGATCTGACGCCCTTTAAATTTTAACCATTTTTTCAACCCGCGACCTGTCGTTTTTTTCTGGTTTTTCTTGTAACCTCCAGAGCTGAAATTTCTTTGGAACAAAGATAATTCTACCTAATCTCTGTAATTTCTCCATTAATGCCAACCCCATTCTCATTTTATTAGGTTTTGGGGAAGATCTGACGCCCTTCAAATTTTGACCATTTTTTCAACCCGCGACCTGTCGTTTTTTTCTGGTTTTTCGTGTAACCTCCAGAGCTGATATTTCTTTGGAACAAAGATAATTCTTCCTAATCTCTGCAATTTATCCATTAATGCCAACCCCATTGTCATTTTATCAGGTTTGGGGGAAGATCTGACGCCCTTTAAATTTTGACCATTTTTTCAACCCGCGACCTTTCGTTTTTTTCTGGTTTTTCGTGTAACCTCCAGAGCTGAAATTTCTTTGGAACAAAGACAATTCTTTCTAATCTCTGCAATTTCTCCATTAATGCCCACCCCATTGTCATTTCATCAGGTTTTGGGGAAGATCTGACGCCCTTTAAATTTTAACCATTTTTTCAACCCGCGACCTGTCGTTTTTTTCTGGTTTTTCTTGTAACCTCCAGAGCTGAAATTTCTTTGGAACAAAGATAATTCTACCTAATCTCTGTAATTTCTCCATTAATGCCAACCCCATTCTCATTTTATTAGGTTTTGGGGAAGATCTGACGCCCTTCAAATTTTGACCATTTTTTCAACCCGCGACCTGTCGTTTTTTTCTGGTTTTTCGTGTAACCTCCAGAGCTGATATTTCTTTGGAACAAAGATAATTCTTCCTAATCTCTGCAATTTATCCATTAATGCCAACCCCATTGTCATTTTATCAGGTTTGGGGGAAGATCTGACGCCCTTTAAATTTTGACCATTTTTTCAACCCGCGACCTGTCGTTTTTTTCTGGTTTTTGGCTTAACCTCCGGAGCTGAAATTTCTTTGGAAAAAAGATAATTCTACCTAATCTCTGCAATTTCTCCATTAATGCCAACCCCATTCTCATATTATTAGGTTTTGGGGAAGATCTGACGCCTTTTAAATTTTAACCATTTTTTCAACCCGCGACCTGTCGTTCTTTTCTGGTTTTTGGCGTAACCTCCGGAGCTGAAATTTCTTTGGAACAAAGACAATTCTTTTCTATCTCTGCAATTTCTCCATTAATACCCACCCCATTGTCATTTTATCAGATTTTGGGGAAGATCTGACGCCCTTTAAATTTTGACCATTTTTTCAACCCGCGACCTGTCGTTTTTTTCTGGTTTCTCGGCGTAACCTCCGGAGCTGAAATTTCTTTGGAACAAAGACAATTCTTTCTAATCTCTGCAATTTCCCCATTAATGCCCACCCCATTGTCATTTTATCAGGTTTGGGGGAAGATCTGACGCCCTTTAAATTTTAACCATTTTTTCAAACCGCGACCTTTCGTTTTTTTCTGGTTTTTCGTGTAACCTCCAGAGCTGAAATTTCTTTGGAACAAAGATAATTCTTCCTAATCTCTGCAATTTCTCCATTAATGCCAACCCCATTGTCATTTTATTAGGTTTTGGGGAAGGTCTGACGATCTTTAAATTTTGACCATTTTTTCAACCCGCGACCTGTCGTTTTTTTCTGGTTTCTCGGCGTACCCTCCGGAGCTGAAATTTCTTTGGAACAAAGACAATTCTTTCTAATCTCTGCAATTTCTCCATTAATGCCAACCCCATTGTCATTTTATTAGGTTTTGGGGAAGATCTGACGACCTTTAAATTTTGACCATTTTTTCAACCCGCGACCTGTCGTTTTTTTCTGGTTTTTGGCGTAACCTCCGGACCTGAAATGTCTTTGGAACAAAGATAATTCTTTCTAATCTCTGCAATTTCTCCATTAATGCCGACCCCATTGTCATTTTATCAGGTTTGGGGGAAGATCTGACGCCCTTTAAATTTTAACCATTTTTTCAACCCGCGACCTTTCGTTTTTTTCTGGTTTTTCGTGTAACCTCCAAAGCTGAAATTTCTTTGGAACAAAAATAATTCTTTCTAATTTCTGCAATTTCCCCATTAATGCCCACCCCATTGTCATTTTATCAGGTTTTGGGGAAGATCTGACGCCCTTTAAATTTTGACCATTTTTTCAACCCGCGGCCTGTCGTTTTTTTCTGGTTTTTCGTGTAACCTCCAGAGCTGAAATTTCTTTGGAACAAAGACAATTCTTTCTAATCTCTGCAATTTCTCCATTAATGCCCACCCCATTGTCATTTCATCAGGTTTTGGGGAAGATCTGACGCCCTTTAAATTTTAACCATTTTTTCAACCCGCGACCTGTCGTTTTTTTCTGGTTTTTCGTGTAATCTCCGGAGCTGATATTTCTTTGGAACAAAGATAATTCTTCCTAATCTCCGCAATTTATCCATTAATGCCAACCCCATTGTAATTTTATTAGGTTTTGGGGAAGATCTGACGCCCTTTAAATTTTGACCATTTTTTCAACCCGCGACCTGTCGTTTTTTTCTGGTTTTTCGTGTAACCTCCAAAGCTGAAATTTCTTTGGAACAAAAATAATTCTTTCTAATTTCTGCAATTTCCCCATTAATGCCCACCCCATTGTCATTTTATCAGGTTTTGGGGAAGATCTGACGCCCTTTAAATTTTGACCATTTTTTCAACCCGCGACCTGTCGTTTTTTTCTGGTTTTTCGTGTAACCTCCAGAGCTGAAATTTCTTTGGAACAAAGACAATTCTTTCTAATCTCTGCAATTTCTCCATTAATGCCCACCCCATTGTCATTTCATCAGGTTTTGGGGAAGATCTGACGCCCTTTAAATTTTGACCATTTTTTCAACCCGCGACCTGTCGTTTTTTTCTGGTTTTTCGTGTAACCTCCGGAGCTGATATTTCTTTGGAACAAAGATAATTCTTCCTAATCTCCGCAATTTATCCATTAATGCCAACCCCATTGTAATTTTATTAGGTTTTGGGGAAGATCTGACGCCCTTTAAATTTTGACCATTTTTTCAACCCGCGACCTGTCGTTTTTTTCTGGTTTTTCGTGTAACCTCCAAAGCTGAAATTTCTTTGGAACAAAGACAATTCTTTCTAATCTCTGCAATTTCCCCATTAATGCCCACCCCATTGTCATTTTATCAGGTTTTGGGGAAGATCTGACGCCCTTTAAATTTTGACCATTTTTTCAACCCGCGACCTTTCGTTTTTTTCTGGTTTTTCGTGTAACCTCCAGAGCTGAAATTTCTTTGGAACAAAGACAATTCTTTCTAATCTCTGCAATTTCTCCATTAATGCCCACCCCATTGTCATTTCATCAGGTTTTGGGGAAGATCTGACGCCCTTTAAATTTTAACCATTTTTTCAACCCGCGACCTGTCGTTTTTTTCTGGTTTTTCGTGTAACCTCCGGAGCTGATATTTCTTTGGAACAAAGATAATTCTTCCTAATCTCCGCAATTTATCCATTAATGCCAACCCCATTGTAATTTTATTAGGTTTTGGGGAAGATCTGACGCCCTTCAAATTTTGACCATTTTTTCAACCCGCGACCTGTCGTTTTTTTCTGGTTTCTCGGCGTACCCTCCGGAGCTGAAATTTCTTTGGAACAAAGACAATTCTTTCTAATCTCTGCAATTTCTCCATTAATGCCAACCCCATTGTCATTTTATTAGGTTTTGGGGAAGATCTGACGACCTTTAAATTTTGACCATTTTTTCAACCCGCGACCTGTCGTTTTTTTCTGGTTTTTGGCGTAACCTCCGGACCTGAAATGTCTTTGGAACAAAGATAATTCTTTCTAATCTCTGCAATTTCTCCATTAATGCCGACCCCATTGTCATTTTATCAGGTTTGGGGGAAGATCTGACGCCCTTTAAATTTTAACCATTTTTTCAACCCGCGACCTTTCGTTTTTTTCTGGTTTTTCGTGTAACCTCCAAAGCTGAAATTTCTTTGGAACAAAAATAATTCTTTCTAATTTCTGCAATTTCCCCATTAATGCCCACCCCATTGTCATTTTATCAGGTTTTGGGGAAGATCTGACGCCCTTTAAATTTTGACCATTTTTTCAACCCGCGGCCTGTCGTTTTTTTCTGGTTTTTCGTGTAACCTCCAGAGCTGAAATTTCTTTGGAACAAAGACAATTCTTTCTAATCTCTGCAATTTCTCCATTAATGCCCACCCCATTGTCATTTCAACAGGTTTTGGGGAAGATCTGACGCCCTTTAAATTTTAACCATTTTTTCAACCCGCGACCTGTCGTTTTTTTCTGGTTTTTCGTGTAATCTCCGGAGCTGATATTTCTTTGGAACAAAGATAATTCTTCCTAATCTCCGCAATTTATCCATTAATGCCAACCCCATTGTAATTTTATTAGGTTTTGGGGAAGATCTGACGCCCTTTAAATTTTGACCATTTTTTCAACCCGCGACCTGTCGTTTTTTTCTGGTTTTTCGTGTAACCTCCAAAGCTGAAATTTCTTTGGAACAAAAATAATTCTTTCTAATTTCTGCAATTTCCCCATTAATGCCCACCCCATTGTCATTTTATCAGGTTTTGGGGAAGATCTGACGCCCTTTAAATTTTGACCATTTTTTCAACCCGCGACCTGTCGTTTTTTTCTGGTTTTTCGTGTAACCTCCAGAGCTGAAATTTCTTTGGAACAAAGACAATTCTTTCTAATCTCTGCAATTTCTCCATTAATGCCCACCCCATTGTCATTTCATCAGGTTTTGGGGAAGATCTGACGCCCTTTAAATTTTGACCATTTTTTCAACCCGCGACCTGTCGTTTTTTTCTGGTTTTTCGTGTAACCTCCGGAGCTGATATTTCTTTGGAACAAAGATAATTCTTCCTAATCTCCCCAATTTATCCATTAATGCCAACCCCATTGTAATTTTATTAGGTTTTGGGGAAGATCTGACGCCCTTTAAATTTTGACCATTTTTTCAACCCGCGACCTGTCGTTTTTTTCTGGTTTTTCGTGTAACCTCCAAAGCTGAAATTTCTTTGGAACAAAGACAATTCTTTCTAATCTCTGCAATTTCCCCATTAATGCCCACCCCATTGTCATTTTATCAGGTTTTGGGGAAGATCTGACGCCCTTTAAATTTTGACCATTTTTTCAACCCGCGACCTTTCGTTTTTTTCTGGTTTTTCGTGTAACCTCCAGAGCTGAAATTTCTTTGGAACAAAGACAATTCTTTCTAATCTCTGCAATTTCTCCATTAATGCCCACCCCATTGTCATTTCATCAGGTTTTGGGGAAGATCTGACGCCCTTTAAATTTTAACCATTTTTTCAACCCGCGACCTGTCGTTTTTTTCTGGTTTTTCGTGTAACCTCCGGAGCTGATATTTCTTTGGAACAAAGATAATTCTTCCTAATCTCCGCAATTTATCCATTAATGCCAACCCCATTGTAATTTTATTAGGTTTTGGGGAAGATCTGACGCCCTTCAAATTTTGACCATTTTTTCAACCCGCGACCTGTCGTTTTTTTCTGGTTTCTCGGCGTACCCTCCGGAGCTGAAATTTCTTTGGAACAAAGACAATTCTTTCTAATCTCTGCAATTTCTCCATTAATGCCAACCCCATTGTCATTTTATTAGGTTTTGGGGAAGATCTGACGACCTTTAAATTTTGACCATTTTTTCAACCCGCGACCTGTCGTTTTTTTCTGGTTTTTGGCGTAACCTCCGGACCTGAAATGTCTTTGGAACAAAGATAATTCTTTCTAATCTCTGCAATTTCTCCATTAATGCCGACCCCATTGTCATTTTATCAGGTTTGGGGGAAGATCTGACGCCCTTTAAATTTTAACCATTTTTTCAACCCGCGACCTTTCGTTTTTTTCTGGTTTTTCGTGTAACCTCCAAAGCTGAAATTTCTTTGGAACAAAAATAATTCTTTCTAATTTCTGCAATTTCCCCATTAATGCCCACCCCATTGTCATTTTATCAGGTTTTGGGGAAGATCTGACGCCCTTTAAATTTTGACCATTTTTTCAACCCGCGGCCTGTCGTTTTTTTCTGGTTTTTCGTGTAACCTCCAGAGCTGAAATTTCTTTGGAACAAAGACAATTCTTTCTAATCTCTGCAATTTCTCCATTAATGCCCACCCCATTGTCATTTCATCAGGTTTTGGGGAAGATCTGACGCCCTTTAAATTTTAACCATTTTTTCAACCCGCGACCTGTCGTTTTTTTCTGGTTTTTCGTGTAATCTCCGGAGCTGATATTTCTTTGGAACAAAGATAATTCTTCCTAATCTCCGCAATTTATCCATTAATGCCAACCCCATTGTAATTTTATTAGGTTTTGGGGAAGATCTGACGCCCTTTAAATTTTGACCATTTTTTCAACCCGCGACCTGTCGTTTTTTTCTGGTTTTTCGTGTAACCTCCAAAGCTGAAATTTCTTTGGAACAAAAATAATTCTTTCTAATTTCTGCAATTTCCCCATTAATGCCCACCCCATTGTCATTTTATCAGGTTTTGGGGAAGATCTGACGCCCTTTAAATTTTGACCATTTTTTCAACCCGCGACCTGTCGTTTTTTTCTGGTTTTTCGTGTAACCTCCAGAGCTGAAATTTCTTTGGAACAAAGACAATTCTTTCTAATCTCTGCAATTTCTCCATTAATGCCCACCCCATTGTCATTTCATCAGGTTTTGGGGAAGATCTGACGCCCTTTAAATTTTGACCATTTTTTCAACCCGCGACCTGTCGTTTTTTTCTGGTTTTTCGTGTAACCTCCGGAGCTGATATTTCTTTGGAACAAAGATAATTCTTCCTAATCTCCGCAATTTATCCATTAATGCCAACCCCACTGTAATTTTATTAGGTTTTGGGGAAGATCTGACGCCCTTTAAATTTTGACCATTTTTTCAACCCGCGACCTGTCGTTTTTTTCTGGTTTTTCGTGTAACCTCCAAAGCTGAAATTTCTTTGGAACAAAGACAATTCTTTCTAATCTCTGCAATTTCCCCATTAATGCCCACCCCATTGTCATTTTATCAGGTTTTGGGGAAGATCTGACGCCCTTTAAATTTTGACCATTTTTTCAACCCGCGACCTTTCGTTTTTTTCTGGTTTTTCGTGTAACCTCCAGAGCTGAAATTTCTTTGGAACAAAGACAATTCTTTCTAATCTCTGCAATTTCTCCATTAATGCCCACCCCATTGTCATTTCATCAGGTTTTGGGGAAGATCTGACGCCTTTTAAATTTTGACCATTTTTTCAACCCGCGACCTGTCGTTCTTTTCTGGTTTTTGGCGTAACCTCCGGAGCTGAAATTTCTTTGGAACAAAGACAATTCTTTTCTATCTCTGCAATTTCTCCATTAATACCCACCCCATTGTCATTTTATCAGATTTTGGGGAAGATCTGACGCCCTTTAAATTTTGACCATTTTTTCAACCCGCGACCTGTCGTTTTTTTCTGGTTTTTCGTGTAACCTCCAAAGCTGAAATTTCTTTGGAACAAAAATAATTCTTTCTAATTTCTGCAATTTCCCCATTAATGCCCACCCCATTGTCATTTTATCAGGTTTTGGGGAAGATCTGACGCCCTTTAAATTTTGACCATTTTTTCAACCCGCGACCTGTCGTTTTTTTCTGGTTTTTCGTGTAACCTCCAGAGCTGAAATTTCTTTGGAACAAAGACAATTCTTTCTAATCTCTGCAATTTCTCCATTAATGCCCACCCCATTGTCATTTCATCAGGTTTTGGGGAAGATCTGACGCCCTTTAAATTTTAACCATTTTTTCAACCCGCGACCTGTCGTTTTTTTCTGGTTTTTCGTGTAACCTCCGGAGCTGATATTTCTTTGGAACAAAGATAATTCTTCCTAATCTCCGCAATTTATCCATTAATGCCAACCCCATTGTAATTTTATTAGGTTTTGGGGAAGATCTGACGCCCTTCAAATTTTGACCATTTTTTCAACCCGCGACCTGTCGTTTTTTTCTGGTTTCTCGGCGTACCCTCCGGAGCTGAAATTTCTTTGGAACAAAGACAATTCTTTCTAATCTCTGCAATTTCTCCATTAATGCCAACCCCATTGTCATTTTATTAGGTTTTGGGGAAGATCTGACGACCTTTAAATTTTGACCATTTTTTCAACCCGCGACCTGTCGTTTTTTTCTGGTTTTTGGCGTAACCTCCGGACCTGAAATGTCTTTGGAACAAAGATAATTCTTTCTAATCTCTGCAATTTCTCCATTAATGCCGACCCCATTGTCATTTTATCAGGTTTGGGGGAAGATCTGACGCCCTTTAAATTTTAACCATTTTTTCAACCCGCGACCTTTCGTTTTTTTCTGGTTTTTCGTGTAACCTCCAAAGCTGAAATTTCTTTGGAACAAAAATAATTCTTTCTAATTTCTGCAATTTCCCCATTAATGCCCACCCCATTGTCATTTTATCAGGTTTTGGGGAAGATCTGACGCCCTTTAAATTTTAACCATTTTTTCAACCCGCGACCTGTCGTTTTTTTCTGGTTTTTCGTGTAACCTCCAGAGCTGAAATTTCTTTGGAACAAAGATAATTCTTCCTAATCTCTGCAATTTCTCCATTAATGCCAACCCCATTGTCATTTTATTAGGTTTTGGGGAAGATCTGACGACCTTTAAATTTTGACCATTTTTTCAACCCGCGACCTGTCGTTTTTTTCTGGTTTTTGGCGTAACCTCCGGAGCTGAAATTTCTTTGGAACAAAGATAATTCTTCCTAATCTCCGCAATTTATCCATTAATGCCAACCCCATTGTAATTTTATTAGGTTTTGGGGAAGATCTGACGCCCTTTAAATTTTGACCATTTTTTCAACCCGCGACCTGTCGTTTTTTTCTGGTTTTTCGTGTAACCTCCAAAGCTGAAATTTCTTTGGAACAAAGACAATTCTTTCTAATCTCTGCAATTTCCCCATTAATGCCCACCCCATTGTCATTTCATCAGGTTTTGGGGAATATCTGACGCCTTTTAAATTTTGACCATTTTTTCAACCCGCGACCTGTCGTTCTTTTCTGGTTTTTGGCGTAACCTCCGGAGCTGAAATTTCTTTGGAACAAAGACAATTCTTTTCTATCTCTGCAATTTCTCCATTAATACCCACCCCATTGTCATTTTATCAGATTTTGGGGAAGATCTGACGCCCTTTAAATTTTGACCATTTTTTCAACCCGCGACCTGTCGTTTTTTTCTGGTTTCTCGGCGTACCCTCCGGAGCTGAAATTTCTTTGGAACAAAGACAATTCTTTCTAATCTCTGCAATTTCTCCATTAATGCCAACCCCATTGTAATTTTATTAGGTTTTGGGGAAGATCTGACGCCCTTTAAATTTTGACCATTTTTTCAACCCGCGACCTGTCGTTTTTTTCTGGTTTTTCGTGTAACCTCCAAAGCTGAAATTTCTTTGGAACAAAAATAATTCTTTCTAATTTCTGCAATTTCCCCATTAATGCCAACCCCATTGTCATTTTATCAGGTTTTGGGGAAGATCTGACGCCCTTTAAATTTTGACCATTTTTTCAACCCGCGACCTGTCGTTTTTTTCTGGTTTTTCGTGTAACCTCCAGAGCTGAAATTTCTTTGGAACAAAGACAATTCTTTCTAATCTCTGCAATTTCTCCATTAATGCCCACCCCATTGTCATTTCATCAGGTTTTGGGGAAGATCTGACGCCCTTTAAATTTTGACCATTTTTTCAACCCGCGACCTGTCGTTTTTTTCTGGTTTTTCGTGTAACCTCCGGAGCTGATATTTCTTTGGAACAAAGATAATTCTTCCTAATCTCCGCAATTTATCCATTAATGCCAACCCCATTGTAATTTTATTAGGTTTTGGGGAAGATCTGACGCCCTTTAAATTTTGACCATTTTTTCAACCCGCGACCTGTCGTTTTTTTCTGGTTTTTCGTGTAACCTCCAAAGCTGAAATTTCTTTGGAACAAAGACAATTCTTTCTAATCTCTGCAATTTCCCCATTAATGCCCACCCCATTGTCATTTTATCAGGTTTTGGGGAAGATCTGACGCCCTTTAAATTTTGACCATTTTTTCAACCCGCGACCTTTCGTTTTTTTCTGGTTTTTCGTGTAACCTCCAGAGCTGAAATTTCTTTGGAACAAAGACAATTCTTTCTAATCTCTGCAATTTCTCCATTAATGCCCACCCCATTGTCATTTCATCAGGTTTTGGGGAAGATCTGACGCCCTTTAAATTTTAACCATTTTTTCAACCCGCGACCTGTCGTTTTTTTCTGGTTTTTCGTGTAACCTCCGGAGCTGATATTTCTTTGGAACAAAGATAATTCTTCCTAATCTCCGCAATTTATCCATTAATGCCAACCCCATTGTAATTTTATTAGGTTTTGGGGAAGATCTGACGCCCTTCAAATTTTGACCATTTTTTCAACCCGCGACCTGTCGTTTTTTTCTGGTTTCTCGGCGTACCCTCCGGAGCTGAAATTTCTTTGGAACAAAGACAATTCTTTCTAATCTCTGCAATTTCTCCATTAATGCCAACCCCATTGTCATTTTATTAGGTTTTGGGGAAGATCTGACGACCTTTAAATTTTGACCATTTTTTCAACCCGCGACCTGTCGTTTTTTTCTGGTTTTTGGCGTAACCTCCGGACCTGAAATGTCTTTGGAACAAAGATAATTCTTTCTAATCTCTGCAATTTCTCCATTAATGCCGACCCCATTGTCATTTTATCAGGTTTGGGGGAAGATCTGACGCCCTTTAAATTTTAACCATTTTTTCAACCCGCGACCTTTCGTTTTTTTCTGGTTTTTCGTGTAACCTCCAAAGCTGAAATTTCTTTGGAACAAAAATAATTCTTTCTAATTTCTGCAATTTCCCCATTAATGCCCACCCCATTGTCATTTTATCAGGTTTTGGGGAAGATCTGACGCCCTTTAAATTTTGACCATTTTTTCAACCCGCGGCCTGTCGTTTTTTTCTGGTTTTTCGTGTAACCTCCAGAGCTGAAATTTCTTTGGAACAAAGACAATTCTTTCTAATCTCTGCAATTTCTCCATTAATGCCCACCCCATTGTCATTTCATCAGGTTTTGGGGAAGATCTGACGCCCTTTAAATTTTAACCATTTTTTCAACCCGCGACCTGTCGTTTTTTTCTGGTTTTTCGTGTAATCTCCGGAGCTGATATTTCTTTGGAACAAAGATAATTCTTCCTAATCTCCGC
Source organism: Euthynnus affinis (assembly GCA_029490765.1). Lineage (NCBI taxonomy): Eukaryota > Metazoa > Chordata > Actinopteri > Scombriformes > Scombridae > Euthynnus > Euthynnus affinis. The sequence continues at coordinate 4,253,276 of CM055843.1, forward strand.
AATTTATCCATTAATGCCAACCCCATTGTAATTTTATTAGGTTTTGGGGAAGATCTGACGCCCTTTAAATTTTGACCATTTTTTCAACCCGCGACCTGTCGTTTTTTTCTGGTTTTTCGTGTAACCTCCAAAGCTGAAATTTCTTTGGAACAAAAATAATTCTTTCTAATTTCTGCAATTTCCCCATTAATGCCCACCCCATTGTCATTTTATCAGGTTTTGGGGAAGATCTGACGCCCTTTAAATTTTGACCATTTTTTCAACCCGCGACCTGTCGTTTTTTTCTGGTTTTTCGTGTAACCTCCAGAGCTGAAATTTCTTTGGAACAAAGACAATTCTTTCTAATCTCTGCAATTTCTCCATTAATGCCCACCCCATTGTCATTTCATCAGGTTTTGGGGAAGATCTGACGCCCTTTAAATTTTGACCATTTTTTCAACCCGCGACCTGTCGTTTTTTTCTGGTTTTTCGTGTAACCTCCGGAGCTGATATTTCTTTGGAACAAAGATAATTCTTCCTAATCTCCGCAATTTATCCATTAATGCCAACCCCACTGTAATTTTATTAGGTTTTGGGGAAGATCTGACGCCCTTTAAATTTTGACCATTTTTTCAACCCGCGACCTGTCGTTTTTTTCTGGTTTTTCGTGTAACCTCCAAAGCTGAAATTTCTTTGGAACAAAGACAATTCTTTCTAATCTCTGCAATTTCCCCATTAATGCCCACCCCATTGTCATTTTATCAGGTTTTGGGGAAGATCTGACGCCCTTTAAATTTTGACCATTTTTTCAACCCGCGACCTTTCGTTTTTTTCTGGTTTTTCGTGTAACCTCCAGAGCTGAAATTTCTTTGGAACAAAGACAATTCTTTCTAATCTCTGCAATTTCTCCATTAATGCCCACCCCATTGTCATTTCATCAGGTTTTGGGGAAGATCTGACGCCTTTTAAATTTTGACCATTTTTTCAACCCGCGACCTGTCGTTCTTTTCTGGTTTTTGGCGTAACCTCCGGAGCTGAAATTTCTTTGGAACAAAGACAATTCTTTTCTATCTCTGCAATTTCTCCATTAATACCCACCCCATTGTCATTTTATCAGATTTTGGGGAAGATCTGACGCCCTTTAAATTTTGACCATTTTTTCAACCCGCGACCTGTCGTTTTTTTCTGGTTTTTCGTGTAACCTCCAAAGCTGAAATTTCTTTGGAACAAAAATAATTCTTTCTAATTTCTGCAATTTCCCCATTAATGCCCACCCCATTGTCATTTTATCAGGTTTTGGGGAAGATCTGACGCCCTTTAAATTTTGACCATTTTTTCAACCCGCGACCTGTCGTTTTTTTCTGGTTTTTCGTGTAACCTCCAGAGCTGAAATTTCTTTGGAACAAAGACAATTCTTTCTAATCTCTGCAATTTCTCCATTAATGCCCACCCCATTGTCATTTCATCAGGTTTTGGGGAAGATCTGACGCCCTTTAAATTTTAACCATTTTTTCAACCCGCGACCTGTCGTTTTTTTCTGGTTTTTCGTGTAACCTCCGGAGCTGATATTTCTTTGGAACAAAGATAATTCTTCCTAATCTCCGCAATTTATCCATTAATGCCAACCCCATTGTAATTTTATTAGGTTTTGGGGAAGATCTGACGCCCTTCAAATTTTGACCATTTTTTCAACCCGCGACCTGTCGTTTTTTTCTGGTTTCTCGGCGTACCCTCCGGAGCTGAAATTTCTTTGGAACAAAGACAATTCTTTCTAATCTCTGCAATTTCTCCATTAATGCCAACCCCATTGTCATTTTATTAGGTTTTGGGGAAGATCTGACGACCTTTAAATTTTGACCATTTTTTCAACCCGCGACCTGTCGTTTTTTTCTGGTTTTTGGCGTAACCTCCGGACCTGAAATGTCTTTGGAACAAAGATAATTCTTTCTAATCTCTGCAATTTCTCCATTAATGCCGACCCCATTGTCATTTTATCAGGTTTGGGGGAAGATCTGACGCCCTTTAAATTTTAACCATTTTTTCAACCCGCGACCTTTCGTTTTTTTCTGGTTTTTCGTGTAACCTCCAAAGCTGAAATTTCTTTGGAACAAAAATAATTCTTTCTAATTTCTGCAATTTCCCCATTAATGCCCACCCCATTGTCATTTTATCAGGTTTTGGGGAAGATCTGACGCCCTTTAAATTTTAACCATTTTTTCAACCCGCGACCTGTCGTTTTTTTCTGGTTTTTCGTGTAACCTCCAGAGCTGAAATTTCTTTGGAACAAAGATAATTCTTCCTAATCTCTGCAATTTCTCCATTAATGCCAACCCCATTGTCATTTTATTAGGTTTTGGGGAAGATCTGACGACCTTTAAATTTTGACCATTTTTTCAACCCGCGACCTGTCGTTTTTTTCTGGTTTTTGGCGTAACCTCCGGAGCTGAAATTTCTTTGGAACAAAGATAATTCTTCCTAATCTCCGCAATTTATCCATTAATGCCAACCCCATTGTAATTTTATTAGGTTTTGGGGAAGATCTGACGCCCTTTAAATTTTGACCATTTTTTCAACCCGCGACCTGTCGTTTTTTTCTGGTTTTTCGTGTAACCTCCAAAGCTGAAATTTCTTTGGAACAAAGACAATTCTTTCTAATCTCTGCAATTTCCCCATTAATGCCCACCCCATTGTCATTTCATCAGGTTTTGGGGAATATCTGACGCCTTTTAAATTTTGACCATTTTTTCAACCCGCGACCTGTCGTTCTTTTCTGGTTTTTGGCGTAACCTCCGGAGCTGAAATTTCTTTGGAACAAAGACAATTCTTTTCTATCTCTGCAATTTCTCCATTAATACCCACCCCATTGTCATTTTATCAGATTTTGGGGAAGATCTGACGCCCTTTAAATTTTGACCATTTTTTCAACCCGCGACCTGTCGTTTTTTTCTGGTTTCTCGGCGTACCCTCCGGAGCTGAAATTTCTTTGGAACAAAGACAATTCTTTCTAATCTCTGCAATTTCTCCATTAATGCCAACCCCATTGTAATTTTATTAGGTTTTGGGGAAGATCTGACGCCCTTTAAATTTTGACCATTTTTTCAACCCGCGACCTGTCGTTTTTTTCTGGTTTTTCGTGTAACCTCCAAAGCTGAAATTTCTTTGGAACAAAAATAATTCTTTCTAATTTCTGCAATTTCCCCATTAATGCCAACCCCATTGTCATTTTATCAGGTTTTGGGGAAGATCTGACGCCCTTTAAATTTTGACCATTTTTTCAACCCGCGACCTGTCGTTTTTTTCTGGTTTTTCGTGTAACCTCCAGAGCTGAAATTTCTTTGGAACAAAGACAATTCTTTCTAATCTCTGCAATTTCTCCATTAATGCCCACCCCATTGTCATTTCATCAGGTTTTGGGGAAGATCTGACGCCCTTTAAATTTTGACCATTTTTTCAACCCGCGACCTGTCGTTTTTTTCTGGTTTTTCGTGTAACCTCCGGAGCTGATATTTCTTTGGAACAAAGATAATTCTTCCTAATCTCCGCAATTTATCCATTAATGCCAACCCCATTGTAATTTTATTAGGTTTTGGGGAAGATCTGACGCCCTTTAAATTTTGACCATTTTTTCAACCCGCGACCTGTCGTTTTTTTCTGGTTTTTCGTGTAACCTCCAAAGCTGAAATTTCTTTGGAACAAAGACAATTCTTTCTAATCTCTGCAATTTCCCCATTAATGCCCACCCCATTGTCATTTTATCAGGTTTTGGGGAAGATCTGACGCCCTTTAAATTTTGACCATTTTTTCAACCCGCGACCTTTCGTTTTTTTCTGGTTTTTCGTGTAACCTCCAGAGCTGAAATTTCTTTGGAACAAAGACAATTCTTTCTAATCTCTGCAATTTCTCCATTAATGCCCACCCCATTGTCATTTCATCAGGTTTTGGGGAAGATCTGACGCCCTTTAAATTTTAACCATTTTTTCAACCCGCGACCTGTCGTTTTTTTCTGGTTTTTCGTGTAACCTCCGGAGCTGATATTTCTTTGGAACAAAGATAATTCTTCCTAATCTCCGCAATTTATCCATTAATGCCAACCCCATTGTAATTTTATTAGGTTTTGGGGAAGATCTGACGCCCTTCAAATTTTGACCATTTTTTCAACCCGCGACCTGTCGTTTTTTTCTGGTTTCTCGGCGTACCCTCCGGAGCTGAAATTTCTTTGGATTTTTCGTGTAATCTCCGGAGCTGAAATTTCTTTGGAACAAAGACAATTCTTTCTAATCTCTGCAATTTCTCCATTAATGCCCACCCCATTGTCATTTCATCAGGTTTTGGGGAAGATCTGACGCCCTTTAAATTTTGACCATTTTTTCAACCCGCGACCTGTCGTTTTTTTCTGGTTTTTCGTGTAACCTCCGGAGCTGATATTTCTTTGGAACAAAGATAATTCTTCCTAATCTCCGCAATTTATCCATTAATGCCAACCCCACTGTAATTTTATTAGGTTTTGGGGAAGATCTGACGCCCTTTAAATTTTGACCATTTTTTCAACCCGCGACCTGTCGTTTTTTTCTGGTTTTTCGTGTAACCTCCAAAGCTGAAATTTCTTTGGAACAAAGACAATTCTTTCTAATCTCTGCAATTTCCCCATTAATGCCCACCCCATTGTCATTTTATCAGGTTTTGGGGAAGATCTGACGCCCTTTAAATTTTGACCATTTTTTCAACCCGCGACCTTTCGTTTTTTTCTGGTTTTTCGTGTAACCTCCAGAGCTGAAATTTCTTTGGAACAAAGACAATTCTTTCTAATCTCTGCAATTTCTCCATTAATGCCCACCCCATTGTCATTTCATCAGGTTTTGGGGAAGATCTGACGCCTTTTAAATTTTGACCATTTTTTCAACCCGCGACCTGTCGTTCTTTTCTGGTTTTTGGCGTAACCTCCGGAGCTGAAATTTCTTTGGAACAAAGACAATTCTTTTCTATCTCTGCAATTTCTCCATTAATACCCACCCCATTGTCATTTTATCAGATTTTGGGGAAGATCTGACGCCCTTTAAATTTTGACCATTTTTTCAACCCGCGACCTGTCGTTTTTTTCTGGTTTTTCGTGTAACCTCCAAAGCTGAAATTTCTTTGGAACAAAAATAATTCTTTCTAATTTCTGCAATTTCCCCATTAATGCCCACCCCATTGTCATTTTATCAGGTTTTGGGGAAGATCTGACGCCCTTTAAATTTTGACCATTTTTTCAACCCGCGACCTGTCGTTTTTTTCTGGTTTTTCGTGTAACCTCCAGAGCTGAAATTTCTTTGGAACAAAGACAATTCTTTCTAATCTCTGCAATTTCTCCATTAATGCCCACCCCATTGTCATTTCATCAGGTTTTGGGGAAGATCTGACGCCCTTTAAATTTTAACCATTTTTTCAACCCGCGACCTGTCGTTTTTTTCTGGTTTTTCGTGTAACCTCCGGAGCTGATATTTCTTTGGAACAAAGATAATTCTTCCTAATCTCCGCAATTTATCCATTAATGCCAACCCCATTGTAATTTTATTAGGTTTTGGGGAAGATCTGACGCCCTTCAAATTTTGACCATTTTTTCAACCCGCGACCTGTCGTTTTTTTCTGGTTTCTCGGCGTACCCTCCGGAGCTGAAATTTCTTTGGAACAAAGACAATTCTTTCTAATCTCTGCAATTTCTCCATTAATGCCAACCCCATTGTCATTTTATTAGGTTTTGGGGAAGATCTGACGACCTTTAAATTTTGACCATTTTTTCAACCCGCGACCTGTCGTTTTTTTCTGGTTTTTGGCGTAACCTCCGGACCTGAAATGTCTTTGGAACAAAGATAATTCTTTCTAATCTCTGCAATTTCTCCATTAATGCCGACCCCATTGTCATTTTATCAGGTTTGGGGGAAGATCTGACGCCCTTTAAATTTTAACCATTTTTTCAACCCGCGACCTTTCGTTTTTTTCTGGTTTTTCGTGTAACCTCCAAAGCTGAAATTTCTTTGGAACAAAAATAATTCTTTCTAATTTCTGCAATTTCCCCATTAATGCCCACCCCATTGTCATTTTATCAGGTTTTGGGGAAGATCTGACGCCCTTTAAATTTTAACCATTTTTTCAACCCGCGACCTGTCGTTTTTTTCTGGTTTTTCGTGTAACCTCCAGAGCTGAAATTTCTTTGGAACAAAGATAATTCTTCCTAATCTCTGCAATTTCTCCATTAATGCCAACCCCATTGTCATTTTATTAGGTTTTGGGGAAGATCTGACGACCTTTAAATTTTGACCATTTTTTCAACCCGCGACCTGTCGTTTTTTTCTGGTTTTTGGCGTAACCTCCGGAGCTGAAATTTCTTTGGAACAAAGATAATTCTTCCTAATCTCCGCAATTTATCCATTAATGCCAACCCCATTGTAATTTTATTAGGTTTTGGGGAAGATCTGACGCCCTTTAAATTTTGACCATTTTTTCAACCCGCGACCTGTCGTTTTTTTCTGGTTTTTCGTGTAACCTCCAAAGCTGAAATTTCTTTGGAACAAAGACAATTCTTTCTAATCTCTGCAATTTCCCCATTAATGCCCACCCCATTGTCATTTCATCAGGTTTTGGGGAATATCTGACGCCTTTTAAATTTTGACCATTTTTTCAACCCGCGACCTGTCGTTCTTTTCTGGTTTTTGGCGTAACCTCCGGAGCTGAAATTTCTTTGGAACAAAGACAATTCTTTTCTATCTCTGCAATTTCTCCATTAATACCCACCCCATTGTCATTTTATCAGATTTTGGGGAAGATCTGACGCCCTTTAAATTTTGACCATTTTTTCAACCCGCGACCTGTCGTTTTTTTCTGGTTTCTCGGCGTACCCTCCGGAGCTGAAATTTCTTTGGAACAAAGACAATTCTTTCTAATCTCTGCAATTTCTCCATTAATGCCAACCCCATTGTAATTTTATTAGGTTTTGGGGAAGATCTGACGCCCTTTAAATTTTGACCATTTTTTCAACCCGCGACCTGTCGTTTTTTTCTGGTTTTTCGTGTAACCTCCAAAGCTGAAATTTCTTTGGAACAAAAATAATTCTTTCTAATTTCTGCAATTTCCCCATTAATGCCAACCCCATTGTCATTTTATCAGGTTTTGGGGAAGATCTGACGCCCTTTAAATTTTGACCATTTTTTCAACCCGCGACCTGTCGTTTTTTTCTGGTTTTTCGTGTAACCTCCAGAGCTGAAATTTCTTTGGAACAAAGACAATTCTTTCTAATCTCTGCAATTTCTCCATTAATGCCCACCCCATTGTCATTTCATCAGGTTTTGGGGAAGATCTGACGCCCTTTAAATTTTGACCATTTTTTCAACCCGCGACCTGTCGTTTTTTTCTGGTTTTTCGTGTAACCTCCGGAGCTGATATTTCTTTGGAACAAAGATAATTCTTCCTAATCTCCGCAATTTATCCATTAATGCCAACCCCATTGTAATTTTATTAGGTTTTGGGGAAGATCTGACGCCCTTTAAATTTTGACCATTTTTTCAACCCGCGACCTGTCGTTTTTTTCTGGTTTTTCGTGTAACCTCCAAAGCTGAAATTTCTTTGGAACAAAGACAATTCTTTCTAATCTCTGCAATTTCCCCATTAATGCCCACCCCATTGTCATTTTATCAGGTTTTGGGGAAGATCTGACGCCCTTTAAATTTTGACCATTTTTTCAACCCGCGACCTTTCGTTTTTTTCTGGTTTTTCGTGTAACCTCCAGAGCTGAAATTTCTTTGGAACAAAGACAATTCTTTCTAATCTCTGCAATTTCTCCATTAATGCCCACCCCATTGTCATTTCATCAGGTTTTGGGGAAGATCTGACGCCCTTTAAATTTTAACCATTTTTTCAACCCGCGACCTGTCGTTTTTTTCTGGTTTTTCGTGTAACCTCCGGAGCTGATATTTCTTTGGAACAAAGATAATTCTTCCTAATCTCCGCAATTTATCCATTAATGCCAACCCCATTGTAATTTTATTAGGTTTTGGGGAAGATCTGACGCCCTTCAAATTTTGACCATTTTTTCAACCCGCGACCTGTCGTTTTTTTCTGGTTTCTCGGCGTACCCTCCGGAGCTGAAATTTCTTTGGAACAAAGACAATTCTTTCTAATCTCTGCAATTTCTCCATTAATGCCAACCCCATTGTCATTTTATTAGGTTTTGGGGAAGATCTGACGACCTTTAAATTTTGACCATTTTTTCAACCCGCGACCTGTCGTTTTTTTCTGGTTTTTGGCGTAACCTCCGGACCTGAAATGTCTTTGGAACAAAGATAATTCTTTCTAATCTCTGCAATTTCTCCATTAATGCCGACCCCATTGTCATTTTATCAGGTTTGGGGGAAGATCTGACGCCCTTTAAATTTTAACCATTTTTTCAACCCGCGACCTTTCGTTTTTTTCTGGTTTTTCGTGTAACCTCCAAAGCTGAAATTTCTTTGGAACAAAAATAATTCTTTCTAATTTCTGCAATTTCCCCATTAATGCCCACCCCATTGTCATTTTATCAGGTTTTGGGGAAGATCTGACGCCCTTTAAATTTTGACCATTTTTTCAACCCGCGGCCTGTCGTTTTTTTCTGGTTTTTCGTGTAACCTCCAGAGCTGAAATTTCTTTGGAACAAAGACAATTCTTTCTAATCTCTGCAATTTCTCCATTAATGCCCACCCCATTGTCATATCATCAGGTTTTGGGGAAGATCTGACGCCCTTTAAATTTTAACCATTTTTTCAACCCGCGACCTGTCGTTTTTTTCTGGTTTTTCGTGTAACCTCCAAAGCTGAAATTTCTTTGGAACAAAAATAATTCTTTCTAATTTCTGCAATTTCCCCATTAATGCCCACCCCATTGTCATTTTATCAGGTTTTGGGGAAGATCTGACGCCCTTTAAATTTTGACCATTTTTTCAACCCGCGACCTGTCGTTTTTTTCTGGTTTTTCGTGTAACCTCCAGAGCTGAAATTTCTTTGGAACAAAGACAATTCTTTCTAATCTCTGCAATTTCTCCATTAATGCCCACCCCATTGTCATTTCATCAGGTTTTGGGGAAGATCTGACGCCCTTTAAATTTTGACCATTTTTTCAACCCGCGACCTGTCGTTTTTTTCTGGTTTTTCGTGTAACCTCCGGAGCTGATATTTCTTTGGAACAAAGATAATTCTTCCTAATCTCCGCAATTTATCCATTAATGCCAACCCCATTGTAATTTTATTAGGTTTTGGGGAAGATCTGACGCCCTTTAAATTTTGACCATTTTTTCAACCCGCGACCTGTCGTTTTTTTCTGGTTTTTCGTGTAACCTCCAAAGCTGAAATTTCTTTGGAACAAAGACAATTCTTTCTAATCTCTGCAATTTCCCCATTAATGCCCACCCCATTGTCATTTTATCAGGTTTTGGGGAAGATCTGACGCCCTTTAAATTTTGACCATTTTTTCAACCCGCGACCTTTCGTTTTTTTCTGGTTTTTCGTGTAACCTCCAGAGCTGAAATTTCTTTGGAACAAAGACAATTCTTTCTAATCTCTGCAATTTCTCCATTAATGCCCACCCCATTGTCATTTCATCAGGTTTTGGGGAAGATCTGACGCCTTTTAAATTTTGACCATTTTTTCAACCCGCGACCTGTCGTTCTTTTCTGGTTTTTGGCGTAACCTCCGGAGCTGAAATTTCTTTGGAACAAAGACAATTCTTTTCTATCTCTGCAATTTCTCCATTAATACCCACCCCATTGTCATTTTATCAGATTTTGGGGAAGATCTGACGCCCTTTAAATTTTGACCATTTTTTCAACCCGCGACCTGTCGTTTTTTTCTGGTTTTTCGTGTAACCTCCAAAGCTGAAATTTCTTTGGAACAAAAATAATTCTTTCTAATTTCTGCAATTTCCCCATTAATGCCCACCCCATTGTCATTTTATCAGGTTTTGGGGAAGATCTGACGCCCTTTAAATTTTGACCATTTTTTCAACCCGCGACCTGTCGTTTTTTTCTGGTTTTTCGTGTAACCTCCAGAGCTGAAATTTCTTTGGAACAAAGACAATTCTTTCTAATCTCTGCAATTTCTCCATTAATGCCCACCCCATTGTCATTTCATCAGGTTTTGGGGAAGATCTGACGCCCTTTAAATTTTAACCATTTTTTCAACCCGCGACCTGTCGTTTTTTTCTGGTTTTTCGTGTAACCTCCGGAGCTGATATTTCTTTGGAACAAAGATAATTCTTCCTAATCTCCGCAATTTATCCATTAATGCCAACCCCATTGTAATTTTATTAGGTTTTGGGGAAGATCTGACGCCCTTCAAATTTTGACCATTTTTTCAACCCGCGACCTGTCGTTTTTTTCTGGTTTCTCGGCGTACCCTCCGGAGCTGAAATTTCTTTGGAACAAAGACAATTCTTTCTAATCTCTGCAATTTCTCCATTAATGCCAACCCCATTGTCATTTTATTAGGTTTTGGGGAAGATCTGACGACCTTTAAATTTTGACCATTTTTTCAACCCGCGACCTGTCGTTTTTTTCTGGTTTTTGGCGTAACCTCCGGACCTGAAATGTCTTTGGAACAAAGATAATTCTTTCTAATCTCTGCAATTTCTCCATTAATGCCGACCCCATTGTCATTTTATCAGGTTTGGGGGAAGATCTGACGCCCTTTAAATTTTAACCATTTTTTCAACCCGCGACCTTTCGTTTTTTTCTGGTTTTTCGTGTAACCTCCAAAGCTGAAATTTCTTTGGAACAAAAATAATTCTTTCTAATTTCTGCAATTTCCCCATTAATGCCCACCCCATTGTCATTTTATCAGGTTTTGGGGAAGATCTGACGCCCTTTAAATTGTAACCATTTTTTCAACCCGCGACCTGTCGTTTTTTTCTGGTTTTTCGTGTAACCTCCAGAGCTGAAATTTCTTTGGAACAAAGATAATTCTTCCTAATCTCTGCAATTTCTCCATTAATGCCAACCCCATTGTCATTTTATTAGGTTTTGGGGAAGATCTGACGACCTTTAAATTTTGACCATTTTTTCAACCCGCGACCTGTCGTTTTTTTCTGGTTTTTGGCGTAACCTCCGGAGCTGAAATTTCTTTGGAACAAAGATAATTCTTCCTAATCTCCGCAATTTATCCATTAATGCCAACCCCATTGTAATTTTATTAGGTTTTGGGGAAGATCTGACGCCCTTTAAATTTTGACCATTTTTTCAACCCGCGACCTGTCGTTTTTTTCTGGTTTTTCGTGTAACCTCCAAAGCTGAAATTTCTTTGGAACAAAGACAATTCTTTCTAATCTCTGCAATTTCCCCATTAATGCCCACCCCATTGTCATTTCATCAGGTTTTGGGGAATATCTGACGCCTTTTAAATTTTGACCATTTTTTCAACCCGCGACCTGTCGTTCTTTTCTGGTTTTTGGCGTAACCTCCGGAGCTGAAATTTCTTTGGAACAAAGACAATTCTTTTCTATCTCTGCAATTTCTCCATTAATACCCACCCCATTGTCATTTTATCAGATTTTGGGGAAGATCTGACGCCCTTTAAATTTTGACCATTTTTTCAACCCGCGACCTGTCGTTTTTTTCTGGTTTTTCGTGTAACCTCCAAAGCTGAAATTTCTTTGGAACAAAAATAATTCTTTCTAATTTCTGCAATTTCCCCATTAATGCCCACCCCATTGTCATTTTATCAGGTTTTGGGGAAGATCTGACGCCCTTTAAATTTTGACCATTTTTTCAACCCGCGACCTGTCGTTTTTTTCTGGTTTTTCGTGTAACCTCCAGAGCTGAAATTTCTTTGGAACAAAGACAATTCTTTCTAATCTCTGCAATTTCTCCATTAATGCCCACCCCATTGTCATTTCATCAGGTTTTGGGGAAGATCTGACGCCCTTTAAATTTTAACCATTTTTTCAACCCGCGACCTGTCGTTTTTTTCTGGTTTTTCGTGTAACCTCCGGAGCTGATATTTCTTTGGAACAAAGATAATTCTTCCTAATCTCCGCAATTTATCCATTAATGCCAACCCCATTGTAATTTTATTAGGTTTTGGGGAAGATCTGACGCCCTTCAAATTTTGACCATTTTTTCAACCCGCGACCTGTCGTTTTTTTCTGGTTTCTCGGCGTACCCTCCGGAGCTGAAATTTCTTTGGAACAAAGACAATTCTTTCTAATCTCTGCAATTTCTCCATTAATGCCAACCCCATTGTCATTTTATTAGGTTTTGGGGAAGATCTGACGACCTTTAAATTTTGACCATTTTTTCAACCCGCGACCTGTCGTTTTTTTCTGGTTTTTGGCGTAACCTCCGGACCTGAAATGTCTTTGGAACAAAGATAATTCTTTCTAATCTCTGCAATTTCTCCATTAATGCCGACCCCATTGTCATTTTATCAGGTTTGGGGGAAGATCTGACGCCCTTTAAATTTTAACCATTTTTTCAACCCGCGACCTTTCGTTTTTTTCTGGTTTTTCGTGTAACCTCCAAAGCTGAAATTTCTTTGGAACAAAAATAATTCTTTCTAATTTCTGCAATTTCCCCATTAATGCCCACCCCATTGTCATTTTATCAGGTTTTGGGGAAGATCTGACGCCCTTTAAATTTTAACCATTTTTTCAACCCGCGACCTGTCGTTTTTTTCTGGTTTTTCGTGTAACCTCCAGAGCTGAAATTTCTTTGGAACAAAGATAATTCTTCCTAATCTCTGCAATTTCTCCATTAATGCCAACCCCATTGTCATTTTATTAGGTTTTGGGGAAGATCTGACGACCTTTAAATTTTGACCATTTTTTCAACCCGCGACCTGTCGTTTTTTTCTGGTTTTTGGCGTAACCTCCGGAGCTGAAATTTCTTTGGAACAAAGATAATTCTTCCTAATCTCCGCAATTTATCCATTAATGCCAACCCCATTGTAATTTTATTAGGTTTTGGGGAAGATCTGACGCCCTTTAAATTTTGACCATTTTTTCAACCCGCGACCTGTCGTTTTTTTCTGGTTTTTCGTGTAACCTCCAAAGCTGAAATTTCTTTGGAACAAAGACAATTCTTTCTAATCTCTGCAATTTCCCCATTAATGCCCACCCCATTGTCATTTCATCAGGTTTTGGGGAATATCTGACGCCTTTTAAATTTTGACCATTTTTTCAACCCGCGACCTGTCGTTCTTTTCTGGTTTTTGGCGTAACCTCCGGAGCTGAAATTTCTTTGGAACAAAGACAATTCTTTTCTATCTCTGCAATTTCTCCATTAATACCCACCCCATTGTCATTTTATCAGATTTTGGGGAAGATCTGACGCCCTTTAAATTTTGACCATTTTTTCAACCCGCGACCTGTCGTTTTTTTCTGGTTTTTCGTGTAACCTCCAAAGCTGAAATTTCTTTGGAACAAAAATAATTCTTTCTAATTTCTGCAATTTCCCCATTAATGCCCACCCCATTGTCATTTTATCAGGTTTTGGGGAAGATCTGACGCCCTTTAAATTTTGACCATTTTTTCAACCCGCGACCTGTCGTTTTTTTCTGGTTTTTCGTGTAACCTCCAGAGCTGAAATTTCTTTGGAACAAAGACAATTCTTTCTAATCTCTGCAATTTCTCCATTAATGCCCACCCCATTGTCATTTCATCAGGTTTTGGGGAAGATCTGACGCCCTTCAAATTTTGACCATTTTTTCAACCCGCGACCTGTCGTTTTTTTCTGGTTTCTCGGCGTACCCTCCGGAGCTGAAATTTCTTTGGAACAAAGACAATTCTTTCTAATCTCTGCAATTTCTCCATTAATGCCAACCCCATTGTAATTTTATTAGGTTTTGGGGAAGATCTGACGCCCTTTAAATTTTGACCATTTTTTCAACCCGCGGCCTGTCGTTTTTTTCTGGTTTTTCGTGTAACCTCCAGAGCTGAAATTTCTTTGGAACAAAGACAATTCTTTCTAATCTCTGCAATTTCTCCATTAATGCCCACCCCATTGTCATATCATCAGGTTTTGGGGAAGATCTGACGCCCTTTAAATTTTAACCATTTTTTCAACCCGCGACCTGTCGTTTTTTTCTGGTTTTTCGTGTAACCTCCAAAGCTGAAATTTCTTTGGAACAAAAATAATTCTTTCTAATTTCTGCAATTTCCCCATTAATGCCCACCCCATTGTCATTTTATCAGGTTTTGGGGAAGATCTGACGCCCTTTAAATTTTGACCATTTTTTCAACCCGCGACCTGTCGTTTTTTTCTGGTTTTTCGTGTAACCTCCAGAGCTGATATTTCTTTGGAACAAAGATAATTCTTCCTAATCTCCGCAATTTATCCATTAATGCCAACCCCATTGTAATTTTATTAGGTTTTGGGGAAGATCTGACGCCCTTTAAATTTTGACCATTTTTTCAACCCGCGACCTGTCGTTTTTTTCTGGTTTTTCGTGTAACCTCCAAAGCTGAAATTTCTTTGGAACAAAGACAATTCTTTCTAATCTCTGCAATTTCCCCATTAATGCCCACCCCATTGTCATTTTATCAGGTTTTGGGGAAGATCTGACGCCCTTTAAATTTTGACCATTTTTTCAACCCGCGACCTTTCGTTTTTTTCTGGTTTTTCGTGTAACCTCCAGAGCTGAAATTTCTTTGGAACAAAGACAATTCTTTCTAATCTCTGCAATTTCTCCATTAATGCCCACCCCATTGTCATTTCATCAGGTTTTGGGGAAGATCTGACGCCTTTTAAATTTTGACCATTTTTTCAACCCGCGACCTGTCGTTCTTTTCTGGTTTTTGGCGTAACCTCCGGAGCTGAAATTTCTTTGGAACAAAACCAATTCTTTTCTATCTCTGCAATTTCTCCATTAATACCCACCCCATTGTCATTTTATCAGATTTTGGGGAAGATCTGACGCCCTTTAAATTTTGACCATTTTTTCAACCCGCGACCTGTCGTTTTTTTCTGGTTTTTCGTGTAACCTCCAAAGCTGAAATTTCTTTGGAACAAAAATAATTCTTTCTAATTTCTGCAATTTCCCCATTAATGCCCACCCCATTGTCATTTTATCAGGTTTTGGGGAAGATCTGACGCCCTTTAAATTTTGACCATTTTTTCAACCCGCGACCTGTCGTTTTTTTCTGGTTTTTCGTGTAACCTCCAGAGCTGAAATTTCTTTGGAACAAAGACAATTCTTTCTAATCTCTGCAATTTCTCCATTAATGCCCACCCCATTGTCATTTCATCAGGTTTTGGGGAAGATCTGACGCCC
This sequence comes from Euthynnus affinis, assembly GCA_029490765.1. NCBI lineage: Eukaryota > Metazoa > Chordata > Actinopteri > Scombriformes > Scombridae > Euthynnus > Euthynnus affinis. The sequence continues at coordinate 4,268,521 of CM055843.1, forward strand.
TTTAAATTTTAACCATTTTTTCAACCCGCGACCTGTCGTTTTTTTCTGGTTTTTCGTGTAACCTCCGGAGCTGATATTTCTTTGGAACAAAGATAATTCTTCCTAATCTCCGCAATTTATCCATTAATGCCAACCCCATTGTAATTTTATTAGGTTTTGGGGAAGATCTGACGCCCTTCAAATTTTGACCATTTTTTCAACCCGCGACCTGTCGTTTTTTTCTGGTTTCTCGGCGTACCCTCCGGAGCTGAAATTTCTTTGGAACAAAGACAATTCTTTCTAATCTCTGCAATTTCTCCATTAATGCCAACCCCATTGTCATTTTATTAGGTTTTGGGGAAGATCTGACGACCTTTAAATTTTGACCATTTTTTCAACCCGCGACCTGTCGTTTTTTTCTGGTTTTTGGCGTAACCTCCGGACCTGAAATGTCTTTGGAACAAAGATAATTCTTTCTAATCTCTGCACTTTCTCCATTAATGCCGACCCCATTGTCATTTTATCAGGTTTGGGGGAAGATCTGACGCCCTTTAAATTTTAACCATTTTTTCAACCCGCGACCTTTCGTTTTTTTCTGGTTTTTCGTGTAACCTCCAAAGCTGAAATTTCTTTGGAACAAAAATAATTCTTTCTAATTTCTGCAATTTCCCCATTAATGCCCACCCCATTGTCATTTTATCAGGTTTTGGGGAAGATCTGACGCCCTTTAAATTGTAACCATTTTTTCAACCCGCGACCTGTCGTTTTTTTCTGGTTTTTCGTGTTACCTCCAGAGCTGAAATTTCTTTGGAACAAAGATAATTCTTCCTAATCTCTGCAATTTCTCCATTAATGCCAACCCCATTGTCATTTTATTAGGTTTTGGGGAAGATCTGACGACCTTTAAATTTTGACCATTTTTTCAACCCGCGACCTGTCGTTTTTTTCTGGTTTTTGGCGTAACCTCCGGAGCTGAAATTTCTTTGGAACAAAGATAATTCTTCCTAATCTCCGCAATTTATCCATTAATGCCAACCCCATTGTAATTTTATTAGGTTTTGGGGAAGATCTGACGCCCTTTAAATTTTGACCATTTTTTCAACCCGCGACCTGTCGTTTTTTTCTGGTTTTTCGTGTAACCTCCAAAGCTGAAATTTCTTTGGAACAAAGACAATTCTTTCTAATCTCTGCAATTTCCCCATTAATGCCCACCCCATTGTCATTTCATCAGGTTTTGGGGAATATCTGACGCCTTTTAAATTTTGACCATTTTTTCAACCCGCGACCTGTCGTTCTTTTCTGGTTTTTGGCGTAACCTCCGGAGCTGAAATTTCTTTGGAACAAAGACAATTCTTTTCTATCTCTGCAATTTCTCCATTAATACCCACCCCATTGTCATTTTATCAGATTTTGGGGAAGATCTGACGCCCTTTAAATTTTGACCATTTTTTCAACCCGCGACCTGTCGTTTTTTTCTGGTTTTTCGTGTAACCTCCAAAGCTGAAATTTCTTTGGAACAAAAATAATTCTTTCTAATTTCTGCAATTTCCCCATTAATGCCCACCCCATTGTCATTTTATCAGGTTTTGGGGAAGATCTGACGCCCTTTAAATTTTGACCATTTTTTCAACCCGCGACCTGTCGTTTTTTTCTGGTTTTTCGTGTAACCTCCAGAGCTGAAATTTCTTTGGAACAAAGACAATTCTTTCTAATCTCTGCAATTTCTCCATTAATGCCCACCCCATTGTCATTTCATCAGGTTTTGGGGAAGATCTGACGCCCTTTAAATTTTAACCATTTTTTCAACCCGCGACCTGTCGTTTTTTTCTGGTTTTTCGTGTAACCTCCGGAGCTGATATTTCTTTGGAACAAAGATAATTCTTCCTAATCTCCGCAATTTATCCATTAATGCCAACCCCATTGTAATTTTATTAGGTTTTGGGGAAGATCTGACGCCCTTCAAATTTTGACCATTTTTTCAACCCGCGACCTGTCGTTTTTTTCTGGTTTCTCGGCGTACCCTCCGGAGCTGAAATTTCTTTGGAACAAAGACAATTCTTTCTAATCTCTGCAATTTCTCCATTAATGCCAACCCCATTGTCATTTTATTAGGTTTTGGGGAAGATCTGACGACCTTTAAATTTTGACCATTTTTTCAACCCGCGACCTGTCGTTTTTTTCTGGTTTTTGGCGTAACCTCCGGACCTGAAATGTCTTTGGAACAAAGATAATTCTTTCTAATCTCTGCACTTTCTCCATTAATGCCGACCCCATTGTCATTTTATCAGGTTTGGGGGAAGATCTGACGCCCTTTAAATTTTAACCATTTTTTCAACCCGCGACCTTTCGTTTTTTTCTGGTTTTTCGTGTAACCTCCAAAGCTGAAATTTCTTTGGAACAAAAATAATTCTTTCTAATTTCTGCAATTTCCCCATTAATGCCCACCCCATTGTCATTTTATCAGGTTTTGGGGAAGATCTGACGCCCTTTAAATTGTAACCATTTTTTCAACCCGCGACCTGTCGTTTTTTTCTGGTTTTTCGTGTTACCTCCAGAGCTGAAATTTCTTTGGAACAAAGATAATTCTTCCTAATCTCTGCAATTTCTCCATTAATGCCAACCCCATTGTCATTTTATTAGGTTTTGGGGAAGATCTGACGACCTTTAAATTTTGACCATTTTTTCAACCCGCGACCTGTCGTTTTTTTCTGGTTTTTGGCGTAACCTCCGGAGCTGAAATTTCTTTGGAACAAAGATAATTCTTCCTAATCTCCGCAATTTATCCATTAATGCCAACCCCATTGTAATTTTATTAGGTTTTGGGGAAGATCTGACGCCCTTTAAATTTTGACCATTTTTTCAACCCGCGACCTGTCGTTTTTTTCTGGTTTTTCGTGTAACCTCCAAAGCTGAAATTTCTTTGGAACAAAGACAATTCTTTCTAATCTCTGCAATTTCCCCATTAATGCCCACCCCATTGTCATTTCATCAGGTTTTGGGGAATATCTGACGCCTTTTAAATTTTGACCATTTTTTCAACCCGCGACCTGTCGTTCTTTTCTGGTTTTTGGCGTAACCTCCGGAGCTGAAATTTCTTTGGAACAAAGACAATTCTTTTCTATCTCTGCAATTTCTCCATTAATACCCACCCCATTGTCATTTTATCAGATTTTGGGGAAGATCTGACGCCCTTTAAATTTTGACCATTTTTTCAACCCGCGACCTGTCGTTTTTTTCTGGTTTTTCGTGTAACCTCCAAAGCTGAAATTTCTTTGGAACAAAAATAATTCTTTCTAATTTCTGCAATTTCCCCATTAATGCCCACCCCATTGTCATTTTATCAGGTTTTGGGGAAGATCTGACGCCCTTTAAATTTTGACCATTTTTTCAACCCGCGACCTGTCGTTTTTTTCTGGTTTTTCGTGTAACCTCCAGAGCTGAAATTTCTTTGGAACAAAGACAATTCTTTCTAATCTCTGCAATTTCTCCATTAATGCCCACCCCATTGTCATTTCATCAGGTTTTGGGGAAGATCTGACGCCCTTTAAATTTTAACCATTTTTTCAACCCGCGACCTGTCGTTTTTTTCTGGTTTTTCGTGTAACCTCCGGAGCTGATATTTCTTTGGAACAAAGATAATTCTTCCTAATCTCCGCAATTTATCCATTAATGCCAACCCCATTGTAATTTTATTAGGTTTTGGGGAAGATCTGACGCCCTTCAAATTTTGACCATTTTTTCAACCCGCGACCTGTCGTTTTTTTCTGGTTTCTCGGCGTACCCTCCGGAGCTGAAATTTCTTTGGAACAAAGACAATTCTTTCTAATCTCTGCAATTTCTCCATTAATGCCAACCCCATTGTCATTTTATTAGGTTTTGGGGAAGATCTGACGACCTTTAAATTTTGACCATTTTTTCAACCCGCGACCTGTCGTTTTTTTCTGGTTTTTGGCGTAACCTCCGGACCTGAAATGTCTTTGGAACAAAGATAATTCTTTCTAATCTCTGCAATTTCTCCATTAATGCCGACCCCATTGTCATTTTATCAGGTTTGGGGGAAGATCTGACGCCCTTTAAATTTTAACCATTTTTTCAACCCGCGACCTTTCGTTTTTTTCTGGTTTTTCGTGTAACCTCCAAAGCTGAAATTTCTTTGGAACAAAAATAATTCTTTCTAATTTCTGCAATTTCCCCATTAATGCCCACCCCATTGTCATTTTATCAGGTTTTGGGGAAGATCTGACGCCCTTTAAATTTTAACCATTTTTTCAACCCGCGACCTGTCGTTTTTTTCTGGTTTTTCGTGTAACCTCCAGAGCTGAAATTTCTTTGGAACAAAGATAATTCTTCCTAATCTCTGCAATTTCTCCATTAATGCCAACCCCATTGTCATTTTATTAGGTTTTGGGGAAGATCTGACGACCTTTAAATTTTGACCATTTTTTCAACCCGCGACCTGTCGTTTTTTTCTGGTTTTTGGCGTAACCTCCGGAGCTGAAATTTCTTTGGAACAAAGATAATTCTTCCTAATCTCCGCAATTTATCCATTAATGCCAACCCCATTGTAATTTTATTAGGTTTTGGGGAAGATCTGACGCCCTTTAAATTTTGACCATTTTTTCAACCCGCGACCTGTCGTTTTTTTCTGGTTTTTCGTGTAACCTCCAAAGCTGAAATTTCTTTGGAACAAAGACAATTCTTTCTAATCTCTGCAATTTCCCCATTAATGCCCACCCCATTGTCATTTCATCAGGTTTTGGGGAATATCTGACGCCTTTTAAATTTTGACCATTTTTTCAACCCGCGACCTGTCGTTCTTTTCTGGTTTTTGGCGTAACCTCCGGAGCTGAAATTTCTTTGGAACAAAGACAATTCTTTTCTATCTCTGCAATTTCTCCATTAATACCCACCCCATTGTCATTTTATCAGATTTTGGGGAAGATCTGACGCCCTTTAAATTTTGACCATTTTTTCAACCCGCGACCTGTCGTTTTTTTCTGGTTTTTCGTGTAACCTCCAAAGCTGAAATTTCTTTGGAACAAAAATAATTCTTTCTAATTTCTGCAATTTCCCCATTAATGCCCACCCCATTGTCATTTTATCAGGTTTTGGGGAAGATCTGACGCCCTTTAAATTTTGACCATTTTTTCAACCCGCGACCTGTCGTTTTTTTCTGGTTTTTCGTGTAACCTCCAGAGCTGAAATTTCTTTGGAACAAAGACAATTCTTTCTAATCTCTGCAATTTCTCCATTAATGCCCACCCCATTGTCATTTCATCAGGTTTTGGGGAAGATCTGACGCCCTTCAAATTTTGACCATTTTTTCAACCCGCGACCTGTCGTTTTTTTCTGGTTTCTCGGCGTACCCTCCGGAGCTGAAATTTCTTTGGAACAAAGACAATTCTTTCTAATCTCTGCAATTTCTCCATTAATGCCAACCCCATTGTAATTTTATTAGGTTTTGGGGAAGATCTGACGCCCTTTAAATTTTGACCATTTTTTCAACCCGCGGCCTGTCGTTTTTTTCTGGTTTTTCGTGTAACCTCCAGAGCTGAAATTTCTTTGGAACAAAGACAATTCTTTCTAATCTCTGCAATTTCTCCATTAATGCCCACCCCATTGTCATATCATCAGGTTTTGGGGAAGATCTGACGCCCTTTAAATTTTAACCATTTTTTCAACCCGCGACCTGTCGTTTTTTTCTGGTTTTCCGTGTAACCTCCAAAGCTGAAATTTCTTTGGAACAAAAATAATTCTTTCTAATTTCTGCAATTTCCCCATTAATGCCCACCCCATTGTCATTTTATCAGGTTTTGGGGAAGATCTGACGCCCTTTAAATTTTGACCATTTTTTCAACCCGCGACCTGTCGTTTTTTTCTGGTTTTTCGTGTAACCTCCAGAGCTGAAATTTCTTTGGAACAAAGACAATTCTTTCTAATCTCTGCAATTTCTCCATTAATGCCCACCCCATTGTCATTTCATCAGGTTTTGGGGAAGATCTGACGCCCTTTAAATTTTGACCATTTTTTCAACCCGCGACCTGTCGTTTTTTTCTGGTTTTTCGTGTAACCTCCGGAGCTGATATTTCTTTGGAACAAAGATAATTCTTCCTAATCTCCGCAATTTATCCATTAATGCCAACCCCATTGTAATTTTATTAGGTTTTGGGGAAGATCTGACGCCCTTTAAATTTTGACCATTTTTTCAACCCGCGACCTGTCGTTTTTTTCTGGTTTTTCGTGTAACCTCCAAAGCTGAAATTTCTTTGGAACAAAGACAATTCTTTCTAATCTCTGCAATTTCCCCATTAATGCCCACCCCATTGTCATTTTATCAGGTTTTGGGGAAGATCTGACGCCCTTTAAATTTTGACCATTTTTTCAACCCGCGACCTTTCGTTTTTTTCTGGTTTTTCGTGTAACCTCCAGAGCTGAAATTTCTTTGGAACAAAGACAATTCTTTCTAATCTCTGCAATTTCTCCATTAATGCCCACCCCATTGTCATTTCATCAGGTTTTGGGGAAGATCTGACGCCTTTTAAATTTTGACCATTTTTTCAACCCGCGACCTGTCGTTCTTTTCTGGTTTTTGGCGTAACCTCCGGAGCTGAAATTTCTTTGGAACAAAGACAATTCTTTTCTATCTCTGCAATTTCTCCATTAATACCCACCCCATTGTCATTTTATCAGATTTTGGGGAAGATCTGACGCCCTTTAAATTTTGACCATTTTTTCAACCCGCGACCTGTCGTTTTTTTCTGGTTTTTCGTGTAACCTCCAAAGCTGAAATTTCTTTGGAACAAAAATAATTCTTTCTAATTTCTGCAATTTCCCCATTAATGCCCACCCCATTGTCATTTTATCAGGTTTTGGGGAAGATCTGACGCCCTTTAAATTTTGACCAATTTTTCAACCCGCGACCTGTCGTTTTTTTCTGGTTTTTCGTGTAACCTCCAGAGCTGAAATTTCTTTGGAACAAAGACAATTCTTTCTAATCTCTGCAATTTCTCCATTAATGCCCACCCCATTGTCATTTCATCAGGTTTTGGGGAAGATCTGACGCCCTTTAAATTTTAACCATTTTTTCAACCCGCGACCTGTCGTTTTTTTCTGGTTTTTCGTGTAACCTCCGGAGCTGATATTTCTTTGGAACAAAGATAATTCTTCCTAATCTCCGCAATTTATCCATTAATGCCAACCCCATTGTAATTTTATTAGGTTTTGGGGAAGATCTGACGCCCTTCAAATTTTGACCATTTTTTCAACCCGCGACCTGTCGTTTTTTTCTGGTTTCTCGGCGTACCCTCCGGAGCTGAAATTTCTTTGGAACAAAGACAATTCTTTCTAATCTCTGCAATTTCTCCATTAATGCCAACCCCATTGTCATTTTATTAGGTTTTGGGGAAGATCTGACGACCTTTAAATTTTGACCATTTTTTCAACCCGCGACCTGTCGTTTTTTTCTGGTTTTTGGCGTAACCTCCGGACCTGAAATGTCTTTGGAACAAAGATAATTCTTTCTAATCTCTGCAATTTCTCCATTAATGCCGACCCCATTGTCATTTTATCAGGTTTGGGGGAAGATCTGACGCCCTTTAAATTTTAACCATTTTTTCAACCCGCGACCTTTCGTTTTTTTCTGGTTTTTCGTGTAACCTCCAAAGCTGAAATTTCTTTGGAACAAAAATAATTCTTTCTAATTTCTGCAATTTCCCCATTAATGCCCACCCCATTGTCATTTTATCAGGTTTTGGGGAAGATCTGACGCCCTTTAAATTTTAACCATTTTTTCAACCCGCGACCTGTCGTTTTTTTCTGGTTTTTCGTGTAACCTCCAGAGCTGAAATTTCTTTGGAACAAAGATAATTCTTCCTAATCTCTGCAATTTCTCCATTAATGCCAACCCCATTGTCATTTTATTAGGTTTTGGGGAAGATCTGACGACCTTTAAATTTTGACCATTTTTTCAACCCGCGACCTGTCGTTTTTTTCTGGTTTTTGGCGTAACCTCCGGAGCTGAAATTTCTTTGGAACAAAGATAATTCTTCCTAATCTCCGCAATTTATCCATTAATGCCAACCCCATTGTAATTTTATTAGGTTTTGGGGAAGATCTGACGCCCTTTAAATTTTGACCATTTTTTCAACCCGCGACCTGTCGTTTTTTTCTGGTTTTTCGTGTAACCTCCAAAGCTGAAATTTCTTTGGAACAAAGACAATTCTTTCTAATCTCTGCAATTTCCCCATTAATGCCCACCCCATTGTCATTTCATCAGGTTTTGGGGAATATCTGACGCCTTTTAAATTTTGACCATTTTTTCAACCCGCGACCTGTCGTTCTTTTCTGGTTTTTGGCGTAACCTCCGGAGCTGAAATTTCTTTGGAACAAAGACAATTCTTTTCTATCTCTGCAATTTCTCCATTAATACCCACCCCATTGTCATTTTATCAGATTTTGGGGAAGATCTGACGCCCTTTAAATTTTGACCATTTTTTCAACCCGCGACCTTTCGTTTTTTTCTGGTTTTTCGTGTAACCTCCAGAGCTGAAATTTCTTTGGAACAAAGACAATTCTTTCTAATCTCTGCAATTTCTCCATTAATGCCCACCCCATTGTCATTTCATCAGGTTTTGGGGAAGATCTGACGCCCTTTAAATTTTAACCATTTTTTCAACCCGCGACCTGTCGTTTTTTTCTGGTTTTTCGTGTAACCTCCGGAGCTGATATTTCTTTGGAACAAAGATAATTCTTCCTAATCTCCGCAATTTATCCATTAATGCCAACCCCATTGTAATTTTATTAGGTTTTGGGGAAGATCTGACGCCCTTCAAATTTTGACCATTTTTTCAACCCGCGACCTGTCGTTTTTTTCTGGTTTCTCGGCGTACCCTCCGGAGCTGAAATTTCTTTGGAACAAAGACAATTCTTTCTAATCTCTGCAATTTCTCCATTAATGCCAACCCCATTGTCATTTTATTAGGTTTTGGGGAAGATCTGACGACCTTTAAATTTTGACCATTTTTTCAACCCGCGACCTGTCGTTTTTTTCTGGTTTTTGGCGTAACCTCCGGACCTGAAATGTCTTTGGAACAAAGATAATTCTTTCTAATCTCTGCAATTTCTCCATTAATGCCGACCCCATTGTCATTTTATCAGGTTTGGGGGAAGATCTGACGCCCTTTAAATTTTAACCATTTTTTCAACCCGCGACCTTTCGTTTTTTTCTGGTTTTTCGTGTAACCTCCAAAGCTGAAATTTCTTTGGAACAAAAATAATTCTTTCTAATTTCTGCAATTTCCCCATTAATGCCCACCCCATTGTCATTTTATCAGGTTTTGGGGAAGATCTGACGCCCTTTAAATTTTGACCATTTTTTCAACCCGCGGCCTGTCGTTTTTTTCTGGTTTTTCGTGTAACCTCCAGAGCTGAAATTTCTTTGGAACAAAGACAATTCTTTCTAATCTCTGCAATTTCGCCATTAATGCCCACCCCATTGTCATATCATCAGGTTTTGGGGAAGATCTGACGCCCTTTAAATTTTAACCATTTTTTCAACCCGCGACCTGTCGTTTTTTTCTGGTTTTTCGTGTAATCTCCGGAGCTGATATTTCTTTGGAACAAAGATAATTCTTCCTAATCTCCGCAATTTATCCATTAATGCCAACCCCATTGTAATTTTATTAGGTTTTGGGGAAGATCTGACGCCCTTTAAATTTTGACCATTTTTTCAACCCGCGACCTGTCGTTTTTTTCTGGTTTTTCGTGTAACCTCCAAAGCTGAAATTTCTTTGGAACAAAAATAATTCTTTCTAATTTCTGCAATTTCCCCATTAATGCCCACCCCATTGTCATTTTATCAGGTTTTGGGGAAGATCTGACGCCCTTTAAATTTTGACCATTTTTTCAACCCGCGACCTGTCGTTTTTTTCTGGTTTTTCGTGTAACCTCCAGAGCTGAAATTTCTTTGGAACAAAGACAATTCTTTCTAATCTCTGCAATTTCTCCATTAATGCCCACCCCATTGTCATTTCATCAGGTTTTGGGGAAGATCTGACGCCCTTTAAATTTTGACCATTTTTTCAACCCGCGACCTGTCGTTTTTTTCTGGTTTTTCGTGTAACCTCCGGAGCTGATATTTCTTTGGAACAAAGATAATTCTTCCTAATCTCCGCAATTTATCCATTAATGCCAACCCCATTGTAATTTTATTAGGTTTTGGGGAAGATCTGACGCCCTTTAAATTTTGACCATTTTTTCAACCCGCGACCTGTCGTTTTTTTCTGGTTTTTCGTGTAACCTCCAAAGCTGAAATTTCTTTGGAACAAAGACAATTCTTTCTAATCTCTGCAATTTCCCCATTAATGCCCACCCCATCGTCATTTTATCAGGTTTTGGGGAAGATCTGACGCCCTTTAAATTTTGACCATTTTTTCAACCCGCGACCTTTCGTTTTTTTCTGGTTTTTCGTGTAACCTCCAGAGCTGAAATTTCTTTGGAACAAAGACAATTCTTTCTAATCTCTGCAATTTCTCCATTAATGCCCACCCCATTGTCATTTCATCAGGTTTTGGGGAAGATCTGACGCCTTTTAAATTTTGACCATTTTTTCAACCCGCGACCTGTCGTTCTTTTCTGGTTTTTGGCGTAACCTCCGGAGCTGAAATTTCTTTGGAACAAAGACAATTCTTTTCTATCTCTGCAATTTCTCCATTAATACCCACCCCATTGTCATTTTATCAGATTTTGGGGAAGATCTGACGCCCTTTAAATTTTGACCATTTTTTCAACCCGCGACCTGTCGTTTTTTTCTGGTTTTTCGTGTAACCTCCAAAGCTGAAATTTCTTTGGAACAAAAATAATTCTTTCTAATTTCTGCAATTTCCCCATTAATGCCCACCCCATTGTCATTTTATCAGGTTTTGGGGAAGATCTGACGCCCTTTAAATTTTGACCATTTTTTCAACCCGCGACCTGTCGTTTTTTTCTGGTTTTTCGTGTAACCTCCAGAGCTGAAATTTCTTTGGAACAAAGACAATTCTTTCTAATCTCTGCAATTTCTCCATTAATGCCCACCCCATTGTCATTTCATCAGGTTTTGGGGAAGATCTGACGCCCTTTAAATTTTAACCATTTTTTCAACCCGCGACCTGTCGTTTTTTTCTGGTTTTTCGTGTAACCTCCGGAGCTGATATTTCTTTGGAACAAAGATAATTCTTCCTAATCTCCGCAATTTATCCATTAATGCCAACCCCATTGTAATTTTATTAGGTTTTGGGGAAGATCTGACGCCCTTCAAATTTTGACCATTTTTTCAACCCGCGACCTGTCGTTTTTTTCTGGTTTCTCGGCGTACCCTCCGGAGCTGAAATTTCTTTGGAACAAAGACAATTCTTTCTAATCTCTGCAATTTCTCCATTAATGCCAACCCCATTGTCATTTTATTAGGTTTTGGGGAAGATCTGACGACCTTTAAATTTTGACCATTTTTTCAACCCGCGACCTGTCGTTTTTTTCTGGTTTTTGGCGTAACCTTCGGACCTGAAATGTCTTTGGAACAAAGATAATTCTTTCTAATCTCTGCAATTTCTCCATTAATGCCGACCCCATTGTCATTTTATCAGGTTTGGGGGAAGATCTGACGCCCTTTAAATTTTAACCATTTTTTCAACCCGCGACCTTTCGTTTTTTTCTGGTTTTTCGTGTAACCTCCAAAGCTGAAATTTCTTTGGAACAAAAATAATTCTTTCTAATTTCTGCAATTTCCCCATTAATGCCCACCCCATTGTCATTTTATCAGGTTTTGGGGAAGATCTGACGCCCTTTAAATTTTAACCATTTTTTCAACCCGCGACCTGTCGTTTTTTTCTGGTTTTTCGTGTAACCTCCAGAGCTGAAATTTCTTTGGAACAAAGATAATTCTTCCTAATCTCTGCAATTTCTCCATTAATGCCAACCCCATTGTCATTTTATTAGGTTTTGGGGAAGATCTGACGACCTTTAAATTTTGACCATTTTTTCAACCCGCGACCTGTCGTTTTTTTCTGGTTTTTGGCGTAACCTCCGGAGCTGAAATTTCTTTGGAACAAAGATAATTCTTCCTAATCTCCGCAATTTATCCATTAATGCCAACCCCATTGTAATTTTATTAGGTTTTGGGGAAGATCTGACGCCCTTTAAATTTTGACCATTTTTTCAACCCGCGACCTGTCGTTTTTTTCTGGTTTTTCGTGTAACCTCCAAAGCTGAAATTTCTTTGGAACAAAGACAATTCTTTCTAATCTCTGCAATTTCCCCATTAATGCCCACCCCATTGTCATTTCATCAGGTTTTGGGGAATATCTGACGCCTTTTAAATTTTGACCATTTTTTCAACCCGCGACCTGTCGTTCTTTTCTGGTTTTTGGCGTAACCTCCGGAGCTGAAATTTCTTTGGAACAAAGACAATTCTTTTCTATCTCTGCAATTTCTCCATTAATACCCACCCCATTGTCATTTTATCAGATTTTGGGGAAGATCTGACGCCCTTTAAATTTTGACCATTTTTTCAACCCGCGACCTGTCGTTTTTTTCTGGTTTCTCGGCGTACCCTCCGGAGCTGAAATTTCTTTGGAACAAAGACAATTCTTTCTAATCTCTGCAATTTCTCCATTAATGCCAACCCCATTGTCATTTTATTAGGTTTTGGGGAAGATCTGACGACCTTTAAATTTTGACCATTTTTTCAACCCGCGACCTGTCGTTTTTTTCTGGTTTTTGGCGTAACCTCCGGACCTGAAATGTCTTTGGAACAAAGATAATTCTTTCTAATCTCTGCAATTTCTCCATTAATGCCGACCCCATTGTCATTTTATCAGGTTTGGGGGAGGATCTGACGCCCTTTAAATTTTAACCATTTTTTCAACCCGCGACCTTTCGTTTTTTTCTGGTTTTTCGTGTAACCTCCAAAGCTGAAATTTCTTTGGAACAAAAATAATTCTTTCTAATTTCTGCAATTTCCCCATTAATGCCCACCCCATTGTCATTTTATCAGGTTTTGGGGAAGATCTGACGCCCTTTAAATTTTGACCATTCTTTCAACCCGCGACCTGTCGTTTTTTTCTGGTTTTTCGTGTAACCTCCAGAGCTGAAATTTCTTTGGAACAAAGACAATTCTTTCTAATCTCTGCAATTTCTCCATTAATGCCCACCCCATTGTCATTTCATCAGGTTTTGGGGAAGATCTGACGCCCTTTAAATTTTGACCATTTTTTCAACCCGCGACCTGTCGTTTTTTTCTGGTTTTTCGTGTAACCTCCAAAGCTGAAATTTCTTTGGAACAAAAATAATTCTTTCTAATTTCTGCAATTTCCCCATTAATGCCCACCCCATTGTCATTTTATCAGGTTTTGGGGAAGATCTGACGCCCTTTAAATTTTGACCATTTTTTCAACCCGCGACCTGTCGTTTTTTTCTGGTTTTTCGTGTAACCTCCAGAGCTGAAATTTCTTTGGAACAAAGACAATTCTTTCTAATCTCTGCAATTTCTCCATTAATGCCCACCCCATTGTCATTTCATCAGGTTTTGGGGAAGATCTGACGCCCTTTAAATTTTAACCATTTTTTCAACCCGCGACCTGTCGTTTTTTTCTGGTTTTTCGTGTAACCTCCGGAGCTGATATTTCTTTGGAACAAAGATAATTCTTCCTAATCTCCGCAATTTATCCATTAATGCCAACCCCATTGTAATTTTATTAGGTTTTGGGGAAGATCTGACGCCCTTCAAATTTTGACCATTTTTTCAACCCGCGACCTGTCGTTTTTTTCTGGTTTCTCGGCGTACCCTCCGGAGCTGAAATTTCTTTGGAACAAAGACAATTCTTTCTAATCTCTGCAATTTCTCCATTAATGCCAACCCCATTGTCATTTTATTAGGTTTTGGGGAAGATCTGACGACCTTTAAATTTTGACCATTTTTTCAACCCGCGACCTGTCGTTTTTTTCTGGTTTTTGGCGTAACCTCCGGACCTGAAATGTCTTTGGAACAAAGATAATTCTTTCTAATCTCTGCAATTTCTCCATTAATGCCGACCCCATTGTCATTTTATCAGGTTTGGGGGAAGATCTGACGCCCTTTAAATTTTAACCATTTTTTCAACCCGCGACCTTTCGTTTTTTTCTGGTTTTTCGTGTAACCTCCAAAGCTGAAATTTCTTTGGAACAAAAATAATTCTTTCTAATTTCTGCAATTTCCCCATTAATGCCCACCCCATTGTCATTTTATCAGGTTTTGGGGAAGATCTGACGCCCTTTAAATTTTAACCATTTTTTCAACCCGCGACCTGTCGTTTTTTTCTGGTTTTTCGTGTAACCTCCAGAGCTGAAATTTCTTTGGAACAAAGATAATTCTTCCTAATCTCTGCAATTTCTCCATTAATGCCAACCCCATTGTCATTTTATTAGGTTTTGGGGAAGATCTGACGACCTTTAAATTTTGACCATTTTTTCAACCCGCGACCTGTCGTTTTTTTCTGGTTTTTCGTGTAACCTCCAAAGCTGAAATTTCTTTGGAACAAAGACAATTCTTTCTAATCTCTGCAATTTCCCCATTAATGCCCACCCCATTGTCATTTCATCAGGTTTTGGGGAATATCTGACGCCTTTTAAATTTTGACCATTTTTTCAACCCGCGACCTGTCGTTCTTTTCTGGTTTTTGGCGTAACCTCCGGAGCTGAAATTTCTTTGGAACAAAGACAATTCTTTTCTATCTCTGCAATTTCTCCATTAATACCCACCCCATTGTCATTTTATCAGATTTTGGGGAAGATCTGACGCCCTTTAAATTTTGACCATTTTTTCAACCCGCGACCTGTCGTTTTTTTCTGGTTTCTCGGCGTACCCTCCGGAGCTGAAATTTCTTTGGAACAAAGACAATTCTTTCTAATCTCTGCAATTTCTCCATTAATGCCAACCCCATTGTCATTTTATCAGGTTTGGGGGAGGATCTGACGCCCTTTAAATTTTAACCATTTTTTCAACCCGCGACCTTTCGTTTTTTTCTGGTTTTTCGTGTAACCTCCAAAGCTGAAATTTCTTTGGAACAAAAATAATTCTTTCTAATTTCTGCAATTTCCCCATTAATGCCCACCCCATTGTCATTTTATCAGGTTTTGGGGAAGATCTGACGCCCTTTAAATTTTGACCATTCTTTCAACCCGCGACCTGTCGTTTTTTTCTGGTTTTTCGTGTAACCTCCAGAGCTGAAATTTCTTTGGAACAAAGACAATTCTTTCTAATCTCTGCAATTTCTCCATTAATGCCCACCCCATTGTCATTTCATCAGGTTTTGGGGAAGATCTGACGCCCTTTAAATTTTAACCATTTTTTCAACCCGCGACCTGTCGTTTTTTTCTGGTTTTTCGTGTAATCTCCGGAGCTGATATTTCTTTGGAACAAAGATAATTCTTCCTAATCTCCGCAATTTATCCATTAATGCCAACCCCATTGTAATTTTATTAGGTTTTGGGGAAGATCTGACGCCCTTTAAATTTTGACCATTTTTTCAACCCGCGACCTGTCGTTTTTTTCTGGTTTTTCGTGTAACCTCCAAAGCTGAAATTTCTTTGGAACAAAAATAATTCTTTCTAATTTCTGCAATTTCCCCATTAATGCCCACCCCATTGTCATTTTATCAGGTTTTGGGGAGGATCTGACGCCCTTTAAATTTTGACCATTCTTTCAACCCGCGACCTGTCGTTTTTTTCTGGTTTTTCGTGTAACCTCCAGAGCTGAAATTTCTTTGGAACAAAGACAATTCTTTCTAATCTCTGCAATTTCTCCATTAATGCCCACCCCATTGTCATTTCATCAGGTTTTGGGGAAGATCTGACGCCCTTTAAATTTTGACCATTTTTTCAACCCGCGACCTGTCGTTTTTTTCTGGTTTTTCGTGTAACCTCCAAAGCTGAAATTTCTTTGGAACAAAAATAATTCTTTCTAATTTCTGCAATTTCCCCATTAATGCCCACCCCATTGTCATTTTATCAGGTTTTGGGGAAGATCTGACGCCCTTTAAATTTTGACCATTTTTTCAACCCGCGACCTGTCGTTTTTTTCTGGTTTTTCGTGTAACCTCCAGAGCTGAAATTTCTTTGGAACAAAGACAATTCTTTCTAATCTCTGCAATTTCTCCATTAATGCCCACCCCATTGTCATTTCATCAGGTTTTGGGGAAGATCTGACGCCCTTTAAATTTTAACCATTTTTTCAACCCGCGACCTGTCGTTTTTTTCTGGTTTTTCGTGTAACCTCCGGAGCTGATATTTCTTTGGAACAAAGATAATTCTTCCTAATCTCCGCAATTTATCCATTAATGCCAACCCCATTGTAATTTTATTAGGTTTTGGGGAAGATCTGACGCCCTTCAAATTTTGACCATTTTTTCAACCCGCGACCTGTCGTTTTTTTCTGGTTTCTCGGCGTACCCTCCGGAGCTGAAATTTCTTTGGAACAAAGACAATTCTTTCTAATCTCTGCAATTTCTCCATTAATGCCAACCCCATTGTCATTTTATTAGGTTTTGGGGAAGATCTGACGACCTTTAAATTTTGACCATTTTTTCAACCCGCGACCTGTCGTTTTTTTCTGGTTTTTGGCGTAACCTCCGGACCTGAAATGTCTTTGGAACAAAGATAATTCTTTCTAATCTCTGCAATTTCTCCATTAATGCCGACCCCATTGTCATTTTATCAGGTTTGGGGGAAGATCTGACGCCCTTTAAATTTTAACCATTTTTTCAACCCGCGACCTTTCGTTTTTTTCTGGTTTTTCGTGTAACCTCCAAAGCTGAAATTTCTTTGGAACAAAAATAATTCTTTCTAATTTCTGCAATTTCCCCATTAATGCCCACCCCATTGTCATTTTATCAGGTTTTGGGGAAGATCTGACGCCCTTTAAATTTTAACCATTTTTTCAACCCGCGACCTGTCGTTTTTTTCTGGTTTTTCGTGTAACCTCCAGAGCTGAAATTTCTTTGGAACAAAGATAATTCTTCCTAATCTCTGCAATTTCTCCATTAATGCCAACCCCATTGTCATTTTATTAGGTTTTGGGGAAGATCTGACGCCCTTTAAATTTTGACCATTTTTTCAACCCGCGACCTGTCGTTTTTTTCTGGTTTTTCGTGTAACCTCCAAAGCTGAAATTTCTTTGGAACAAAGACAATTCTTTCTAATCTCTGCAATTTCCCCATTAATGCCCACCCCATTGTCATTTCATCAGGTTTTGGGGAATATCTGACGCCTTTTAAATTTTGACCATTTTTTCAACCCGCGACCTGTCGTTCTTTTCTGGTTTTTGGCGTAACCTCCGGAGCTGAAATTTCTTTGGAACAAAGACAATTCTTTTCTATCTCTGCAATTTCTCCATTAATACCCACCCCATTGTCATTTTATCAGATTTTGGGGAAGATCTGACGCCCTTTAAATTTTGACCATTTTTTCAACCCGCGACCTGTCGTTTTTTTCTGGTTTCTCGGCGTACCCTCCGGAGCTGAAATTTCTTTGGAACAAAGACAATTCTTTCTAATCTCTGCAATTTCTCCATTAATGCCAACCCCATTGTCATTTTATCAGGTTTGGGGGAGGATCTGACGCCCTTTAAATTTTAACCATTTTTTCAACCCGCGACCTTTCGTTTTTTTCTGGTTTTTCGTGTAACCTCCAAAGCTGAAATTTCTTTGGAACAAAAATAATTCTTTCTAATTTCTGCAATTTCCCCATTAATGCCCACCCCATTGTCATTTTATCAGGTTTTGGGGAAGATCTGACGCCCTTTAAATTTTGACCATTCTTTCAACCCGCGACCTGTCGTTTTTTTCTGGTTTTTCGTGTAACCTCCAGAGCTGAAATTTCTTTGGAACAAAGACAATTCTTTCTAATCTCTGCAATTTCTCCATTAATGCCCACCCCATTGTCATTTCATCAGGTTTTGGGGAAGATCTGACGCCCTTTAAATTTTAACCATTTTTTCAACCCGCGACCTGTCGTTTTTTTCTGGTTTTTCGTGTAATCTCCGGAGCTGATATTTCTTTGGAACAAAGATAATTCTTCCTAATCTCCGCAATTTATCCATTAATGCCAACCCCATTGTAATTTTATTAGGTTTTGGGGAAGATCTGACGCCCTTTAAATTTTGACCATTTTTTCAACCCGCGACCTGTCGTTTTTTTCTGGTTTTTCGTGTAACCTCCAAAGCTGAAATTTCTTTGGAACAAAAATAATTCTTTCTAATTTCTGCAATTTCCCCATTAATGCCCACCCCATTGTCATTTTATCAGGTTTTGGGGAAGATCTGACGCCCTTTAAATTTTGACCATTTTTTCAACCCGCGACCTGTCGTTTTTTTCTGGTTTTTCGTGTAACCTCCAGAGCTGAAATTTCTTTGGAACAAAGACAATTCTTTCTAATCTCTGCAATTTCTCCATTAATGCCCACCCCATTGTCATTTCATCAGGTTTTGGGGAAGATCTGACGCCCTTTAAATTTTGACCATTTTTTCAACCCGCGACCTGTCGTTTTTTTCTGGTTTTTCGTGTAACCTCCGGAGCTGATATTTCTTTGGAACAAAGATAATTCTTCCTAATCTCCGCAATTTATCCATTAATGCCAACCCCATTGTAATTTTATTAGGTTTTGGGGAAGATCTGACGCCCTTTAAATTTTGACCATTTTTTCAACCCGCGACCTGTCGTTTTTTTCTGGTTTTTCGTGTAACCTCCAAAGCTGAAATTTCTTTGGAACAAAGACAATTCTTTCTAATCTCTGCAATTTCCCCATTAATGCCCACCCCATTGTCATTTTATCAGGTTTTGGGGAAGATCTGACGCCCTTTAAATTTTGACCATTTTTTCAACCCGCGACCTTTCGTTTTTTTCTGGTTTTTCGTGTAACCTCCAGAGCTGAAATTTCTTTGGAACAAAGACAATTCTTTCTAATCTCTGCAATTTCTCCATTAATGCCCACCCCATTGTCATTTCATCAGGTTTTGGGGAAGATCTGACGCCTTTTAAATTTTGACCATTTTTTCAACCCGCGACCTGTCGTTCTTTTCTGGTTTTTGGCGTAACCTCCGGAGCTGAAATTTCTTTGGAACAAAGACAATTCTTTTCTATCTCTGCAATTTCTCCATTAATACCCACCCCATTGTCATTTTATCAGATTTTGGGGAAGATCTGACGCCCTTTAAATTTTGACCATTTTTTCAACCCGCGACCTGTCGTTTTTTTCTGGTTTTTCGTGTAACCTCCAAAGCTGAAATTTCTTTGGAACAAAAATAATTCTTTCTAATTTCTGCAATTTCCCCATTAATGCCCACCCCATTGTCATTTTATCAGGTTTTGGGGAAGATCTGACGCCCTTTAAATTTTGACCATTTTTTCAACCCGCGACCTGTCGTTTTTTTCTGGTTTTTCGTGTAACCTCCAGAGCTGAAATTTCTTTGGAACAAAGACAATTCTTTCTAATCTCTGCAATTTCTCCATTAATGCCCACCCCATTGTCATTTCATCAGGTTTTGGGGAAGATCTGACGCCCTTTAAATTTTAACCATTTTTTCAACCCGCGACCTGTCGTTTTTTTCTGGTTTTTCGTGTAACCTCCGGAGCTGATATTTCTTTGGAACAAAGATAATTCTTCCTAATCTCCGCAATTTATCCATTAATGCCAACCCCATTGTAATTTTATTAGGTTTTGGGGAAGATCTGACGCCCTTCAAATTTTGACCATTTTTTCAACCCGCGACCTGTCGTTTTTTTCTGGTTTCTCGGCGTACCCTCCGGAGCTGAAATTTCTTTGGAACAAAGACAATTCTTTCTAATCTCTGCAATTTCTCCATTAATGCCAACCCCATTGTCATTTTATTAGGTTTTGGGGAAGATCTGACGACCTTTAAATTTTGACCATTTTTTCAACCCGCGACCTGTCGTTTTTTTCTGGTTTTTGGCGTAACCTCCGGACCTGAAATGTCTTTGGAACAAAGATAATTCTTTCTAATCTCTGCAATTTCTCCATTAATGCCGACCCCATTGTCATTTTATCAGGTTTGGGGGAAGATCTGACGCCCTTTAAATTTTAACCATTTTTTCAACCCGCGACCTTTCGTTTTTTTCTGGTTTTTCGTGTAACCTCCAAAGCTGAAATTTCTTTGGAACAAAAATAATTCTTTCTAATTTCTGCAATTTCCCCATTAATGCCCACCCCATTGTCATTTTATCAGGTTTTGGGGAAGATCTGACGCCCTTTAAATTTTGACCATTTTTTCAACCCGCGACCTGTCGTTTTTTTCTGGTTTTTCGTGTAACCTCCAGAGCTGAAATTTCTTTGGAACAAAGATAATTCTTCCTAATCTCTGCAATTTCTCCATTAATGCCAACCCCATTGTCATTTTATTAGGTTTTGGGGAAGATCTGACGACCTTTAAATTTTGACCATTTTTTCAACCCGCGACCTGTCGTTTTTTTCTGGTTTTTGGCGTAACCTCCGGAGCTGAAATTTCTTTGGAACAAAGATAATTCTTCCTAATCTCCGCAATTTATCCATTAATGCCAACCCCATTGTAATTTTATTAGGTTTTGGGGAAGATCTGACGCCCTTTAAATTTTGACCATTTTTTCAACCCGCGACCTGTCGTTTTTTTCTGGTTTTTCGTGTAACCTCCAAAGCTGAAATTTCTTTGGAACAAAGACAATTCTTTCTAATCTCTGCAATTTCCCCATTAATGCCCACCCCATTGTCATTTTATCAGGTTTTGGGGAAGATCTGACGCCCTTTAAATTTTGACCATTCTTTCAACCCGCGACCTGTCGTTTTTTTCTGGTTTTTCGTGTAACCTCCAGAGCTGAAATTTCTTTGGAACAAAGACAATTCTTTCTAATCTCTGCAATTTCTCCATTAATGCCCACCCCATTGTCATTTCATCAGGTTTTGGGGAAGATCTGACGCCCTTTAAATTTTAACCATTTTTTCAACCCGCGACCTGTCGTTTTTTTCTGGTTTTTCGTGTAATCTCCGGAGCTGATATTTCTTTGGAACAAAGATAATTCTTCCTAATCTCCGCAATTTATCCATTAATGCCAACCCCATTGTAATTTTATTAGGTTTTGGGGAAGATCTGACGCCCTTTAAATTTTGACCATTTTTTCAACCCGCGACCTGTCGTTTTTTTCTGGTTTTTCGTGTAACCTCCAAAGCTGAAATTTCTTTGGAACAAAAATAATTCTTTCTAATTTCTGCAATTTCCCCATTAATGCCCACCCCATTGTCATTTTATCAGGTTTTGGGGAAGATCTGACGCCCTTTAAATTTTGACCATTCTTTCAACCCGCGACCTGTCGTTTTTTTCTGGTTTTTCGTGTAACCTCCAGAGCTGAAATTTCTTTGGAACAAAGACAATTCTTTCTAATCTCTGCAATTTCTCCATTAATGCCCACCCCATTGTCATTTCATCAGGTTTTGGGGAAGATCTGACGCCCTTTAAATTTTGACCATTTTTTCAACCCGCGACCTGTCGTTTTTTTCTGGTTTTTCGTGTAACCTCCAAAGCTGAAATTTCTTTGGAACAAAAATAATTCTTTCTAATTTCTGCAATTTCCCCATTAATGCCCACCCCATTGTCATTTTATCAGGTTTTGGGGAAGATCTGACGCCCTTTAAATTTTGACCATTTTTTCAACCCGCGACCTGTCGTTTTTTTCTGGTTTCTCGGCGTACCCTCCGGAGCTGAAATTTCTTTGGAACAAAGACAATTCTTTCTAATCTCTGCAATTTCTCCATTAATGCCAACCCCATTGTCATTTTATTAGGTTTTGGGGAAGATCTGACGACCTTTAAATTTTGACCATTTTTTCAACCCGCGACCTGTCGTTTTTTTCTGGTTTTTGGCGTAACCTCCGGACCTGAAATGTCTTTGGAACAAAGATAATTCTTTCTAATCTCTGCAATTTCTCCATTAATGCCGACCCCATTGTCATTTTATCAGGTTTGGGGGAAGATCTGACGCCCTTTAAATTTTAACCATTTTTTCAACCCGCGACCTTTCGTTTTTTTCTGGTTTTTCGTGTAACCTCCAAAGCTGAAATTTCTTTGGAACAAAAATAATTCTTTCTAATTTCTGCAATTTCCCCATTAATGCCCACCCCATTGTCATTTTATCAGGTTTTGGGGAAGATCTGACGCCCTTTAAATTTTAACCATTTTTTCAACCCGCGACCTGTCGTTTTTTTCTGGTTTTTCGTGTAACCTCCAGAGCTGAAATTTCTTTGGAACAAAGATAATTCTTCCTAATCTCTGCAATTTCTCCATTAATGCCAACCCCATTGTCATTTTATTAGGTTTTGGGGAAGATCTGACGACCTTTAAATTTTGACCATTTTTTCAACCCGCGACCTGTCGTTTTTTTCTGGTTTTTGGCGTAACCTCCGGAGCTGAAATTTCTTTGGAACAAAGATAATTCTTCCTAATCTCCGCAATTTATCCATTAATGCCAACCCCATTGTAATTTTATTAGGTTTTGGGGAAGATCTGACGCCCTTTAAATTTTGACCATTTTTTCAACCCGCGACCTGTCGTTTTTTTCTGGTTTTTCGTGTAACCTCCAAAGCTGAAATTTCTTTGGAACAAAGACAATTCTTTCTAATCTCTGCAATTTCCCCATTAATGCCCACCCCATTGTCATTTCATCAGGTTTTGGGGAATATCTGACGCCTTTTAAATTTTGACCATTTTTTCAACCCGCGACCTGTCGTTCTTTTCTGGTTTTTGGCGTAACCTCCGGAGCTGAAATTTCTTTGGAACAAAGACAATTCTTTTCTATCTCTGCAATTTCTCCATTAATACCCACCCCATTGTCATTTTATCAGATTTTGGGGAAGATCTGACGCCCTTTAAATTTTGACCATTTTTTCAACCCGCGACCTGTCGTTTTTTTCTGGTTTCTCGGCGTACCCTCCGGAGCTGAAATTTCTTTGGAACAAAGACAATTCTTTCTAATCTCTGCAATTTCTCCATTAATGCCAACCCCATTGTCATTTTATCAGGTTTGGGGGAGGATCTGACGCCCTTTAAATTTTAACCATTTTTTCAACCCGCGACCTTTCGTTTTTTTCTGGTTTTTCGTGTAACCTCCAAAGCTGAAATTTCTTTGGAACAAAAATAATTCTTTCTAATTTCTGCAATTTCCCCATTAATGCCCACCCCATTGTCATTTTATCAGGTTTTGGGGAAGATCTGACGCCCTTTAAATTTTGACCATTCTTTCAACCCGCGACCTGTCGTTTTTTTCTGGTTTTTCGTGTAACCTCCAGAGCTGAAATTTCTTTGGAACAAAGACAATTCTTTCTAATCTCTGCAATTTCTCCATTAATGCCCACCCCATTGTCATTTCATCAGGTTTTGGGGAAGATCTGACGCCCTTTAAATTTTAACCATTTTTTCAACCCGCGACCTGTCGTTTTTTTCTGGTTTTTCGTGTAATCTCCGGAGCTGATATTTCTTTGGAACAAAGATAATTCTTCCTAATCTCCGCAATTTATCCATTAATGCCAACCCCATTGTAATTTTATTAGGTTTTGGGGAAGATCTGACGCCCTTTAAATTTTGACCATTTTTTCAACCCGCGACCTGTCGTTTTTTTCTGGTTTTTCGTGTAACCTCCAAAGCTGAAATTTCTTTGGAACAAAAATAATTCTTTCTAATTTCTGCAATTTCCCCATTAATGCCCACCCCATTGTCATTTTATCAGGTTTTGGGGAAGATCTGACGCCCTTTAAATTTTGACCATTTTTTCAACCCGCGACCTGTCGTTTTTTTCTGGTTTTTCGTGTAACCTCCAGAGCTGAAATTTCTTTGGAACAAAGACAATTCTTTCTAATCTCTGCAATTTCTCCATTAATGCCCACCCCATTGTCATTTCATCAGGTTTTGGGGAAGATCTGACGCCCTTTAAATTTTGACCATTTTTTCAACCCGCGACCTGTCGTTTTTTTCTGGTTTTTCGTGTAACCTCCGGAGCTGATATTTCTTTGGAACAAAGATAATTCTTCCTAATCTCCGCAATTTATCCATTAATGCCAACCCCATTGTAATTTTATTAGGTTTTGGGGAAGATCTGACGCCCTTTAAATTTTGACCATTTTTTCAACCCGCGACCTGTCGTTTTTTTCTGGTTTTTCGTGTAACCTCCAAAGCTGAAATTTCTTTGGAACAAAGACAATTCTTTCTAATCTCTGCAATTTCCCCATTAATGCCCACCCCATTGTCATTTTATCAGGTTTTGGGGAAGATCTGACGCCCTTTAAATTTTGACCATTTTTTCAACCCGCGACCTTTCGTTTTTTTCTGGTTTTTCGTGTAACCTCCAGAGCTGAAATTTCTTTGGAACAAAGACAATTCTTTCTAATCTCTGCAATTTCTCCATTAATGCCCACCCCATTGTCATTTCATCAGGTTTTGGGGAAGATCTGACGCCTTTTAAATTTTGACCATTTTTTCAACCCGCGACCTGTCGTTCTTTTCTGGTTTTTGGCGTAACCTCCGGAGCTGAAATTTCTTTGGAACAAAGACAATTCTTTTCTATCTCTGCAATTTCTCCATTAATACCCACCCCATTGTCATTTTATCAGATTTTGGGGAAGATCTGACGCCCTTTAAATTTTGACCATTTTTTCAACCCGCGACCTGTCGTTTTTTTCTGGTTTTTCGTGTAACCTCCAAAGCTGAAATTTCTTTGGAACAAAAATAATTCTTTCTAATTTCTGCAATTTCCCCATTAATGCCCACCCCATTGTCATTTTATCAGGTTTTGGGGAAGATCTGACGCCCTTTAAATTTTGACCATTTTTTCAACCCGCGACCTGTCGTTTTTTTCTGGTTTTTCGTGTAACCTCCAGAGCTGAAATTTCTTTGGAACAAAGACAATTCTTTCTAATCTCTGCAATTTCTCCATTAATGCCCACCCCATTGTCATTTCATCAGGTTTTGGGGAAGATCTGACGCCCTTTAAATTTTAACCATTTTTTCAACCCGCGACCTGTCGTTTTTTTCTGGTTTTTCGTGTAACCTCCGGAGCTGATATTTCTTTGGAACAAAGATAATTCTTCCTAATCTCCGCAATTTATCCATTAATGCCAACCCCATTGTAATTTTATTAGGTTTTGGGGAAGATCTGACGCCCTTCAAATTTTGACCATTTTTTCAACCCGCGACCTGTCGTTTTTTTCTGGTTTCTCGGCGTACCCTCCGGAGCTGAAATTTCTTTGGAACAAAGACAATTCTTTCTAATCTCTGCAATTTCTCCATTAATGCCAACCCCATTGTCATTTTATTAGGTTTTGGGGAAGATCTGACGACCTTTAAATTTTGACCATTTTTTCAACCCGCGACCTGTCGTTTTTTTCTGGTTTTTGGCGTAACCTCCGGACCTGAAATGTCTTTGGAACAAAGATAATTCTTTCTAATCTCTGCAATTTCTCCATTAATGCCGACCCCATTGTCATTTTATCAGGTTTGGGGGAAGATCTGACGCCCTTTAAATTTTAACCATTTTTTCAACCCGCGACCTTTCGTTTTTTTCTGGTTTTTCGTGTAACCTCCAAAGCTGAAATTTCTTTGGAACAAAAATAATTCTTTCTAATTTCTGCAATTTCCCCATTAATGCCCACCCCATTGTCATTTTATCAGGTTTTGGGGAAGATCTGACGCCCTTTAAATTTTGACCATTTTTTCAACCCGCGACCTGTCGTTTTTTTCTGGTTTTTCGTGTAACCTCCAGAGCTGAAATTTCTTTGGAACAAAGATAATTCTTCCTAATCTCTGCAATTTCTCCATTAATGCCAACCCCATTGTCATTTTATTAGGTTTTGGGGAAGATCTGACGACCTTTAAATTTTGACCATTTTTTCAACCCGCGACCTGTCGTTTTTTTCTGGTTTTTGGCGTAACCTCCGGAGCTGAAATTTCTTTGGAACAAAGATAATTCTTCCTAATCTCCGCAATTTATCCATTAATGCCAACCCCATTGTAATTTTATTAGGTTTTGGGGAAGATCTGACGCCCTTTAAATTTTGACCATTTTTTCAACCCGCGACCTGTCGTTTTTTTCTGGTTTTTCGTGTAACCTCCAAAGCTGAAATTTCTTTGGAACAAAGACAATTCTTTCTAATCTCTGCAATTTCCCCATTAATGCCCACCCCATTGTCATTTCATCAGGTTTTGGGGAATATCTGACGCCTTTTAAATTTTGACCATTTTTTCAACCCGCGACCTGTCGTTCTTTTCTGGTTTTTGGCGTAACCTCCGGAGCTGAAATTTCTTTGGAACAAAGACAATTCTTTTCTATCTCTGCAATTTCTCCATTAATACCCACCCCATTGTCATTTTATCAGATTTTGGGGAAGATCTGACGCCCTTTAAATTTTGACCATTTTTTCAACCCGCGACCTGTCGTTTTTTTCTGGTTTCTCGGCGTACCCTCCGGAGCTGAAATTTCTTTGGAACAAAGACAATTCTTTCTAATCTCTGCAATTTCTCCATTAATGCCAACCCCATTGTCATTTTATTAGGTTTTGGGGAAGATCTGACGACCTTTAAATTTTGACCATTTTTTCAACCCGCGACCTGTCGTTTTTTTCTGGTTTTTGGCGTAACCTCCGGACCTGAAATGTCTTTGGAACAAAGATAATTCTTTCTAATCTCTGCAATTTCTCCATTAATGCCGACCCCATTGTCATTTTATCAGGTTTGGGGGAGGATCTGACGCCCTTTAAATTTTAACCATTTTTTCAACCCGCGACCTTTCGTTTTTTTCTGGTTTTTCGTGTAACCTCCAAAGCTGAAATTTCTTTGGAACAAAAATAATTCTTTCTAATTTCTGCAATTTCCCCATTAATGCCCACCCCATTGTCATTTTATCAGGTTTTGGGGAAGATCTGACGCCCTTTAAATTTTGACCATTCTTTCAACCCGCGACCTGTCGTTTTTTTCTGGTTTTTCGTGTAACCTCCAGAGCTGAAATTTCTTTGGAACAAAGACAATTCTTTCTAATCTCTGCAATTTCTCCATTAATGCCCACCCCATTGTCATTTCATCAGGTTTTGGGGAAGATCTGACGCCCTTTAAATTTTGACCATTTTTTCAACCCGCGACCTGTCGTTTTTTTCTGGTTTTTCGTGTAACCTCCAAAGCTGAAATTTCTTTGGAACAAAAATAATTCTTTCTAATTTCTGCAATTTCCCCATTAATGCCCACCCCATTGTCATTTTATCAGGTTTTGGGGAAGATCTGACGCCCTTTAAATTTTGACCATTTTTTCAACCCGCGACCTGTCGTTTTTTTCTGGTTTTTCGTGTAACCTCCAGAGCTGAAATTTCTTTGGAACAAAGACAATTCTTTCTAATCTCTGCAATTTCTCCATTAATGCCCACCCCATTGTCATTTCATCAGGTTTTGGGGAAGATCTGACGCCCTTTAAATTTTAACCATTTTTTCAACCCGCGACCTGTCGTTTTTTTCTGGTTTTTCGTGTAACCTCCGGAGCTGATATTTCTTTGGAACAAAGATAATTCTTCCTAATCTCCGCAATTTATCCATTAATGCCAACCCCAT
This sequence comes from Euthynnus affinis, assembly GCA_029490765.1. Classification (NCBI taxonomy): domain Eukaryota; kingdom Metazoa; phylum Chordata; class Actinopteri; order Scombriformes; family Scombridae; genus Euthynnus; species Euthynnus affinis. Next base: position 4,296,133 of record CM055843.1, read on the forward strand.
TGTAATTTTATTAGGTTTTGGGGAAGATCTGACGCCCTTCAAATTTTGACCATTTTTTCAACCCGCGACCTGTCGTTTTTTTCTGGTTTCTCGGCGTACCCTCCGGAGCTGAAATTTCTTTGGAACAAAGACAATTCTTTCTAATCTCTGCAATTTCTCCATTAATGCCAACCCCATTGTCATTTTATTAGGTTTTGGGGAAGATCTGACGACCTTTAAATTTTGACCATTTTTTCAACCCGCGACCTGTCGTTTTTTTCTGGTTTTTGGCGTAACCTCCGGACCTGAAATGTCTTTGGAACAAAGATAATTCTTTCTAATCTCTGCAATTTCTCCATTAATGCCGACCCCATTGTCATTTTATCAGGTTTGGGGGAAGATCTGACGCCCTTTAAATTTTAACCATTTTTTCAACCCGCGACCTTTCGTTTTTTTCTGGTTTTTCGTGTAACCTCCAAAGCTGAAATTTCTTTGGAACAAAAATAATTCTTTCTAATTTCTGCAATTTCCCCATTAATGCCCACCCCATTGTCATTTTATCAGGTTTTGGGGAAGATCTGACGCCCTTTAAATTTTAACCATTTTTTCAACCCGCGACCTGTCGTTTTTTTCTGGTTTTTCGTGTAACCTCCAGAGCTGAAATTTCTTTGGAACAAAGATAATTCTTCCTAATCTCTGCAATTTCTCCATTAATGCCAACCCCATTGTCATTTTATTAGGTTTTGGGGAAGATCTGACGACCTTTAAATTTTGACCATTTTTTCAACCCGCGACCTGTCGTTTTTTTCTGGTTTTTGGCGTAACCTCCGGAGCTGAAATTTCTTTGGAACAAAGATAATTCTTCCTAATCTCCGCAATTTATCCATTAATGCCAACCCCATTGTAATTTTATTAGGTTTTGGGGAAGATCTGACGCCCTTTAAATTTTGACCATTTTTTCAACCCGCGACCTGTCGTTTTTTTCTGGTTTTTCGTGTAACCTCCAAAGCTGAAATTTCTTTGGAACAAAGACAATTCTTTCTAATCTCTGCAATTTCCCCATTAATGCCCACCCCATTGTCATTTCATCAGGTTTTGGGGAATATCTGACGCCTTTTAAATTTTGACCATTTTTTCAACCCGCGACCTGTCGTTCTTTTCTGGTTTTTGGCGTAACCTCCGGAGCTGAAATTTCTTTGGAACAAAGACAATTCTTTTCTATCTCTGCAATTTCTCCATTAATACCCACCCCATTGTCATTTTATCAGATTTTGGGGAAGATCTGACGCCCTTTAAATTTTGACCATTTTTTCAACCCGCGACCTGTCGTTTTTTTCTGGTTTCTCGGCGTACCCTCCGGAGCTGAAATTTCTTTGGAACAAAGACAATTCTTTCTAATCTCTGCAATTTCTCCATTAATGCCAACCCCATTGTCATTTTATCAGGTTTGGGGGAGGATCTGACGCCCTTTAAATTTTAACCATTTTTTCAACCCGCGACCTTTCGTTTTTTTCTGGTTTTTCGTGTAACCTCCAAAGCTGAAATTTCTTTGGAACAAAAATAATTCTTTCTAATTTCTGCAATTTCCCCATTAATGCCCACCCCATTGTCATTTTATCAGGTTTTGGGGAAGATCTGACGCCCTTTAAATTTTGACCATTCTTTCAACCCGCGACCTGTCGTTTTTTTCTGGTTTTTCGTGTAACCTCCAGAGCTGAAATTTCTTTGGAACAAAGACAATTCTTTCTAATCTCTGCAATTTCTCCATTAATGCCCACCCCATTGTCATTTCATCAGGTTTTGGGGAAGATCTGACGCCCTTTAAATTTTGACCATTTTTTCAACCCGCGACCTGTCGTTTTTTTCTGGTTTTTGGCGTAACCTCCGGACCTGAAATGTCTTTGGAACAAAGATAATTCTTTCTAATCTCTGCAATTTCTCCATTAATGCCGACCCCATTGTCATTTTATCAGGTTTGGGGGAAGATCTGACGCCCTTTAAATTTTAACCATTTTTTCAACCCGCGACCTTTCGTTTTTTTCTGGTTTTTCGTGTAACCTCCAAAGCTGAAATTTCTTTGGAACAAAAATAATTCTTTCTAATTTCTGCAATTTCCCCATTAATGCCCACCCCATTGTCATTTTATCAGGTTTTGGGGAAGATCTGACGCCCTTTAAATTTTGACCATTTTTTCAACCCGCGACCTGTCGTTTTTTTCTGGTTTTTCGTGTAACCTCCAAAGCTGAAATTTCTTTGGAACAAAGACAATTCTTTCTAATCTCTGCAATTTCTCCATTAATGCCCACCCCATTGTCATTTCATCAGGTTTTGGGGAAGATCTGACGCCCTTTAAATTTTGACCATTTTTTCAACCCGCGACCTGTCGTTTTTTTCTGGTTTTTCGTGTAATCTCCGGAGCTGATATTTCTTTGGAACAAAGATAATTCTTCCTAATCTCCGCCATTTCTCCATTAATGCCAACCCCATTGTAATTTTATTAGGTTTTGGGGAAGATCTGACGCCCTTTAAATTTTGACCATTTTTTCAACCCGCGACCTGTCGTTTTTTTCTGGTTTTTCGTGTAACCTCCAAAGCTGAAATTTCTTTGGAACAAAAATAATTCTTTCTAATTTCTGCAATTTCCCCATTAATGCCCATCCCATTGTCATTTTATCAGGTTTTGGGGAAGATCTGACGCCCTTTAAATTTTGACCATTTTTTCAACCCGCGACCTGTCGTTTTTTTCTGGTTTTTCGTGTAACCTCCAGAGCTGAAATTTCTTTGGAACAAAGACAATTCTTTCTAATCTCTGCAATTTCTCCATTAATGCCCACCCCATTGTCATTTCATCAGGTTTTGGGGAAGATCTGACGCCCTTTAAATTTTAACCATTTTTTCAACCCGCGACCTGTCGTTTTTTTCTGGTTTTTCGTGTAACCTCCGGAGCTGATATTTCTTTGGAACAAAGATAATTCTTCCTAATCTCCGCAATTTATCCATTAATGCCAACCCCATTGTAATTTTATTAGGTTTTGGGGAAGATCTGACGCCCTTTAAATTTTGACCATTTTTTCAACCCGCGACCTGTCGTTTTTTTCTGGTTTTTCGTGTAACCTCCAAAGCTGAAATTTCTTTGGAACAAAGATAATTCTTTCTAATCTCTGCAATTTCCCCATTAATGCCCATCCCATTGTCATTTTATCAGGTATGGGGGAAGATCTGACGCCCTTTAAATTTTAACCATTTTTTCAATCGGCGACCTTTCGTTTTTTTCTGGTTTTTCGTGTAACCTCCAGAGCTGAAATTTCTTTGGAACAAAGATAATTCTTCCTAATCTCTGCAATTGCTCCATTAATGCCAACCCCATTGTCATTTTATTAGGTTTTGGGGAAGATCTGACGACCTTTAAATTTTGACCATTTTTTCAACCCGCGACCTGTCGTTCTTTCATGGTTTCTGGCGTAACCTCAGGAGCTGATATTTCTTTGGAACAAAGATAATTCTTCCTAATCTCTGCAATTTATCCATTAATGCCAACCCCATTGTCATTTTATTAGGTTTTGGGGAAGATCTGACGCCCTTTAAATTTTGACCATTTTTTCAACCCGCGACCTGTCGTTTTTTTCTGGTTTTTGGCGTAACCTCCGGAGCTGAAATGTCTTTGGAACAAAGACAATTCTTTTCTATCTCTGCAATTTCTCCATTAATACCCACCCCATTGTCATTTTATCAGATTTTGGGGAAGATCTGACGCCCTTTAAATTTTGACCATTTTTTCAACCCGCGACCTGTCGTTTTTTTCTGGTTTCTCAGCGTAACCTCCGGAGCTGAAATTTCTTTGGAACAAAAACAATTCTTTCTAATCTCTGCAATGTCTCAATTAATACCCACGCCATTATCATTTTATCAGGTTTTGGGGACGATCTGACGCGCTTTAAATTTTGACCATTTTTTCAACCCGCGACCTGTCGTTCTTTTCTGGTTTTTCGCGTAACCTCCGGAGCTGAAATTTCTTTGTAACAAAGGTAATTCTTCCTAATCTCTGCAATTTCTCCATTAATGCCAACCCTATTGTCATTTTATTAGGTTTTCGGGAAGATCTGACGCCCTTTAAATTTTGACCATTTTTTCAACCCGCGACCTGTCGTTTTTTTCTGGTTTTTCGTGTAACCTCCAAAGCTGAAATTTCTTTGGAACAAAGACAATTCTTTCTAATCTCTGCAATTTCCCCATTAATGCCCACCCCATTGTCATTTTATCAGGTTTTGGGGAAGATCTGACGCCCTTTAAATTTTGACCATTTTTTCAACCCGCGACCTTTCGTTTTTTCCTGGTTTTTCGTGTAACCTCCAGAGCTGAAATTTCTTTGGAACAAAGACAATTCTTTCTAATCTCTGCAATTTCTCCATTAATGCCCACCCCATTGTCATTTCATCAGGTTTTGGGGAAGATCTGACGCCTTTTAAATTTTGACCATTTTTTCAACCCGCGACCTGTCGTTTTTTTCTGGTTTTTGGCGTAACCTCCGGAGCTGAAATTTCTTTGGAACAAAGACAATTCTTTTCTATCTCTGCAATTTCTCCATTAATACCCACCCCATTGTCATTTTATCAGATTTTGGGGAAGATCTGACGCCCTTTAAATTTTGACCATTTTTTCAACCCGCGACCTGTCGTTTTTTTCTGGTTTCTCGGCGTACCCTCCGGAGCTGAAATTCCTTTGGAACAAAGACAATTCTTTCTAATCTCTGCAATTTCTCCATTAATGCCAACCCCATTGTCATTTTATTAGGTTTTGGGGAAGATCTGACGACCTTTAAATTTTGACCATTTTTTCAACCCGCGACCTGTCGTTTTTTTCTGGTTTTTGGCGTAACCTCCGGACCTGAAATGTCTTTGGAACAAAGATAATTCTTTCTAATCTCTGCAATTTCTCCATTAATGCCGACCCCATTGTCATTTTATCAGGTTTGGGGGAAGATCTGACGCCCTTTAAATTTTAACCATTTTTTCAACCCGCGACCTTTCGTTTTTTTCTGGTTTTTCGTGTAACCTCCAAAGCTGAAATTTCTTTGGAACAAAAATAATTCTTTCTAATCTCTGCAATTTCTCCATTAATGCCCACCCCATTGTCATTTCATCAGGTTTTGGGGAAGATCTGACGCCTTTTAAATTTTGACCATTTTTTCAACCCGCGACCTGTCGTTCTTTTCTGGTTTTTGGCGTAACCTCCGGAGCTGAAATTTCTTTGGAACAAAGACAATTCTTTTCTATCTCTGCAATTTCTCCATTAATACCCACCCCATTGTCATTTTATCAGATTTTGGGGAAGATCTGACGCCCTTTAAATTTTGACCATTTTTTCAACCCGCGACCTGTCGTTTTTTTCTGGTTTTTGGCGTAACCTCCGGACCTGAAATGTCTTTGGAACAAGGATAATTCTTTCTAATCTCTGCAATTTCTCCATTAATGCCGACCCCATTGTCATTTTATCAGGTTTGGGGGAAGATCTGACGCCCTTTAAATTTTAACCATTTTTTCAACCCGCGACCTTTCGTTTTTTTCTGGTTTTTCGTGTAACCTCCAAAGCTGAAATTTCTTTGGAACAAAAATAATTCTTTCTAATTTCTGCAATTTCCCCATTAATGCCCACCCCATTGTCATTTTATCAGGTTTTGGGGAAGATCTGACGCCCTTTAAATTTTGACCATTTTTTCAACCCGCGACCTGTCGTTTTTTTCTGGTTTTTCGTGTAACCTCCAGAGCTGAAATTTCTTTGGAACAAAGACAATTCTTTCTAATCTCTGCAATTTCTCCATTAATGCCCACCCCATTGTCATTTCATCAGGTTTTGGGGAAGATCTGACGCCCTTTAAATTTTAACCATTTTTTCAACCCGCGACCTGTCGTTTTTTTCTGGTTTTTCGTGTAATCTCCGGAGCTGATATTTCTTTGGAACAAAGATAATTCTTCCTAATCTCCGCAATTTATCCATTAATGCCAACCCCATTGTAATTTTATTAGGTTTTGGGGAAGATCTGACGCCCTTTAAATTTTGACCATTTTTTCAACCCGCGACCTGTCGTTTTTTTCTGGTTTTTGGCGTAACCTCCGGACCTGAAATGTCTTTGGAACAAAGATAATTCTTTCTAATCTCTGCAATTTCTCCATTAATGCCGACCCCATTGTCATTTTATCAGGTTTGGGGGAAGATCTGACGCCCTTTAAATTTTAACCATTTTTTCAACCCGCGACCTTTCGTTTTTTTCTGGTTTTTCGTGTAACCTCCAAAGCTGAAATTTCTTTGGAACAAAAATAATTCTTTCTAATTTCTGCAATTTCCCCATTAATGCCCACCCCATTGTCATTTTATCAGGTTTTGGGGAAGATCTGACGCCCTTTAAATTTTGACCATTTTTTCAACCCGCGACCTGTCGTTTTTTTCTGGTTTTTCGTGTAACCTCCAAAGCTGAAATTTCTTTGGAACAAAGACAATTCTTTCTAATCTCTGCAATTTCTCCATTAATGCCCACCCCATTGTCATTTCATCAGGTTTTGGGGAAGATCTGACGCCCTTTAAATTTTGACCATTTTTTCAACCCGCGACCTGTCGTTTTTTTCTGGTTTTTCGTGTAATCTCCGGAGCTGATATTTCTTTGGAACAAAGATAATTCTTCCTAATCTCCGCCATTTCTCCATTAATGCCAACCCCATTGTAATTTTATTAGGTTTTGGGGAAGATCTGACGCCCTTTAAATTTTGACCATTTTTTCAACCCGCGACCTGTCGTTTTTTTCTGGTTTTTCGTGTAACCTCCAAAGCTGAAATTTCTTTGGAACAAAAATAATTCTTTCTAATTTCTGCAATTTCCCCATTAATGCCCACCCCATTGTCATTTTATCAGGTTTTGGGGAAGATCTGACGCCCTTTAAATTTTGACCATTTTTTCAACCCGCGACCTGTCGTTTTTTTCTGGTTTTTCGTGTAACCTCCAGAGCTGAAATTTCTTTGGAACAAAGACAATTCTTTCTAATCTCTGCAATTTCTCCATTAATGCCCACCCCATTGTCATTTCATCAGGTTTTGGGGAAGATCTGACGCCCTTTAAATTTTAACCATTTTTTCAACCCGCGACCTGTCGTTTTTTTCTGGTTTTTCGTGTAACCTCCGGAGCTGATATTTCTTTGGAACAAAGATAATTCTTCCTAATCTCCGCAATTTATCCATTAATGCCAACCCCATTGTAATTTTATTAGGTTTTGGGGAAGATCTGACGCCCTTTAAATTTTGACCATTTTTTCAACCCGCGACCTGTCGTTTTTTTCTGGTTTTTCGTGTAACCTCCAAAGCTGAAATTTCTTTGGAACAAAGATAATTCTTTCTAATCTCTGCAATTTCCCCATTAATGCCCATCCCATTGTCATTTTATCAGGTATGGGGGAAGATCTGACGCCCTTTAAATTTTAACCATTTTTTCAATCCGCGACCTTTCGTTTTTTTCTGGTTTTTCGTGTAACCTCCAGAGCTGAAATTTCTTTGGAACAAAGATAATTCTTCCTAATCTCTGCAATTGCTCCATTAATGCCAACCCCATTGTCATTTTATTAGGTTTTGGGGAAGATCTGACGACCTTTAAATTTTGACCATTTTTTCAACCCGCGACCTGTCGTTCTTTTATGGTTTCTGGCGTAACCTCAGGAGCTGATATTTCTTTGGAACAAAGATAATTCTTCCTAATCTCTGCAATTTATCCATTAATGCCAACCCCATTGTCATTTTATTAGGTTTTGGGGAAGATCTGACGCCCTTTAAATTTTGACCATTTTTTCAACCCGCGACCTGTCGTTTTTTTCTGGTTTTTGGCGTAACCTCCGGAGCTGAAATGTCTTTGGAACAAAGACAATTCTTTTCTATCTCTGCAATTTCTCCATTAATACCCACCCCATTGTCATTTTATCAGATTTTGGGGAAGATCTGACGCCCTTTAAATTTTGACCATTTTTTCAACCCGCGACCTGTCGTTTTTTTTGTGGTTTCTCAGCGTAACCTCCGGAGCTGAAATTTCTTTGGAACAAAGACAATTCTTTCTAATCTCTGCAATGTCTCAATTAATACCCACGCCATTATCATTTTATCAGGTTTTGGGGACGATCTGACGCGCTTTAAATTTTGACCATTTTTTCAACCCGCGACCTGTCGTTCTTTTCTGGTTTTTCGCGTAACCTCCGGAGCTGAAATTTCTTTGTAACAAAGGTAATTCTTCCTAATCTCTGCAATTTCTCCATTAATGCCAACCCTATTGTCATTTTATTAGGTTTTCGGGAAGATCTGACGCCCTTTAAATTTTGACCATTTTTTCAACCCGCGACCTGTCGTTTTTTTCTGGTTTTTCGTGTAACCTCCAAAGCTGAAATTTCTTTGGAACAAAGACAATTCTTTCTAATCTCTGCAATTTCCCCATTAATGCCCACCCCATTGTCATTTTATCAGGTTTTGGGGAAGATCTGACGCCCTTTAAATTTTGACCATTTTTTCAACCCGCGACCTTTCGTTTTTTTCTGGTTTTTCGTGTAACCTCCAGAGCTGAAATTTCTTTGGAACAAAGACAATTCTTTCTAATCTCTGCAATTTATCCATTAATGCCCACCCCATTGTCATTTCATCAGGTTTTGGGGAAGATCTGACGCCTTTTAAATTTTGACCATTTTTTCAACCCGCGACCTGTCGTTTTTTTCTGGTTTTTGGCGTAACCTCCAAAGCTGAAATTTCTTTGGAACAAAGACAATTCTTTTCTATCTCTGCAATTTCTCCATTAATACCCACCCCATTGTCATTTTATCAGATTTTGGGGAAGATCTGACGCCCTTTAAATTTTGACCATTTTTTCAACCCGCGACCTGTCGTTTTTTTCTGGTTTCTCGGCGTACCCTCCGGAGCTGAAATTCCTTTGGAACAAAGACAATTCTTTCTAATCTCTGCAATTTCTCCATTAATGCCAACCCCATTGTCATTTTATTAGGTTTTGGGGAAGATCTGACGACCTTTAAATTTTGACCATTTTTTCAACCCGCGACCTGTCGTTTTTTTTCTGGTTTTTGGCGTAACCTCCGGACCTGAAATGTCTTTGGAACAAAGATAATTCTTTCTAATCTCTGCAATTTCTCCATTAATGCCGACCCCATTGTCATTTTATCAGGTTTGGGGGAAGATCTGACGCCCTTTAAATTTTAACCATTTTTTCAACCCGCGACCTTTCGTTTTTTTCTGGTTTTTCGTGTAACCTCCAAAGCTGAAATTTCTTTGGAACAAAAATAATTCTTTCTAATCTCTGCAATTTCTCCATTAATGCCCACCCCATTGTCATTTCATCAGGTTTTGGGGAAGATCTGACGCCTTTTAAATTTTGACCATTTTTTCAACCCGCGACCTGTCGTTCTTTTCTGGTTTTTGGCGTAACCTCCGGAGCTGAAATTTCTTTGGAACAAAGACAATTCTTTTCTATCTCTGCAATTTCTCCATTAATACCCACCCCATTGTCATTTTATCAGATTTTGGGGAAGATCTGACGCCCTTTAAATTTTGACCATTTTTTCAACCCGCGACCTGTCGTTTTTTTCTGGTTTCTCGGCGTACCCTCCGGAGCTGAAATTTCTTTGGAACAAAGACAATTCTTTCTAATCTCTGCAATTTCTCCATTAATGCCAACCCCATTGTCATTTTATTAGGTTTTGGGGAAGATCTGACGACATTTAAATTTTGACCATTTTTTCAACCCGCGACCTGTCGTTTTTTTCTGGTTTTTGGCGTAACCTCCGGACCTGAAATGTCTTTGGAACAAGGATAATTCTTTCTAATCTCTGCAATTTCTCCATTAATGCCGACCCCATTGTCATTTTATCAGGTTTGGGGGAAGATCTGACGCCCTTTAAATTTTAACCATTTTTTCAACCCGCGACCTTTCGTTTTTTTCTGGTTTTTCGTGTAACCTCCAAAGCTGAAATTTCTTTGGAACAAAAATAATTCTTTCTAATTTCTGCAATTTCCCCATTAATGCCCACCCCATTGTCATTTTATCAGGTTTTGGGGAAGATCTGACGCCCTTTAAATTTTGACCATTTTTTCAACCCGCGACCTGTCGTTTTTTTCTGGTTTTTCGTGTAACCTCCAGAGCTGAAATTTCTTTGGAACAAAGACAATTCTTTCTAATCTCTGCAATTTCTCCATTAATGCCCACCCCATTGTCATTTCATCAGGTTTTGGGGAAGATCTGACGCCCTTTAAATTTTAACCATTTTTTCAACCCGCGACCTGTCGTTTTTTTCTGGTTTTTCGTGTAATCTCCGGAGCTGATATTTCTTTGGAACAAAGATAATTCTTCCTAATCTCCGCAATTTATCCATTAATGCCAACCCCATTGTAATTTTATTAGGTTTTGGGGAAGATCTGACGCCCTTTAAATTTTGACCATTTTTTCAACCCGCGACCTGTCGTTTTTTTCTGGTTTTTGGCGTAACCTCCGGACCTGAAATGTCTTTGGAACAAAGATAATTCTTTCTAATCTCTGCAATTTCTCCATTAATGCCGACCCCATTGTCATTTTATCAGGTTTGGGGGAAGATCTGACGCCCTTTAAATTTTAACCATTTTTTCAACCCGCGACCTTTCGTTTTTTTCTGGTTTTTCGTGTAACCTCCAAAGCTGAAATTTCTTTGGAACAAAAATAATTCTTTCTAATTTCTGCAATTTCCCCATTAATGCCCACCCCATTGTCATTTTATCAGGTTTTGGGGAAGATCTGACGCCCTTTAAATTTTGACCATTTTTTCAACCCGCGACCTGTCGTTTTTTTCTGGTTTTTCGTGTAACCTCCAAAGCTGAAATTTCTTTGGAACAAAGACAATTCTTTCTAATCTCTGCAATTTCTCCATTAATGCCCACCCCATTGTCATTTCATCAGGTTTTGGGGAAGATCTGACGCCCTTTAAATTTTGACCATTTTTTCAACCCGCGACCTGTCGTTTTTTTCTGGTTTTTCGTGTAATCTCCGGAGCTGATATTTCTTTGGAACAAAGATAATTCTTCCTAATCTCCGCCATTTCTCCATTAATGCCAACCCCATTGTAATTTTATTAGGTTTTGGGGAAGATCTGACGCCCTTTAAATTTTGACCATTTTTTCAACCCGCGACCTGTCGTTTTTTTCTGGTTTTTCGTGTAACCTCCAAAGCTGAAATTTCTTTGGAACAAAAATAATTCTTTCTAATTTCTGCAATTTCCCCATTAATGCCCACCCCATTGTCATTTTATCAGGTTTTGGGGAAGATCTGACGCCCTTTAAATTTTGACCATTTTTTCAACCCGCGACCTGTCGTTTTTTTCTGGTTTTTCGTGTAACCTCCAGAGCTGAAATTTCTTTGGAACAAAGACAATTCTTTCTAATCTCTGCAATTTCTCCATTAATGCCCACCCCATTGTCATTTCATCAGGTTTTGGGGAAGATCTGACGCCCTTTAAATTTTAACCATTTTTTCAACCCGCGACCTGTCGTTTTTTTCTGGTTTTTCGTGTAACCTCCGGAGCTGATATTTCTTTGGAACAAAGATAATTCTTCCTGATCTCCGCAATTTATCCATTAATGCCAACCCCATTGTAATTTTATTAGGTTTTGGGGAAGATCTGACGCCCTTTAAATTTTGACCATTTTTTCAACCCGCGACCTGTCGTTTTTTTCTGGTTTTTCGTGTAACCTCCAAAGCTGAAATTTCTTTGGAACAAAGATAATTCTTTCTAATCTCTGCAATTTCCCCATTAATGCCCATCCCATTGTCATTTTATCAGGTATGGGGGAAGATCTGACGCCCTTTAAATTTTAACCATTTTTTCAATCCGCGACCTTTCGTTTTTTTCTGGTTTTTCGTGTAACCTCCAGAGCTGAAATTTCTTTGGAACAAAGATAATTCTTCCTAATCTCTGCAATTGCTCCATTAATGCCAACCCCATTGTCATTTTATTAGGTTTTGGGGAAGATCTGACGACCTTTAAATTTTGACCATTTTTTCAACCCGCGACCTGTCGTTCTTTTATGGTTTCTGGCGTAACCTCAGGAGCTGATATTTCTTTGGAACAAAGATAATTCTTCCTAATCTCTGCAATTTATCCATTAATGCCAACCCCATTGTCATTTTATTAGGTTTTGGGGAAGATCTGACGCCCTTTAAATTTTGACCATTTTTTCAACCCGCGACCTGTCGTTTTTTTCTGGTTTTTGGCGTAACCTCCGGAGCTGAAATGTCTTTGGAACAAAGACAATTCTTTTCTATCTCTGCAATTTCTCCATTAATACCCACCCCATTGTCATTTTATCAGATTTTGGGGAAGATCTGACGCCCTTTAAATTTTGACCATTTTTTCAACCCGCGACCTGTCGTTTTTTTTGTGGTTTCTCAGCGTAACCTCCGGAGCTGAAATTTCTTTGGAACAAAGACAATTCTTTCTAATCTCTGCAATGTCTCAATTAATACCCACGCCATTATCATTTTATCAGGTTTTGGGGACGATCTGACGCGCTTTAAATTTTGACCATTTTTTCAACCCGCGACCTGTCGTTCTTTTCTGGTTTTTCGCGTAACCTCCGGAGCTGAAATTTCTTTGTAACAAAGGTAATTCTTCCTAATCTCTGCAATTTCTCCATTAATGCCAACCCTATTGTCATTTTATTAGGTTTTCGGGAAGATCTGACGCCCTTTAAATTTTGACCATTTTTTCAACCCGCGACCTGTCGTTTTTTTCTGGTTTTTCGTGTAACCTCCAAAGCTGAAATTTCTTTGGAACAAAGACAATTCTTTCTAATCTCTGCAATTTCCCCATTAATGCCCACCCCATTGTCATTTTATCAGGTTTTGGGGAAGATCTGACGCCCTTTAAATTTTGACCATTTTTTCAACCCGCGACCTTTCGTTTTTTTCTGGTTTTTCGTGTAACCTCCAGAGCTGAAATTTCTTTGGAACAAAGACAATTCTTTCTAATCTCTGCAATTTCTCCATTAATGCCCACCCCATTGTCATTTCATCAGGTTTTGGGGAAGATCTGACGCCTTTTAAATTTTGACCATTTTTTCAACCCGCGACCTGTCGTTCTTTTCTGGTTTTTGGCGTAACCTCCGGAGCTGAAATTTCTTTGGAACAAAGACAATTCTTTTCTATCTCTGCAATTTCTCCATTAATACCCACCCCATTGTCATTTTATCAGATTTTGGGGAAGATCTGACGCCCTTTAAATTTTGACCATTTTTTCAACCCGCGACCTGTCGTTTTTTTCTGGTTTCTCGGCGTACCCTCCGGAGCTGAAATTTCTTTGGAACAAAGACAATTCTTTCTAATCTCTGCAATTTCTCCATTAATGCCAACCCCATTGTCATTTTATTAGGTTTTGGGGAAGATCTGACGACCTTTAAATTTTGACCATTTTTTCAACCCGCGACCTGTCGTTTTTTTCTGGTTTTTGGCGTAACCTCCGGACCTGAAATGTCTTTGGAACAAAGATAATTCTTTCTAATCTCTGCAATTTCTCCATTAATGCCGAACCCATTGTCATTTTATCAGGTTTGGGGGAAGATCTGACGCCCTTTAAATTTTAACCATTTTTTCAACCCGCGACCTTTCGTTTTTTTCTGGTTTTTCGTGTAACCTCCAAAGCTGAAATTTCTTTGGAACAAAAATAATTCTTTCTAATTTCTGCAATTTCCCCATTAATGCCCACCCCATTGTCATTTTATCAGGTTTTGGGGAAGATCTGACGCCCTTTAAATTTGGACCATTTTTTCAACCCGCGACCTGTCGTTTTTTTCTGGTTTTTCGTGTAACCTCCAGAGCTGAAATTTCTTTGGAACAAAGACAATTCTTTCTAATCTCTGCAATTTCTCCATTAATGCCCACCCCATTGTCATTTCATCAGGTTTTGGGGAAGATCTGACGCCCTTTAAATTTTAACCATTTTTTCAACCCGCGACCTGTCGTTTTTTTCTGGTTTTTCGTGTAATCTCCGGAGCTGATATTTCTTTGGAACAAAGATAATTCTTCCTAATCTCCGCAATTTATCCATTAATGCCAACCCCATTGTCATTTCATCAGGTTTTGGGGAAGATCTGACGCCCTTTAAATTTTAACCATTTTTTCAACCCGCGACCTGTCGTTTTTTTCTGGTTTTTTGTGTAACCTCCGGAGCTGATATTTCTTTGGAACAAAGATAATTCTTCCTAATCTCTGCAATTTCTCCATTAATGCCAACCCCATTGTAATTTTATTAGGTTTTGGGGAAGATCTGACGCCCTTTAAATTTTGACCATTTTTTCAACCCGCGACCTGTCGTTTTTTTCTGGTTTTTCGTGTAACCTCCAAAGCTGAAATTTCTTTGGAACAAAGATAATTCTTTCTAATCTCTGCAATTTCCCCATTAATGCCCATCCCATTGTCATTTTATCAGGTTTGGGGGAAGATCTGACGCCCTTTAAATTTTGACCATTTTTTCAACCCGCGACCTGTCGTTTTTTTCTGGTTTTTCGTGTAACCTCCAGAGCTGAAATTTCTTTGGAACAAAGACAATTCTTTCTAATCTCTGCAATTTCTCCATTAATGCCCACCCCATTATCATTTCATCAGGTTTTGAGGAAGATCTGACGCCCTTTAAATTTTAACCATTTTTTCAACCCGCGACCTGTCGTTTTTTTCTGGTTTTTCGTGTAACCTCCAGAGCTGAAATTTCTTTGGAACAAAGATAATTCTTCCTAATCTCTGCAATTTCTCCATTAATGCCAACCCCATTGTAATTTTATTAGGTTTTGGGGAAGATCTGACGCCCTTTAAATTTTGACCATTTTTTCAACCCGCGACCTGTCGTTTTTTTCTGGTTTTTCGTGTAACCTCCAAAGCTGAAATTTCTTTGGAACAAAGATAATTCTTTCTAATCTCTGCAATTTCCCCATTAATGCCCATCCCATTGTCATTTTATCAGGTATGGGGGAAGATCTGACGCCCTTTAAATTTTAACCATTTTTTCAATCCGCGACCTTTCGTTTTTTTCTGGTTTTTCGTGTAACCTCCAGAGCTGAAATTTCTTTGGAACAAAGATAATTCTTCCTAATCTCTGCAATTGCTCCATTAATGCCAACCCCATTGTCATTTTATTAGGTTTTGGGGAAGATCTGACGACCTTTAAATTTTGACCATTTTTTCAACCCGCGACCTGTCGTTCTTTTATGGTTTCTGG
Organism: Euthynnus affinis; assembly: GCA_029490765.1. Taxonomy (NCBI): domain Eukaryota; kingdom Metazoa; phylum Chordata; class Actinopteri; order Scombriformes; family Scombridae; genus Euthynnus; species Euthynnus affinis. The sequence continues at coordinate 4,311,374 of CM055843.1, forward strand.
CGTAACCTCAGGAGCTGATATTTCTTTGGAACAAAGATAATTCTTCCTAATCTCTGCAATTTATCCATTAATGCCAACCCCATTGTCATTTTATTAGGTTTTGGGGAAGATCTGACGCCCTTTAAATTTTGACCATTTTTTCAACCCGCGACCTGTCGTTTTTTTCTGGTTTTTGGCGTAACCTCCGGAGCTGAAATGTCTTTGGAACAAAGACAATTCTTTTCTATCTCTGCAATTTCTCCATTAATACCCACCCCATTGTCATTTTATCAGATTTTGGGGAAGATCTGACGCCCTTTAAATTTTGACCATTTTTTCAACCCGCGACCTGTCGTTTTTTTTGTGGTTTCTCAGCGTAACCTCCGGAGCTGAAATTTCTTTGGAACAAAGACAATTCTTTCTAATCTCTGCAATGTCTCAATTAATACCCACGCCATTATCATTTTATCAGGTTTTGGGGACGATCTGACGCGCTTTAAATTTTGACCATTTTTTCAACCCGCGACCTGTCGTTCTTTTCTGGTTTTTCGCGTAACCTCCGGAGCTGAAATTTCTTTGTAACAAAGGTAATTCTTCCTAATCTCTGCAATTTCTCCATTAATGCCAACCCTATTGTCATTTTATTAGGTTTTCGGGAAGATCTGACGCCCTTTAAATTTTGACCATTTTTTCAACCCGCGACCTGTCGTTTTTTTCTGGTTTTTCGTGTAACCTCCAAAGCTGAAATTTCTTTGGAACAAAGACAGTTCTTTCTAATCTCTGCAATTTCCCCATTAATGCCCACCCCATTGTCATTTTATCAGGTTTTGGGGAAGATCTGACGCCCTTTAAATTTTGACCATTTTTTCAACCCGCGACCTTTCGTTTTTTTCTGGTTTTTCGTGTAACCTCCAGAGCTGAAATTTCTTTGGAACAAAGACAATTCTTTCTAATCTCTGCAATTTCTCCATTAATGCCCACCCCATTGTCATTTCATCAGGTTTTGGGGAAGATCTGACGCCTTTTAAATTTTGACCATTTTTTCAACCCGCGACCTGTCGTTCTTTTCTGGTTTTTGGCGTAACCTCCGGAGCTGAAATTTCTTTGGAACAAAGACAATTCTTTTCTATCTCTGCAATTTCTCCATTAATACCCACCCCATTGTCATTTTATCAGATTTTGGGGAAGATCTGACGCCCTTTAAATTTTGACCATTTTTTCAACCCGCGACCTGTCGTTTTTTTCTGGTTTCTCGGCGTACCCTCCGGAGCTGAAATTTCTTTGGAACAAAGACAATTCTTTCTAATCTCTGCAATTTCTCCATTAATGCCAACCCCATTGTCATTTTATTAGGTTTTGGGGAAGATCTGACGACCTTTAAATTTTGACCATTTTTTCAACCCGCGACCTGTCGTTTTTTTCTGGTTTTTGGCGTAACCTCCGGACCTGAAATGTCTTTGGAACAAAGATAATTCTTTCTAATCTCTGCAATTTCTCCATTAATGCCGAACCCATTGTCATTTTATCAGGTTTGGGGGAAGATCTGACGCCCTTTAAATTTTAACCATTTTTTCAACCCGCGACCTTTCGTTTTTTTCTGGTTTTTCGTGTAACCTCCAAAGCTGAAATTTCTTTGGAACAAAAATAATTCTTTCTAATTTCTGCAATTTCCCCATTAATGCCCACCCCATTGTCATTTTATCAGGTTTTGGGGAAGATCTGACGCCCTTTAAATTTGGACCATTTTTTCAACCCGCGACCTGTCGTTTTTTTCTGGTTTTTCGTGTAACCTCCAGAGCTGAAATTTCTTTGGAACAAAGACAATTCTTTCTAATCTCTGCAATTTCTCCATTAATGCCCACCCCATTGTCATTTCATCAGGTTTTGGGGAAGATCTGACGCCCTTTAAATTTTAACCATTTTTTCAACCCGCGACCTGTCGTTTTTTTCTGGTTTTTCGTGTAATCTCCGGAGCTGATATTTCTTTGGAACAAAGATAATTCTTCCTAATCTCCGCAATTTATCCATTAATGCCAACCCCATTGTAATTTTATTAGGTTTTGGGGAAGATCTGACGCCCTTTAAATTTTGACCATTTTTTCAACCCGCGACCTGTCGTTTTTTTCTGGTTTTTCGTGTAACCTCCAAAGCTGAAATTTCTTTGGAACAAAAATAATTCTTTCTAATTTCTGCAATTTCCCCATTAATGCCCACCCCATTGTCATTTTATCAGGTTTTGGGGAAGATCTGACGCCCTTTAAATTTTGACCATTTTTTCAACCCGCGACCTGTCGTTTTTTTCTGGTTTTTCGTGTAACCTCCAGAGCTGAAATTTCTTTGGAACAAAGACAATTCTTTCTAATCTCTGCAATTTCTCCATTAATGCCCACCCCATTGTCATTTCATCAGGTTTTGGGGAAGATCTGACGCCCTTTAAATTTTAACCATTTTTTCAACCCGCGACCTGTCGTTTTTTTCTGGTTTTTCGTGTAACCTCCGGAGCTGATATTTCTTTGGAACAAAGATAATTCTTCCTAATCTCCGCAATTTATCCATTAATGCCAACCCCATTGTAATTTTATTAGGTTTTGGGGAAGATCTGACGCCCTTTAAATTTTAACCATTTTTTCAACCCGCGACCTGTCGTTTTTTTCTGGTTTTTCGTGTAATCTCCGGAGCTGATATTTCTTTGGAACAAAGATAATTCTTCCTAATCTCCGCAATTTATCCATTAATGCCAACCCCATTGTAATTTTATTAGGTTTTGGGGAAGATCTGACGCCCTTTAAATTTTGACCATTTTTTCAACCCGCGACCTGTCGTTTTTTTCTGGTTTTTCGTGTAACCTCCAAAGCTGAAATTTCTTTGGAACAAAAATAATTCTTTCTAATTTCTGCAATTTCCCCATTAATGCCCACCCCATTGTCATTTTATCAGGTTTTGGGGAAGATCTGACGCCCTTTAAATTTTGACCATTTTTTCAACCCGCGACCTGTCGTTTTTTTCTGGTTTTTCGTGTAACCTCCAGAGCTGAAATTTCTTTGGAACAAAGACAATTCTTTCTAATCTCTGCAATTTCTCCATTAATGCCAACCCCATTGTAATTTTATTAGGTTTTGGGGAAGATCTGACGCCCTTTAAATTTTGACCATTTTTTCAACCCGCGACCTGTCGTTTTTTTCTGGTTTTTCGTGTAACCTCCAAAGCTGAAATTTCTTTGGAACAAAGATAATTCTTTCTAATCTCTGCAATTTCCCCATTAATGCCCATCCCATTGTCATTTTATCAGGTTTGGGGGAAGATCTGACGCCCTTTAAATTTTGACCATTTTTTCAACCCGCGACCTGTCGTTTTTTTCTGGTTTTTCGTGTAACCTCCAGAGCTGAAATTTCTTTGGAACAAAGACAATTCTTTCTAATCTCTGCAATTTCTCCATTAATGCCCACCCCATTATCATTTCATCAGGTTTTGAGGAAGATCTGACGCCCTTTAAATTTTAACCATTTTTTCAACCCGCGACCTGTCGTTTTTTTTCTGGTTTTTCGTGTAACCTCCAGAGCTGAAATTTCTTTGGAACAAAGATAATTCTTCCTAATCTCTGCAATTTCTCCATTAATGCCAACCCCATTGTCATTTTATTAGGTTTTGGGGAAGATCTGACGACCTTTAAATTTTGACCATTTTTTCAACCCGCGACCTGTCGTTTTTTTTCTGGTTTTTGGCGTAACCTCCGGAGCTGAAATTTCTTTGGAACAAAGATAATTCTTCCTAATCTCCGCAATTTATCCATTAATGCCAACCCCATTGTCATTTTATTAGGTTTTGGGGAAGATCTGACGCCCTTTAAATTTTGACCATTTTTTCAACCCGCGACCTGTCGTTTTTTTCTGGTTTTTCGTGTAACCTCCAAAGCTGAAATTTCTTTGGAACAAAGACAATTCTTTCTAATCTCTGCAATTTCCCCATTAATGCCCACCCCATTGTCATTTTATCAGGTTTTGGGGAAGATCTGACGCCCTTTAAATTTTGACCATTTTTTCAACCCGCGACCTTTCGTTTTTTTCTGGTTTTTCATGTAACCTCCAGAGCTGAAATTTCTTTGGAACAAAGACAATTCTTTCTAATCTCTGCAATTTCTCCATTAATGCCCACCCCATTGTCATTTCATCAGGTTTTGGGGAAGATCTGACGCCTTTTAAATTTTGACCATTTTTTCAACCCGCGACCTGTCGTTCTTTTCTGGTTTTTGGCGTAACCTCCGGAGCTGAAATTTCTTTGGAACAAAGACAATTCTTTTCTATCTCTGCAATTTCTCCATTAATACCCACCCCATTGTCATTTTATCAGATTTTGGGGAAGATCTGACGCCCTTTAAATTTTGACCATTTTTTCAACCCGCGACCTGTCGTTTTTTTCTGGTTTCTCGGCGTACCCTCCGGAGCTGAAATTTCTTTGGAACAAAGACAATTCTTTCTAATCTCTGCAATTTCTCCATTAATGCCAACCCCATTGTCATTTTATTAGGTTTTGGGGAAGATCTGACGACCTTTAAATTTTGACCATTTTTTCAACCCGCGACCTGTCGTTTTTTTCTGGTTTTTGGCGTAACCTCCGGACCTGAAATGTCTTTGGAACAAAGATAATTCTTTCTAATCTCTGCAATTTCTCCATTAATGCCGACCCCATTGTCATTTTATCAGGTTTGGGGGAAGATCTGACGCCCTTTAAATTTTAACCATTTTTTCAACCCGCGACCTTTCGTTTTTTTCTGGTTTTTCGTGTAACCTCCAAAGCTGAAATTTCTTTGGAACAAAAATAATTCTTTCTAATTTCTGCAATTTCCCCATTAATGCCCACCCCATTGTCATTTTATCAGGTTTTGGGGAAGATCTGACGCCCTTTAAATTTTGACCATTTTTTCAACCCGCGACCTGTCGTTTTTTTCTGGTTTTTCGTGTAACCTCCAGAGCTGAAATTTCTTTGGAACAAAGACAATTCTTTCTAATCTCTGCAATTTCTCCATTAATGCCCACCCCATTGTCATTTCATCAGGTTTTGGGGAAGATCTGACACCCTTTAAATTTTAACCATTTATTCAACCCGCGACCTGTCGTTTTTTTCTGGTTTTTCGTGTAATCTCCGGAGCTGATATTTCTTTGGAACAAAGATAATTCTTCCTAATCTCCGCAATTTATCCATTAATGCCAACCCCATTGTAATTTTATTAGGTTTTGGGGAAGATCTGACGCCCTTTAAATTCTGACCATTTTTTCAACCCGCGACCTGTCGTTTTTTTCTGGTTTTTCGTGTAACCTCCAAAGCTGAAATTTCTTTGGAACAAAAATAATTCTTTCTAATTTCTGCAATTTCCCCATTAATGCCCACCCCATTGTCATTTTATCAGGTTTTGGGGAAGATCTGACGCCCTTTAAATTTTGACCATTTTTTCAACCCGCGACCTGTCGTTTTTTTCTGGTTTTTCGTGTAACCTCCAGAGCTGAAATTTCTTTGGAACAAAGACAATTCTTTCTAATCTCTGCAATTTCTCCATTAATGCCCACCCCATTGTCATTTCATCAGGTTTTGGGGAAGATCTGACGCCCTTTAAATTTTAACCATTTTTTCAACCCGCGACCTGTCGTTTTTTTCTGGTTTTTCGTGTAACCTCCGGAGCTGATATTTCTTTGGAACAAAGATAATTCTTCCTAATCTCCGCAATTTATCCATTAATGCCAACCCCATTGTAATTTTATTAGGTTTTGGGGAAGATCTGACGCCCTTTAAATTTTGACCATTTTTTCAACACGCGACCTGTCGTTTTTTTCTGGTTTTTCGTGTAACCTCCAAAGCTGAAATTTCTTTGGAACAAAGATAATTCTTTCTAATCTCTGCAATTTCCCCATTAATGCCCATCCCATTGTCATTTTATCAGGTTTGGGGGAAGATCTGACGCCCTTTAAATTTTGACCATTTTTTCAACCCGCGACCTGTCGTTTTTTTCTGGTTTTTCGTGTAACCTCCAGAGCTGAAATTTCTTTGGAACAAAGACAATTCTTTCTAATCTCTGCAATTTCTCCATTAATGCCCACCCCATTATCATTTCATCAGGTTTTGAGGAAGATCTGACGCCCTTTAAATTTTAACCATTTTTTCAAACCGCGACCTGTCGTTTTTTTCTGGTTTTTCGTGTAACCTCCAGAGCTGAAATTTCTTTGGAACAAAGATAATTCTTCCTAATCTCTGCAATTTCTCCATTAATGCCAACCCCATTGTCATTTTATTAGGTTTTGGGGAAGATCTGACGACCTTTAAATTTTGACCATTTTTTCAACCCGCGACCTGTCGTTTTTTTCTGGTTTTTGGCGTAACCTCCGGAGCTGAAATTTCTTTGGAACAAAGATAATTCTTCCTAATCTCCGCAATTTATCCATTAATGCCAACCCCATTGTAATTTTATTAGGTTTTGGGGAAGATCTGACGCCCTTTAAATTTTGACCATTTTTTCAACCCGCGACCTGTCGTTTTTTTCTGGTTTTTCGTGTAACCTCCAAAGCTGAAATTTCTTTGGAACAAAGACAATTCTTTCTAATCTCTGCAATTTCCCCATTAATGCCCACCCCATTATCATTTCATCAGGTTTTGAGGAAGATCTGACGCCCTTTAAATTTTAACCATTTTTTCAACCCGCGACCTGTCGTTTTTTTCTGGTTTTTCGTGTAACCTCCAGAGCTGAAATTTCTTTGGAACAAAGATAATTCTTCCTAATCTCTGCAATTTCTCCATTAATGCCAACCCCATTGTCATTTTATTAGGTTTTGGGGAAGATCTGACGACCTTTAAATTTTGACCATTTTTTCAACCCGCGACCTGTCGTTTTTTTTCTGGTTTTTGGCGTAACCTCCGGAGCTGAAATTTCTTTGGAACAAAGATAATTCTTCCTAATCTCCGCAATTTATCCATTAATGCCAACCCCATTGTCATTTTATTAGGTTTTGGGGAAGATCTGACGCCCTTTAAATTTTGACCATTTTTTCAACCCGCGACCTGTCGTTTTTTTCTGGTTTTTCGTGTAACCTCCAAAGCTGAAATTTCTTTGGAACAAAGACAATTCTTTCTAATCTCTGCAATTTCCCCATTAATGCCCACCCCATTGTCATTTTATCAGGTTTTGGGGAAGATCTGACGCCCTTTAAATTTTGACCATTTTTTCAACCCGCGACCTTTCGTTTTTTTCTGGTTTTTCATGTAACCTCCAGAGCTGAAATTTCTTTGGAACAAAGACAATTCTTTCTAATCTCTGCAATTTCTCCATTAATGCCCACCCCATTGTCATTTCATCAGGTTTTGGGGAAGATCTGACGCCTTTTAAATTTTGACCATTTTTTCAACCCGCGACCTGTCGTTCTTTTCTGGTTTTTGGCGTAACCTCCGGAGCTGAAATTTCTTTGGAACAAAGACAATTCTTTTCTATCTCTGCAATTTCTCCATTAATACCCACCCCATTGTCATTTTATCAGATTTTGGGGAAGATCTGACGCCCTTTAAATTTTGACCATTTTTTCAACCCGCGACCTGTCGTTTTTTTCTGGTTTCTCGGCGTACCCTCCGGAGCTGAAATTTCTTTGGAACAAAGACAATTCTTTCTAATCTCTGCAATTTCTCCATTAATGCCAACCCCATTGTCATTTTATTAGGTTTTGGGGAAGATCTGACGACCTTTAAATTTTGACCATTTTTTCAACCCGCGACCTGTCGTTTTTTTCTGGTTTTTGGCGTAACCTCCGGACCTGAAATGTCTTTGGAACAAAGATAATTCTTTCTAATCTCTGCAATTTCTCCATTAATGCCGACCCCATTGTCATTTTATCAGGTTTGGGGGAAGATCTGACGCCCTTTAAATTTTAACCATTTTTTCAACCCGCGACCTTTCGTTTTTTTCTGGTTTTTCGTGTAACCTCCAAAGCTGAAATTTCTTTGGAACAAAAATAATTCTTTCTAATTTCTGCAATTTCCCCATTAATGCCCACCCCATTGTCATTTTATCAGGTTTTGGGGAAGATCTGACGCCCTTTAAATTTTGACCATTTTTTCAACCCGCGACCTGTCGTTTTTTTCTGGTTTTTCGTGTAACCTCCAGAGCTGAAATTTCTTTGGAACAAAGACAATTCTTTCTAATCTCTGCAATTTCTCCATTAATGCCCACCCCATTGTCATTTCATCAGGTTTTGGGGAAGATCTGACACCCTTTAAATTTTAACCATTTATTCAACCCGCGACCTGTCGTTTTTTTCTGGTTTTTCGTGTAATCTCCGGAGCTGATATTTCTTTGGAACAAAGATAATTCTTCCTAATCTCCGCAATTTATCCATTAATGCCAACCCCATTGTAATTTTATTAGGTTTTGGGGAAGATCTGACGCCCTTTAAATTTTGACCATTTTTTCAACCCGCGACCTGTCGTTTTTTTCTGGTTTTTCGTGTAACCTCCAAAGCTGAAATTTCTTTGGAACAAAAATAATTCTTTCTAATTTCTGCAATTTCCCCATTAATGCCCACCCCATTGTCATTTTATCAGGTTTTGGGGAAGATCTGACGCCCTTTAAATTTTGACCATTTTTTCAACCCGCGACCTGTCGTTTTTTTCTGGTTTTTCGTGTAACCTCCAGAGCTGAAATTTCTTTGGAACAAAGACAATTCTTTCTAATCTCTGCAATTTCTCCATTAATGCCCACCCCATTGTCATTTCATCAGGTTTTGGGGAAGATCTGACACCCTTTAAATTTTAACCATTTATTCAACCCGCGACCTGTCGTTTTTTTCTGGTTTTTCGTGTAATCTCCGGAGCTGATATTTCTTTGGAACAAAGATAATTCTTCCTAATCTCCGCAATTTATCCATTAATGCCAACCCCATTGTAATTTTATTAGGTTTTGGGGAAGATCTGACGCCCTTTAAATTTTGACCATTTTTTCAACCCGCGACCTGTCGTTTTTTTCTGGTTTTTCGTGTAACCTCCAAAGCTGAAATTTCTTTGGAACAAAAATAATTCTTTCTAATTTCTGCAATTTCCCCATTAATGCCCACCCCATTGTCATTTTATCAGGTTTTGGGGAAGATCTGACGCCCTTTAAATTTTGACCATTTTTTCAACCCGCGACCTGTCGTTTTTTTCTGGTTTTTCGTGTAACCTCCAGAGCTGAAATTTCTTTGGAACAAAGACAATTCTTTCTAATCTCTGCAATTTCTCCATTAATGCCCACCCCATTGTCATTTCATCAGGTTTTGGGGAAGATCTGACGCCCTTTAAATTTTAACCATTTTTTCAACCCGCGACCTGTCGTTTTTTTCTGGTTTTTCGTGTAACCTCCGGAGCTGATATTTCTTTGGAACAAAGATAATTCTTCCTAATCTCCGCAATTTATCCATTAATGCCAACCCCATTGTAATTTTATTAGGTTTTGGGGAAGATCTGACGCCCTTTAAATTTTGACCATTTTTTCAACACGCGACCTGTCGTTTTTTTCTGGTTTTTCGTGTAACCTCCAAAGCTGAAATTTCTTTGGAACAAAGATAATTCTTTCTAATCTCTGCAATTTCCCCATTAATGCCCATCCCATTGTCATTTTATCAGGTTTGGGGGAAGATCTGACGCCCTTTAAATTTTGACCATTTTTTCAACCCGCGACCTGTCGTTTTTTTCTGGTTTTTCGTGTAACCTCCACAGCTGAAATTTCTTTGGAACAAAGACAATTCTTTCTAATCTCTGCAATTTCTCCATTAATGCCCACCCCATTATCATTTCATCAGGTTTTGAGGAAGATCTGACGCCCTTTAAATTTTAACCATTTTTTCAACCCGCGATCTGTCGTTTTTTTCTGGTTTTTCGTGTAACCTCCAGAGCTGAAATTTCTTTGGAACAAAGATAATTCTTCCTAATCTCTGCAATTTCTCCATTAATGCCAACCCCATTGTCATTTTATTAGGTTTTGGGGAAGATCTGACGACCTTTAAATTTTGACCATTTTTTCAACCCGCGACATGTCGTTTTTTTCTGGTTTTTGGCGTAACCTCCGGAGCTGAAATTTCTTTGGAACAAAGATAATTCTTCCTAATCTCCGCAATTTATCCATTAATGCCAAACCCATTGTAATTTTATTAGGTTTTGGGGAAGATCTGACGCCCTTTAAATTTTGACCATTTTTTCAACCCGCGACCTGTCGTTTTTTTCTGGTTTTTCGTGTAACCTCCAAAGCTGAAATTTCTTTGGAACAAAGACAATTCTTTCTAATCTCTGCAATTTCCCCATTAATGCCCACCCCATTGTCATTTTATCAGGTTTTGGGGAAGATCTGACGCCCTTTAAATTTTGACCATTTTTTCAACCCGCGACCTTTCGTTTTTTTCTGGTTTTTCATGTAACCTCCAGAGCTGAAATTTCTTTGGAACAAAGACAATTCTTTCTAATCTCTGCAATTTCTCCATTAATGCCCACCCCATTGTCATTTCATCAGGTTTTGGGGAAGATCTGACGCCCTTTAAATTTTGACCATTTTTTCAACCCGCGACCTGTCGTTTTTTTCTGGTTTTTCGTGTAACCTCCACAGCTGAAATTTCTTTGGAACAAAGACAATTCTTTCTAATCTCTGCAATTTCTCCATTAATGCCCACCCCATTATCATTTCATCAGGTTTTGAGGAAGATCTGACGCCCTTTAAATTTTAACCATTTTTTCAACCCGCGATCTGTCGTTTTTTTCTGGTTTTTCGTGTAACCTCCAGAGCTGAAATTTCTTTGGAACAAAGATAATTCTTCCTAATCTCTGCAATTTCTCCATTAATGCCAACCCCATTGTCATTTTATTAGGTTTTGGGGAAGATCTGACGACCTTTAAATTTTGACCATTTTTTCAACCCGCGACCTGTCGTTTTTTTCTGGTTTTTGGCGTAACCTCCGGACCTGAAATGTCTTTGGAACAAAGATAATTCTTTCTAATCTCTGCAATTTCTCCATTAATGCCGACCCCATTGTCATTTTATCAGGTTTGGGGGAAGATCTGACGCCCTTTAAATTTTAACCATTTTTTCAACCCGCGACCTTTCGTTTTTTTCTGGTTTTTCGTGTAACCTCCAAAGCTGAAATTTCTTTGGAACAAAAATAATTCTTTCTAATTTCTGCAATTTCCCCATTAATGCCCACCCCATTGTCATTTTATCAGGTTTTGGGGAAGATCTGACGCCCTTTAAATTTTGACCATTTTTTCAACCCGCGACCTGTCGTTTTTTTCTGGTTTTTCGTGTAACCTCCAGAGCTGAAATTTCTTTGGAACAAAGACAATTCTTTCTAATCTCTGCAATTTCTCCATTAATGCCCACCCCATTGTCATTTCATCAGGTTTTGGGGAAGATCTGACGACCTTTAAATTTTGACCATTTTTTCAACCCGCGACATGTCGTTTTTTTCTGGTTTTTGGCGTAACCTCCGGAGCTGAAATTTCTTTGGAACAAAGATAATTCTTCCTAATCTCCGCAATTTATCCATTAATGCCAAACCCATTGTAATTTTATTAGGTTTTGGGGAAGATCTGACGCCCTTTAAATTTTGACCATTTTTTCAACCCGCGACCTGTCGTTTTTTTCTGGTTTTTCGTGTAACCTCCAAAGCTGAAATTTCTTTGGAACAAAGACAATTCTTTCTAATCTCTGCAATTTCCCCATTAATGCCCACCCCATTGTCATTTTATCAGGTTTTGGGGAAGATCTGACGCCCTTTAAATTTTGACCATTTTTTCAACCCGCGACCTTTCGTTTTTTTCTGGTTTTTCATGTAACCTCCAGAGCTGAAATTTCTTTGGAACAAAGACAATTCTTTCTAATCTCTGCAATTTCTCCATTAATGCCCACCCCATTGTCATTTCATCAGGTTTTGGGGAAGATCTGACGCCCTTTAAATTTTGACCATTTTTTCAACCCGCGACCTGTCGTTTTTTTCTGGTTTTTCGTGTAACCTCCACAGCTGAAATTTCTTTGGAACAAAGACAATTCTTTCTAATCTCTGCAATTTCTCCATTAATGCCCACCCCATTATCATTTCATCAGGTTTTGAGGAAGATCTGACGCCCTTTAAATTTTAACCATTTTTTCAACCCGCGATCTGTCGTTTTTTTCTGGTTTTTCGTGTAACCTCCAGAGCTGAAATTTCTTTGGAACAAAGATAATTCTTCCTAATCTCTGCAATTTCTCCATTAATGCCAACCCCATTGTCATTTTATTAGGTTTTGGGGAAGATCTGACGACCTTTAAATTTTGACCATTTTTTCAACCCGCGACCTGTCGTTTTTTTTCTGGTTTTTGGCGTAACCTCCGGACCTGAAATGTCTTTGGAACAAAGATAATTCTTTCTAATCTCTGCAATTTCTCCATTAATGCCGACCCCATTGTCATTTTATCAGGTTTGGGGGAAGATCTGACGCCCTTTAAATTTTAACCATTTTTTCAACCCGCGACCTTTCGTTTTTTTCTGGTTTTTCGTGTAACCTCCAAAGCTGAAATTTCTTTGGAACAAAAATAATTCTTTCTAATTTCTGCAATTTCCCCATTAATGCCCACCCCATTGTCATTTTATCAGGTTTTGGGGAAGATCTGACGCCCTTTAAATTTTGACCATTTTTTCAACCCGCGACCTGTCGTTTTTTTCTGGTTTTTCGTGTAACCTCCAGAGCTGAAATTTCTTTGGAACAAAGACAATTCTTTCTAATCTCTGCAATTTCTCCATTAATGCCCACCCCATTGTCATTTCATCAGGTTTTGGGGAAGATCTGACACCCTTTAAATTTTAACCATTTATTCAACCCGCGACCTGTCGTTTTTTTCTGGTTTTTCGTGTAATCTCCGGAGCTGATATTTCTTTGGAACAAAGATAATTCTTCCTAATCTCCGCAATTTATCCATTAATGCCAACCCCATTGTAATTTTATTAGGTTTTGGGGAAGATCTGACGCCCTTTAAATTTTGACCATTTTTTCAACCCGCGACCTGTCGTTTTTTTCTGGTTTTTCGTGTAACCTCCAAAGCTGAAATTTCTTTGGAACAAAAATAATTCTTTCTAATTTCTGCAATTTCCCCATTAATGCCCACCCCATTGTCATTTTATCAGGTTTTGGGGAAGATCTGACGCCCTTTAAATTTTGACCATTTTTTCAACCCGCGACCTGTCGTTTTTTTCTGGTTTTTCGTGTAACCTCCAGAGCTGAAATTTCTTTGGAACAAAGACAATTCTTTCTAATCTCTGCAATTTCTCCATTAATGCCCACCCCATTGTCATTTCATCAGGTTTTGGGGAAGATCTGACGCCCTTTAAATTTTAACCATTTTTTCAACCCGCGACCTGTCGTTTTTTTCTGGTTTTTCGTGTAACCTCCGGAGCTGATATTTCTTTGGAACAAAGATAATTCTTCCTAATCTCCGCAATTTATCCATTAATGCCAACCCCATTGTAATTTTATTAGGTTTTGGGGAAGATCTGACGCCCTTTAAATTTTGACCATTTTTTCAACACGCGACCTGTCGTTTTTTTCTGGTTTTTCGTGTAACCTCCAAAGCTGAAATTTCTTTGGAACAAAGATAATTCTTTCTAATCTCTGCAATTTCCCCATTAATGCCCATCCCATTGTCATTTTATCAGGTTTGGGGGAAGATCTGACGCCCTTTAAATTTTGACCATTTTTTCAACCCGCGACCTGTCGTTTTTTTCTGGTTTTTCGTGTAACCTCCAGAGCTGAAATTTCTTTGGAACAAAGACAATTCTTTCTAATCTCTGCAATTTCTCCATTAATGCCCACCCCATTATCATTTCATCAGGTTTTGAGGAAGATCTGACGCCCTTTAAATTTTAACCATTTTTTCAAACCGCGACCTGTCGTTTTTTTCTGGTTTTTCGTGTAACCTCCAGAGCTGAAATTTCTTTGGAACAAAGATAATTCTTCCTAATCTCTGCAATTTCTCCATTAATGCCAACCCCATTGTCATTTTATTAGGTTTTGGGGAAGATCTGACGACCTTTAAATTTTGACCATTTTTTCAACCCGCGACCTGTCGTTTTTTTCTGGTTTTTGGCGTAACCTCCGGAGCTGAAATTTCTTTGGAACAAAGATAATTCTTCCTAATCTCCGCAATTTATCCATTAATGCCAACCCCATTGTAATTTTATTAGGTTTTGGGGAAGATCTGACGCCCTTTAAATTTTGACCATTTTTTCAACCCGCGACCTGTCGTTTTTTTCTGGTTTTTCGTGTAACCTCCAAAGCTGAAATTTCTTTGGAACAAAGACAATTCTTTCTAATCTCTGCAATTTCCCCATTAATGCCCACCCCATTGTCATTTCATCAGGTTTTGGGGAAGATCTGACGCCTTTTAAATTTTGACCATTTTTTCAACCCGCGACCTGTCGTTCTTTTCTGGTTTTTGGCGTAACCTCCGGAGCTGAAATTTCTTTGGAACAAAGACAATTCTTTTCTATCTCTGCAATTTCTCCATTAATACCCACCCCATTGTCATTTTATTAGGTTTTGGGGAAGATCTGACGCCCTTTAAATTTTGACCATTTTTTCAACCCGCGACCTGTCGTTTTTTTCTGGTTTTTCGTGTAACCTCCAGAGCTGAAATTTCTTTGGAACAAAGACAATTCTTTCTAATCTCTGCAATTTCTCCATTAATGCCCACCCCATTGTCATTTCATCAGGTTTTGGGGAAGATCTGACGCCCTTTAAATTTTAACCATTTTTTCAACCCGCGACCTGTCGTTTTTTTCTGGTTTTTCGTGTAACCTCCGGAGCTGATATTTCTTTGGAACAAAGATAATTCTTCCTAATCTCCGCAATTTATCCATTAATGCCAACCCCATTGTAATTTTATTAGGTTTTGGGGAAGATCTGACGCCCTTTAAATTTTGACCATTTTTTCAACCCGCGACCTGTCGTTTTTTTCTGGTTTTTCGTGTAACCTCCAAAGCTGAAATTTCTTTGGAACAAAGATAATTCTTTCTAATCTCTGCAATTTCCCCATTAATGCCCATCCCATTGTCATTTTATCAGGTTTGGGGGAAGATCTGACGCCCTTTAAATTTTGACCATTTTTTCAACCCGCGACCTGTCGTTTTTTTCTGGTTTTTCGTGTAACCTCCAGAGCTGAAATTTCTTTGGAACAAAGACAATTCTTTCTAATCTCTGCAATTTCTCCATTAATGCCCACCCCATTATCATTTCATCAGGTTTTGAGGAAGATCTGACGCCCTTTAAATTTTAACCATTTTTTCAACCCGCGACCTGTCGTTTTTTTCTGGTTTTTCGTGTAACCTCCAGAGCTGAAATTTCTTTGGAACAAAGATAATTCTTCCTAATCTCTGCAATTTCTCCATTAATGCCAACCCCATTGTCATTTTATTAGGTTTTGGGGAAGATCTGACGACCTTTAAATTTTGACCATTTTTTCAACCCGCGACCTGTCGTTTTTTTCTGGTTTTTGGCGTAACCTCCGGAGCTGAAATTTCTTTGGAACAAAGATAATTCTTCCTAATCTCCGCAATTTATCCATTAATGCCAACCCCATTGTCATTTTATTAGGTTTTGGGGAAGATCTGACGCCCTTTAAATTTTGACCATTTTTTCAACCCGCGACCTGTCGTTTTTTTCTGGTTTTTCGTGTAACCTCCAAAGCTGAAATTTCTTTGGAACAAAGACAATTCTTTCTAATCTCTGCAATTTCCCCATTAATGCCCACCCCATTGTCATTTTATCAGGTTTTGGGGAAGATCTGACGCCCTTTAAATTTTGACCATTTTTTCAACCCGCGACCTTTCGTTTTTTTCTGGTTTTTCATGTAACCTCCAGAGCTGAAATTTCTTTGGAACAAAGACAATTCTTTCTAATCTCTGCAATTTCTCCATTAATGCCCACCCCATTGTCATTTCATCAGGTTTTGGGGAAGATCTGACGCCTTTTAAATTTTGACCATTTTTTCAACCCGCGACCTGTCGTTCTTTTCTGGTTTTTGGCGTAACCTCCGGAGCTGAAATTTCTTTGGAACAAAGACAATTCTTTTCTATCTCTGCAATTTCTCCATTAATACCCACCCCATTGTCATTTTATCAGATTTTGGGGAAGATCTGACGCCCTTTAAATTTTGACCATTTTTTCAACCCGCGACCTGTCGTTTTTTTCTGGTTTCTCGGCGTACCCTCCGGAGCTGAAATTTCTTTGGAACAAAGACAATTCTTTCTAATCTCTGCAATTTCTCCATTAATGCCAACCCCATTGTCATTTTATTAGGTTTTGGGGAAGATCTGACGACCTTTAAATTTTGACCATTTTTTCAACCCGCGACCTGTCGTTTTTTTCTGGTTTTTGGCGTAACCTCCGGACCTGAAATGTCTTTGGAACAAAGATAATTCTTTCTAATCTCTGCAATTTCTCCATTAATGCCGACCCCATTGTCATTTTATCAGGTTTGGGGGAAGATCTGACGCCCTTTAAATTTTAACCATTTTTTCAACCCGCGACCTTTCGTTTTTTTCTGGTTTTTCGTGTAACCTCCAAAGCTGAAATTTCTTTGGAACAAAAATAATTCTTTCTAATTTCTGCAATTTCCCCATTAATGCCCACCCCATTGTCATTTTATCAGGTTTTGGGGAAGATCTGACGCCCTTTAAATTTTGACCATTTTTTCAACCCGCGACCTGTCGTTTTTTTCTGGTTTTTCGTGTAACCTCCAGAGCTGAAATTTCTTTGGAACAAAGACAATTCTTTCTAATCTCTGCAATTTCTCCATTAATGCCCACCCCATTGTCATTTCATCAGGTTTTGGGGAAGATCTGACACCCTTTAAATTTTAACCATTTATTCAACCCGCGACCTGTCGTTTTTTTCTGGTTTTTCGTGTAATCTCCGGAGCTGATATTTCTTTGGAACAAAGATAATTCTTCCTAATCTCCGCAATTTATCCATTAATGCCAACCCCATTGTAATTTTATTAGGTTTTGGGGAAGATCTGACGCCCTTTAAATTTTGACCATTTTTTCAACCCGCGACCTGTCGTTTTTTTCTGGTTTTTCGTGTAACCTCCAAAGCTGAAATTTCTTTGGAACAAAAATAATTCTTTCTAATTTCTGCAATTTCCCCATTAATGCCCACCCCATTGTCATTTTATCAGGTTTTGGGGAAGATCTGACGCCCTTTAAATTTTGACCATTTTTTCAACCCGCGACCTGTCGTTTTTTTCTGGTTTTTCGTGTAACCTCCAGAGCTGAAATTTCTTTGGAACAAAGACAATTCTTTCTAATCTCTGCAATTTCTCCATTAATGCCCACCCCATTGTCATTTCATCAGGTTTTGGGGAAGATCTGACGCCCTTTAAATTTTAACCATTTTTTCAACCCGCGACCTGTCGTTTTTTTCTGGTTTTTCGTGTAACCTCCGGAGCTGATATTTCTTTGGAACAAAGATAATTCTTCCTAATCTCCGCAATTTATCCATTAATGCCAACCCCATTGTAATTTTATTAGGTTTTGGGGAAGATCTGACGCCCTTTAAATTTTGACCATTTTTTCAACACGCGACCTGTCGTTTTTTTCTGGTTTTTCGTGTAACCTCCAAAGCTGAAATTTCTTTGGAACAAAGATAATTCTTTCTAATCTCTGCAATTTCCCCATTAATGCCCATCCCATTGTCATTTTATCAGGTTTGGGGGAAGATCTGACGCCCTTTAAATTTTGACCATTTTTTCAACCCGCGACCTGTCGTTTTTTTCTGGTTTTTCGTGTAACCTCCACAGCTGAAATTTCTTTGGAACAAAGACAATTCTTTCTAATCTCTGCAATTTCTCCATTAATGCCCACCCCATTATCATTTCATCAGGTTTTGAGGAAGATCTGACGCCCTTTAAATTTTAACCATTTTTTCAACCCGCGATCTGTCGTTTTTTTCTGGTTTTTCGTGTAACCTCCAGAGCTGAAATTTCTTTGGAACAAAGATAATTCTTCCTAATCTCTGCAATTTCTCCATTAATGCCAACCCCATTGTCATTTTATTAGGTTTTGGGGAAGATCTGACGACCTTTAAATTTTGACCATTTTTTCAACCCGCGACATGTCGTTTTTTTCTGGTTTTTGGCGTAACCTCCGGAGCTGAAATTTCTTTGGAACAAAGATAATTCTTCCTAATCTCCGCAATTTATCCATTAATGCCAAACCCATTGTAATTTTATTAGGTTTTGGGGAAGATCTGACGCCCTTTAAATTTTGACCATTTTTTCAACCCGCGACCTGTCGTTTTTTTCTGGTTTTTCGTGTAACCTCCAAAGCTGAAATTTCTTTGGAACAAAGACAATTCTTTCTAATCTCTGCAATTTCCCCATTAATGCCCACCCCATTGTCATTTTATCAGGTTTTGGGGAAGATCTGACGCCCTTTAAATTTTGACCATTTTTTCAACCCGCGACCTTTCGTTTTTTTCTGGTTTTTCATGTAACCTCCAGAGCTGAAATTTCTTTGGAACAAAGACAATTCTTTCTAATCTCTGCAATTTCTCCATTAATGCCCACCCCATTGTCATTTCATCAGGTTTTGGGGAAGATCTGACGCCCTTTAAATTTTGACCATTTTTTCAACCCGCGACCTGTCGTTTTTTTCTGGTTTTTCGTGTAACCTCCACAGCTGAAATTTCTTTGGAACAAAGACAATTCTTTCTAATCTCTGCAATTTCTCCATTAATGCCCACCCCATTATCATTTCATCAGGTTTTGAGGAAGATCTGACGCCCTTTAAATTTTAACCATTTTTTCAACCCGCGATCTGTCGTTTTTTTCTGGTTTTTCGTGTAACCTCCAGAGCTGAAATTTCTTTGGAACAAAGATAATTCTTCCTAATCTCTGCAATTTCTCCATTAATGCCAACCCCATTGTCATTTTATTAGGTTTTGGGGAAGATCTGACGACCTTTAAATTTTGACCATTTTTTCAACCCGCGACCTGTCGTTTTTTTCTGGTTTTTGGCGTAACCTCCGGACCTGAAATGTCTTTGGAACAAAGATAATTCTTTCTAATCTCTGCAATTTCTCCATTAATGCCGACCCCATTGTCATTTTATCAGGTTTGGGGGAAGATCTGACGCCCTTTAAATTTTAACCATTTTTTCAACCCGCGACCTTTCGTTTTTTTCTGGTTTTTCGTGTAACCTCCAAAGCTGAAATTTCTTTGGAACAAAAATAATTCTTTCTAATTTCTGCAATTTCCCCATTAATGCCCACCCCATTGTCATTTTATCAGGTTTTGGGGAAGATCTGACGCCCTTTAAATTTTGACCATTTTTTCAACCCGCGACCTGTCGTTTTTTTCTGGTTTTTCGTGTAACCTCCAGAGCTGAAATTTCTTTGGAACAAAGACAATTCTTTCTAATCTCTGCAATTTCTCCATTAATGCCCACCCCATTGTCATTTCATCAGGTTTTGGGGAAGATCTGACGACCTTTAAATTTTGACCATTTTTTCAACCCGCGACATGTCGTTTTTTTCTGGTTTTTGGCGTAACCTCCGGAGCTGAAATTTCTTTGGAACAAAGATAATTCTTCCTAATCTCCGCAATTTATCCATTAATGCCAAACCCATTGTAATTTTATTAGGTTTTGGGGAAGATCTGACGCCCTTTAAATTTTGACCATTTTTTCAACCCGCGACCTGTCGTTTTTTTCTGGTTTTTCGTGTAACCTCCAAAGCTGAAATTTCTTTGGAACAAAGACAATTCTTTCTAATCTCTGCAATTTCCCCATTAATGCCCACCCCATTGTCATTTTATCAGGTTTTGGGGAAGATCTGACGCCCTTTAAATTTTGACCATTTTTTCAACCCGCGACCTTTCGTTTTTTTCTGGTTTTTCATGTAACCTCCAGAGCTGAAATTTCTTTGGAACAAAGACAATTCTTTCTAATCTCTGCAATTTCTCCATTAATGCCCACCCCATTGTCATTTCATCAGGTTTTGGGGAAGATCTGACGCCCTTTAAATTTTGACCATTTTTTCAACCCGCGACCTGTCGTTTTTTTCTGGTTTTTCGTGTAACCTCCACAGCTGAAATTTCTTTGGAACAAAGACAATTCTTTCTAATCTCTGCAATTTCTCCATTAATGCCCACCCCATTATCATTTCATCAGGTTTTGAGGAAGATCTGACGCCCTTTAAATTTTAACCATTTTTTCAACCCGCGATCTGTCGTTTTTTTCTGGTTTTTCGTGTAACCTCCAGAGCTGAAATTTCTTTGGAACAAAGATAATTCTTCCTAATCTCTGCAATTTCTCCATTAATGCCAACCCCATTGTCATTTTATTAGGTTTTGGGGAAGATCTGACGACCTTTAAATTTTGACCATTTTTTCAACCCGCGACCTGTCGTTTTTTTCTGGTTTTTGGCGTAACCTCCGGACCTGAAATGTCTTTGGAACAAAGATAATTCTTTCTAATCTCTGCAATTTCTCCATTAATGCCGACCCCATTGTCATTTTATCAGGTTTGGGGGAAGATCTGACGCCCTTTAAATTTTAACCATTTTTTCAACCCGCGACCTTTCGTTTTTTTCTGGTTTTTCGTGTAACCTCCAAAGCTGAAATTTCTTTGGAACAAAAATAATTCTTTCTAATTTCTGCAATTTCCCCATTAATGCCCACCCCATTGTCATTTTATCAGGTTTTGGGGAAGATCTGACGCCCTTTAAATTTTGACCATTTTTTCAACCCGCGACCTGTCGTTTTTTTCTGGTTTTTCGTGTAACCTCCAGAGCTGAAATTTCTTTGGAACAAAGACAATTCTTTCTAATCTCTGCAATTTCTCCATTAATGCCCACCCCATTGTCATTTCATCAGGTTTTGGGGAAGATCTGACACCCTTTAAATTTTAACCATTTATTCAACCCGCGACCTGTCGTTTTTTTCTGGTTTTTCGTGTAATCTCCGGAGCTGATATTTCTTTGGAACAAAGATAATTCTTCCTAATCTCCGCAATTTATCCATTAATGCCAACCCCATTGTAATTTTATTAGGTTTTGGGGAAGATCTGACGCCCTTTAAATTTTGACCATTTTTTCAACCCGCGACCTGTCGTTTTTTTCTGGTTTTTCGTGTAACCTCCAAAGCTGAAATTTCTTTGGAACAAAAATAATTCTTTCTAATTTCTGCAATTTCCCCATTAATGCCCACCCCATTGTCATTTTATCAGGTTTTGGGGAAGATCTGACGCCCTTTAAATTTTGACCATTTTTTCAACCCGCGACCTGTCGTTTTTTTCTGGTTTTTCGTGTAACCTCCAGAGCTGAAATTTCTTTGGAACAAAGACAATTCTTTCTAATCTCTGCAATTTCTCCATTAATGCCCACCCCATTGTCATTTCATCAGGTTTTGGGGAAGATCTGACGCCCTTTAAATTTTAACCATTTTTTCAACCCGCGACCTGTCGTTTTTTTCTGGTTTTTCGTGTAACCTCCGGAGCTGATATTTCTTTGGAACAAAGATAATTCTTCCTAATCTCCGCAATTTATCCATTAATGCCAACCCCATTGTAATTTTATTAGGTTTTGGGGAAGATCTGACGCCCTTTAAATTTTGACCATTTTTTCAACACGCGACCTGTCGTTTTTTTCTGGTTTTTCGTGTAACCTCCAAAGCTGAAATTTCTTTGGAACAAAGATAATTCTTTCTAATCTCTGCAATTTCCCCATTAATGCCCATCCCATTGTCATTTTATCAGGTTTGGGGGAAGATCTGACGCCCTTTAAATTTTGACCATTTTTTCAACCCGCGACCTGTCGTTTTTTTCTGGTTTTTCGTGTAACCTCCAGAGCTGAAATTTCTTTGGAACAAAGACAATTCTTTCTAATCTCTGCAATTTCTCCATTAATGCCCACCCCATTATCATTTCATCAGGTTTTGAGGAAGATCTGACGCCCTTTAAATTTTAACCATTTTTTCAAACCGCGACCTGTCGTTTTTTTCTGGTTTTTCGTGTAACCTCCAGAGCTGAAATTTCTTTGGAACAAAGATAATTCTTCCTAATCTCTGCAATTTCTCCATTAATGCCAACCCCATTGTCATTTTATTAGGTTTTGGGGAAGATCTGACGACCTTTAAATTTTGACCATTTTTTCAACCCGCGACCTGTCGTTTTTTTCTGGTTTTTGGCGTAACCTCCGGAGCTGAAATTTCTTTGGAACAAAGATAATTCTTCCTAATCTCCGCAATTTATCCATTAATGCCAACCCCATTGTAATTTTATTAGGTTTTGGGGAAGATCTGACGCCCTTTAAATTTTGACCATTTTTTCAACCCGCGACCTGTCGTTTTTTTCTGGTTTTTCGTGTAACCTCCAAAGCTGAAATTTCTTTGGAACAAAGACAATTCTTTCTAATCTCTGCAATTTCCCCATTAATGCCCACCCCATTGTCATTTCATCAGGTTTTGGGGAAGATCTGACGCCTTTTAAATTTTGACCATTTTTTCAACCCGCGACCTGTCGTTCTTTTCTGGTTTTTGGCGTAACCTCCGGAGCTGAAATTTCTTTGGAACAAAGACAATTCTTTTCTATCTCTGCAATTTCTCCATTAATACCCACCCCATTGTCATTTTATTAGGTTTTGGGGAAGATCTGACGCCCTTTAAATTTTGACCATTTTTTCAACCCGCGACCTGTCGTTTTTTTCTGGTTTTTCGTGTAACCTCCAGAGCTGAAATTTCTTTGGAACAAAGACAATTCTTTCTAATCTCTGCAATTTCTCCATTAATGCCCACCCCATTGTCATTTCATCAGGTTTTGGGGAAGATCTGACGCCCTTTAAATTTTAACCATTTTTTCAACCCGCGACCTGTCGTTTTTTTCTGGTTTTTCGTGTAACCTCCGGAGCTGATATTTCTTTGGAACAAAGATAATTCTTCCTAATCTCCGCAATTTATCCATTAATGCCAACCCCATTGTAATTTTATTAGGTTTTGGGGAAGATCTGACGCCCTTTAAATTTTGACCATTTTTTCAACCCGCGACCTGTCGTTTTTTTCTGGTTTTTCGTGTAACCTCCAAAGCTGAAATTTCTTTGGAACAAAGACAATTCTTTTCTATCTCTGCAATTTCTCCATTAATACCCACCCCATTGTCATTTTATCAGATTTTGGGGAAGATCTGACGCCCTTTAAATTTTGACCATTTTTTCAACCCGCGACCTGTCGTTTTTTTCTGGTTTCTCGGCGTACCCTCCGGAGCTGAAATTTCTTTGGAACAAAGACAATTCTTTCTAATCTCTGCAATTTCTCCATTAATGCCAACCCCATTGTCATTTTATTAGGTTTTGGGGAAGATCTGACGACCTTTAAATTTTGACCATTTTTTCAACCCGCGACCTGTCGTTTTTTTCTGGTTTTTGGCGTAACCTCCGGACCTGAAATGTCTTTGGAACAAAGATAATTCTTTCTAATCTCTGCAATTTCTCCATTAATGCCGACCCCATTGTCATTTTATCAGGTTTGGGGGAAGATCTGACGCCCTTTAAATTTTAACCATTTTTTCAACCCGCGACCTTTCGTTTTTTTCTGGTTTTTCGTGTAACCTCCAAAGCTGAAATTTCTTTGGAACAAAAATAATTCTTTCTAATTTCTGCAATTTCCCCATTAATGCCCACCCCATTGTCATTTTATCAGGTTTTGGGGAAGATCTGACGCCCTTTAAATTTTGACCATTTTTTCAACCCGCGACCTGTCGTTTTTTTCTGGTTTTTCGTGTAACCTCCAGAGCTGAAATTTCTTTGGAACAAAGACAATTCTTTCTAATCTCTGCAATTTCTCCATTAATGCCCACCCCATTGTCATTTCATCAGGTTTTGGGGAAGATCTGACACCCTTTAAATTTTAACCATTTATTCAACCCGCGACCTGTCGTTTTTTTCTGGTTTTTCGTGTAATCTCCGGAGCTGATATTTCTTTGGAACAAAGATAATTCTTCCTAATCTCCGCAATTTATCCATTAATGCCAACCCCATTGTAATTTTATTAGGTTTTGGGGAAGATCTGACGCCCTTTAAATTTTGACCATTTTTTCAACCCGCGACCTGTCGTTTTTTTCTGGTTTTTCGTGTAACCTCCAAAGCTGAAATTTCTTTGGAACAAAAATAATTCTTTCTAATTTCTGCAATTTCCCCATTAATGCCCACCCCATTGTCATTTTATCAGGTTTTGGGGAAGATCTGACGCCCTTTAAATTTTGACCATTTTTTCAACCCGCGACCTGTCGTTTTTTTCTGGTTTTTCGTGTAACCTCCAGAGCTGAAATTTCTTTGGAACAAAGACAATTCTTTCTAATCTCTGCAATTTCTCCATTAATGCCCACCCCATTGTCATTTCATCAGGTTTTGGGGAAGATCTGACGCCCTTTAAATTTTAACCATTTTTTCAACCCGCGACCTGTCGTTTTTTTCTGGTTTTTCGTGTAACCTCCGGAGCTGATATTTCTTTGGAACAAAGATAATTCTTCCTAATCTCCGCAATTTATCCATTAATGCCAACCCCATTGTAATTTTATTAGGTTTTGGGGAAGATCTGACGCCCTTTAAATTTTGACCATTTTTTCAACACGCGACCTGTCGTTTTTTTCTGGTTTTTCGTGTAACCTCCAAAGCTGAAATTTCTTTGGAACAAAGATAATTCTTTCTAATCTCTGCAATTTCCCCATTAATGCCCATCCCA
This sequence comes from Euthynnus affinis, assembly GCA_029490765.1. Lineage (NCBI taxonomy): Eukaryota > Metazoa > Chordata > Actinopteri > Scombriformes > Scombridae > Euthynnus > Euthynnus affinis. The sequence goes on from CM055843.1 coordinate 4,336,107, forward strand.
TTGTCATTTTATCAGGTTTGGGGGAAGATCTGACGCCCTTTAAATTTTGACCATTTTTTCAACCCGCGACCTGTCGTTTTTTTCTGGTTTTTCGTGTAACCTCCACAGCTGAAATTTCTTTGGAACAAAGACAATTCTTTCTAATCTCTGCAATTTCTCCATTAATGCCCACCCCATTATCATTTCATCAGGTTTTGAGGAAGATCTGACGCCCTTTAAATTTTAACCATTTTTTCAACCCGCGATCTGTCGTTTTTTTCTGGTTTTTCGTGTAACCTCCAGAGCTGAAATTTCTTTGGAACAAAGATAATTCTTCCTAATCTCTGCAATTTCTCCATTAATGCCAACCCCATTGTCATTTTATTAGGTTTTGGGGAAGATCTGACGACCTTTAAATTTTGACCATTTTTTCAACCCGCGACATGTCGTTTTTTTCTGGTTTTTGGCGTAACCTCCGGAGCTGAAATTTCTTTGGAACAAAGATAATTCTTCCTAATCTCCGCAATTTATCCATTAATGCCAAACCCATTGTAATTTTATTAGGTTTTGGGGAAGATCTGACGCCCTTTAAATTTTGACCATTTTTTCAACCCGCGACCTGTCGTTTTTTTCTGGTTTTTCGTGTAACCTCCAAAGCTGAAATTTCTTTGGAACAAAGACAATTCTTTCTAATCTCTGCAATTTCCCCATTAATGCCCACCCCATTGTCATTTTATCAGGTTTTGGGGAAGATCTGACGCCCTTTAAATTTTGACCATTTTTTCAACCCGCGACCTTTCGTTTTTTTCTGGTTTTTCATGTAACCTCCAGAGCTGAAATTTCTTTGGAACAAAGACAATTCTTTCTAATCTCTGCAATTTCTCCATTAATGCCCACCCCATTGTCATTTCATCAGGTTTTGGGGAAGATCTGACGCCCTTTAAATTTTGACCATTTTTTTCAACCCGCGACCTGTCGTTTTTTTCTGGTTTTTCGTGTAACCTCCACAGCTGAAATTTCTTTGGAACAAAGACAATTCTTTCTAATCTCTGCAATTTCTCCATTAATGCCCACCCCATTATCATTTCATCAGGTTTTGAGGAAGATCTGACGCCCTTTAAATTTTAACCATTTTTTCAACCCGCGATCTGTCGTTTTTTTCTGGTTTTTCGTGTAACCTCCAGAGCTGAAATTTCTTTGGAACAAAGATAATTCTTCCTAATCTCTGCAATTTCTCCATTAATGCCAACCCCATTGTCATTTTATTAGGTTTTGGGGAAGATCTGACGACCTTTAAATTTTGACCATTTTTTCAACCCGCGACATGTCGTTTTTTTCTGGTTTTTGGCGTAACCTCCGGAGCTGAAATTTCTTTGGAACAAAGACAATTCTTTTCTATCTCTGCAATTTCTCCATTAATACCCACCCCATTGTCATTTTATCAGATTTTGGGGAAGATCTGACGCCCTTTAAATTTTGACCATTTTTTCAACCCGCGACCTGTCGTTTTTTTCTGGTTTCTCGGCGTACCCTCCGGAGCTGAAATTTCTTTGGAACAAAGACAATTCTTTCTAATCTCTGCAATTTCTCCATTAATGCCAACCCCATTGTCATTTTATTAGGTTTTGGGGAAGATCTGACGACCTTTAAATTTTGACCATTTTTTCAACCCGCGACCTGTCGTTTTTTTCTGGTTTTTGGCGTAACCTCCGGAGCTGAAATTTCTTTGGAACAAAGACAATTCTTTTCTATCTCTGCAATTTCTCCATTAATACCCACCCCATTGTCATTTTATCAGATTTTGGGGAAGATCTGACGCCCTTTAAATTTTGACCATTTTTTCAACCCGCGACCTGTCGTTTTTTTCTGGTTTCTCGGCGTACCCTCCGGAGCTGAAATTTCTTTGGAACAAAGACAATTCTTTCTAATCTCTGCAATTTCTCCATTAATGCCAACCCCATTGTCATTTTATTAGGTTTTGGGGAAGATCTGACGACCTTTAAATTTTGACCATTTTTTCAACCCGCGACCTGTCGTTTTTTTCTGGTTTTTGGCGTAACCTCCGGACCTGAAATGTCTTTGGAACAAAGATAATTCTTTCTAATCTCTGCAATTTCTCCATTAATGCCGACCCCATTGTCATTTTATCAGGTTTGGGGGAAGATCTGACGCCCTTTAAATTTTAACCATTTTTTCAACCCGCGACCTTTCGTTTTTTTCTGGTTTTTCGTGTAACCTCCAAAGCTGAAATTTCTTTGGAACAAAAATAATTCTTTCTAATTTCTGCAATTTCCCCATTAATGCCCACCCCATTGTCATTTTATCAGGTTTTGGGGAAGATCTGACGCCCTTTAAATTTTGACCATTTTTTCAACCCGCGACCTGTCGTTTTTTTCTGGTTTTTCGTGTAACCTCCAGAGCTGAAATTTCTTTGGAACAAAGACAATTCTTTCTAATCTCTGCAATTTCTCCATTAATGCCCACCCCATTGTCATTTCATCAGGTTTTGGGGAAGATCTAACGCCCTTTAAATTTTAACCATTTTTTCAACCCGCGACCTGTCGTTTTTTTCTGGTTTTTCGTGTAATCTCCGGAGCTGATATTTCTTTGGAACAAAGATAATTCTTCCTAATCTCCGCAATTTATCCATTAATGCCAACCCCATTGTAATTTTATTAGGTTTTGGGGAAGATCTGACGCCCTTTAAATTTTGACCATTTTTTCAACCCGCGACCTGTCGTTTTTTTCTGGTTTTTCGTGTAACCTCCAAAGCTGAAATTTCTTTGGAACAAAAATAATTCTTTCTAATTTCTGCAATTTCCCCATTAATGCCCACCCCATTGTCATTTTATCAGGTTTTGGGGAAGATCTGACGCCCTTTAAATTTTGACCATTTTTTCAACCCGCGACCTGTCGTTTTTTTCTGGTTTTTCGTGTAACCTCCAGAGCTGAAATTTCTTTGGAACAAAGACAATTCTTTCTAATCTCTGCAATTTCTCCATTAATGCCCACCCCATTGTCATTTCATCAGGTTTTGGGGAAGATCTGACGCCCTTTAAATTTTAACCATTTTTTCAACCCGCGACCTGTCGTTTTTTTCTGGTTTTTCGTGTAACCTCCGGAGCTGATATTTCTTTGGAACAAAGATAATTCTTCCTAATCTCCGCAATTTATCCATTAATGCCAACCCCATTGTAATTTTATTAGGTTTTGGGGAAGATCTGACGCCCTTTAAATTTTGACCATTTTTTCAACCCGCGACCTGTCGTTTTTTTCTGGTTTTTCGTGTAACCTCCAAAGCTGAAATTTCTTTGGAACAAAGATAATTCTTTCTAATCTCTGCAATTTCCCCATTAATGCCCATCCCATTGTCATTTTATCAGGTTTGGGGGAAGATCTGACGCCCTTTAAATTTTGACCATTTTTTCAACCCGCGACCTGTCGTTTTTTTCTGGTTTTTCGTGTAACCTCCAGAGCTGAAATTTCTTTGGAACAAAGACAATTCTTTCTAATCTCTGCAATTTCTCCATTAATGCCCACCCCATTATCATTTCATCAGGTTTTGAGGAAGATCTGACGCCCTTTAAATTTTAACCATTTTTTCAAACCGCGACCTGTCGTTTTTTTCTGGTTTTTCGTGTAACCTCCAGAGCTGAAATTTCTTTGGAACAAAGATAATTCTTCCTAATCTCTGCAATTTCTCCATTAATGCCAACCCCATTGTCATTTTATTAGGTTTTGGGGAAGATCTGACGACCTTTAAATTTTGACCATTTTTTCAACCCGCGACCTGTCGTTTTTTTCTGGTTTTTGGCGTAACCTCCGGAGCTGAAATTTCTTTGGAACAAAGATAATTCTTCCTAATCTCCGCAATTTATCCATTAATGCCAACCCCATTGTAATTTTATTAGATTTTGGGGAAGATCTGAGGCCCTTTAAATTTTGACCATTTTTTCAACCCGCGACCTGTCGTTTTTTTCTGGTTTTTCGTGTAACCTCCAAAGCTGAAATTTCTTTGGAACAAAGACAATTCTTTCTAATCTCTGCAATTTCCCCATTAATGCCCACCCCATTGTCATTTCATCAGGTTTTGGGGAAGATCTGACGCCTTTTAAATTTTGACCATTTTTTCAACCCGCGACCTGTCGTTCTTTTCTGGTTTTTGGCGTAACCTCCGGAGCTGAAATTTCTTTGGAACAAAGACAATTCTTTTCTATCTCTGCAATTTCTCCATTAATACCCACCCCATTGTCATTTTATCAGATTTTGGGGAAGATCTGACGCCCTTTAAATTTTGACCATTTTTTCAACCCGCGACCTTTCGTTTTTTTCTGGTTTTTCGTGTAACCTCCAAAGCTGAAATTTCTTCGGAACAAAAATAATTCTTTCTAATTTCTGCAATTTCCCCATTAATGCCCACCCCATTGTCATTTTATCAGGTTTTGGGGAAGATCTGACGCCCTTTAAATTTTGACCATTTTTTCAACCCGCGACCTGTCGTTTTTTTCTGGTTTTTCGTGTAACCTCCAGAGCTGAAATTTCTTTGGAACAAAGACAATTCTTTCTAATCTCTGCAATTTCTCCATTAATGCCCACCCCATTATCATTTCATCAGGTTTTGGGGAAGATCTGACGCCCTTTAAATTTTAACCATTTTTTCAACCCGCGACCTGTCGTTTTTTTCTGGTTTTTCGTGTAATCTCCGGAGCTGATATTTCTTTGGAACAAAGATAATTCTTCCTAATCTCCGCAATTTATCCATTAATGCCAACCCCATTGTAATTTTATTAGGTTTTGGGGAAGATCTGACGCCCTTTAAATTTTGACCATTTTTTCAACCCGCGACCTGTCGTTTTTTTCTGGTTTTTCGTGTAACCTCCAAAGCTGAAATTTCTTTGGAACAAAAATAATTCTTTCTAATTTCTGCAATTTCCCCATTAATGCCCACCCCATTGTCATTTTATCAGGTTTTGGGGAAGATCTGACGCCCTTTAAATTTTGACCATTTTTTCAACCCGCGACCTGTCGTTTTTTTCTGGTTTTTCGTGTAACCTCCAGAGCTGAAATTTCTTTGGAACAAAGACAATTCTTTCTAATCTCTGCAATTTCTCCATTAATGCCCACCCCATTGTCATTTCATCAGGTTTTGGGGAAGATCTGACGCCCTTTAAATTTTAACCATTTTTTCAACCCGCGACCTTTCGTTTTTTTCTGGTTTTTCGTGTAACCTCCGGAGCTGATATTTCTTTGGAACAAAGATAATTCTTCCTAATCTCCGCAATTTATCCATTAATGCCAACCCCATTGTAATTTTATTAGGTTTTGGGGAAGATCTGACGCCCTTTAAATTTTGACCATTTTTTCAACCCGCGACCTGTCGTTTTTTTCTAGTTTTTCGTGTAACCTCCAAAGCTGAAATTTCTTTGGAACAAAGATAATTCTTTCTAATCTCTGCAATTTCCCCATTAATGCCCATCCCATTGTCATTTTATCAGGTTTGGGGGAAGTTCTGACGCCCATTAAATTTTGACCATTTTTTCAACCCGCGACCTGTCGTTTTTTTCTGATTTTTCGTGTAACCTCCACAGCTGAAATTTCTTTGGAACAAAGACAATTCTTTCTAATCTCTGCAATTTCTCCATTAATGCCCACCCCATTATCATTTCATCAGGTTTTGAGGAAGATCTGACGCCCTTTAAATTTTAACCATTTTTTCAACCCGCGATCTGTCGTTTTTTTCTGGTTTTTCGTGTAACCTCCAGAGCTGAAATTTCTTTGGAACAAAGATAATTCTTCCTAATCTCTGCAATTTCTCCATTAATGCCAACCCCATTGTCATTTTATTAGGTTTTGGGGAAGATCTGACGACCTTTAAATTTTGACCATTTTTTCAACCCGCGACCTGTCGTTTTTTTCTGGTTTTTGGCGTAACCTCCGGAGCTGAAATTTCTTTGGAACAAAGATAATTCTTCCTAATCTCTGCAATTTATCCATTAATGCCAACCCCATTGTAATTTTATTAGGTTTTGGGGAAGATCTGACGCCCTTTAAATTTTGACCATTTTTTCAACCTGCGACCTGTCGTTTTTTTCTGGTTTTTCGTGTAACCTCCAAAGCTGAAATTTCTTTGGAACAAAGACAATTCTTTCTAATCTCTGCAATTTCCCCATTAATGCCCACCCCATTGTCATTTTATCAGGTTTTGGGGAAGATCTGACGCCCTTTAAATTTTGACCATTTTTTCAACCCGCGACCTTTCGTTTTTTTCTGGTTTTTCATATAACCTCCAGAGCTGAAATTTCTTTGGAACAAAGACAATTCTTTCTAATCTCTGCAATTTCTCAATTAATGCCCACCCCATTGTCATTTCATCAGGTTTTGGGGAAGATCTGACGCCTTTTAAATTTTGACCATTTTTTCAACCCGCGACCTGTCGTTCTTTTCTGGTTTTTGGCGTAACCTCCGGAGCTGAAATTTCTTTGGAACAAAGACAATTCTTTTCTATCTCTGCAATTTCTCCATTAATACCCACCCCATTGTCATTTTATCAGATTTTGGGGAAGATCTGACGCCCTTTAAATTTTGACCATTTTTTCAACCCGCGACCTGTCGTTTTTTTCTGGTTTCTCGGCGTACCCTCCGGAGCTGAAATTTCTTTGGAACAAAGACAATTCTTTCTAATCTCTGCAATTTCTCCATTAATGCCAACCCCATTGTCATTTTATTAGGTTTTGGGGAAGATCTGACGCCCTTTAAATTTTGACCATTTTTTCAACCCGCGACCTGTCGTTTTTTTCTGGTTTTTCGTGTAACCTCCAGAGCTGAAATTTCTTTGGAACAAAGACAATTCTTTCTAATCTCTGCAATTTCTCCATTAATGCCCACCCCATTATCATTTCATCAGGTTTTGAGGAAGATCTGACGCCCTTTAAATTTTAACCATTTTTTCAAACCGCGACCTGTCGTTTTTTTCTGGTTTTTCGTGTAACCTCCAGAGCTGAAATTTCTTTGGAACAAAGATAATTCTTCCTAATCTCTGCAATTTCTCCATTAATGCCAACCCCATTGTCATTTTATTAGGTTTTGGGGAAGATCTGACGACCTTTAAATTTTGACCATTTTTTCAACCCGCGACCTTTCGTTTTTTTCTGGTTTTTCGTGTAACCTCCAAAGCTGAAATTTCTTTGGAACAAAAATAATTCTTTCTAATTTCTGCAATTTCCCCATTAATGCCCACCCCATTGTCATTTTATCAGGTTTTGGGGAAGATCTGACGCCCTTTAAATTTTGACCATTTTTTCAACCCGCGACCTGTCGTTTTTTTCTGGTTTTTCGTGTAACCTCCAGAGCTGAAATTTCTTTGGAACAAAGACAATTCTTTCTAATCTCTGCAATTTCTCCATTAATGCCCACCCCATTGTCATTTCATCAGGTTTTGGGGAAGATCTGACGCCCTTTAAATTTTAACCATTTTTTCAACCCGCGACCTGTCGTTTTTTTCTGGTTTTTAGTGTAATCTCCGGAGCTGATATTTCTTTGGAACAAAGATAATTCTTCCTAATCTCCGCAATTTATCCATTAATGCCAACCCCATTGTAATTTTATTAGGTTTTGGGGAAGATCTGACGCCCTTTAAATTTTGACAATTTTTTCAACCCGCGACCTGTCGTTTTTTTAAGGTTTTTCGTGTAACCTCCAAAGCTGAAATTTCTTTGGAACAAAGATAATTCTTTCTAATCTCTGCAATTTCCCCATTAATGCCCATCCCATTGTCATTTTATCAGGTTTGGGGGAAGATCTGACGCCCATTAAATTTTGACCATTTTTTCAACCCGCGACCTGTCGTTTTTTTCTGGTTTTTCGTGTAACCTCCACAGCTGAAATTTCTTTGGAACAAAGACAATTCTTTCTAATCTCTGCAATTTCTCCATTAATGCCCACCCCATTATCATTTCATCAGGTTTTGAGGAAGATCTGACGCCCTTTAAATTTTAACCATTTTTTCAACCCGCGATCTGTCGTTTTTTTCTGGTTTTTCGTGTAACCTCCAGAGCTGAAATTTCTTTGGAACAAAGATAATTCTTCCTAATCTCTGCAATTTCTCCATTAATGCCAACCCCATTGTCATTTTATTAGGTTTTGGGGAAGATCTGACGACCTTTAAATTTTGACCATTTTTTCAACCCGCGACCTGTCGTTTTTTTCTGGTTTTTGGCGTAACCTCCGGAGCTGAAATTTCTTTGGAACAAAGATAATTCTTCCTAATCTCCGCAATTTATCCATTAATGCCAACCCCATTGTAATTTTATTAGGTTTGGGAAGATCTGACGCCCTTTAAATTTTGACCATTTTTTCAACCCGCGACCTTTCGTTTTTTTCTGGTTTTTCGTGTAACCTCCAAAGCTGAAATTTCTTTGGAACAAAGACAATTCTTTCTAATCTCTGCAATTTCCCCATTAATGCCCACCCCATTGTCATTTTATCAGGTTTTGGGGAAGATCTGACGCCCTTTAAATTTTGACCATTTTTTCAACCCGCGACCTTTCGTTTTTTTCTGGTTTTTCATGTAACCTCCAGAGCTGAAATTTCTTTGGAACAAAGACAATTCTTTCTAATCTCTGCAATTTCTCAATTAATGCCCACCCCATTGTCATTTCATCAGGTTTTGGGGAAGATCTGACGCCTTTTAAATTTTGACCATTTTTTCAACCCGCGACCTGTCGTTCTTTTCTGGTTTTTGGCGTAACCTCCGGAGCTGAAATTTCTTTGGAACAAAGACAATTCTTTTCTATCTCTGCAATTTCTCCATTAATACCCACCCCATTGTCATTTTATCAGATTTTGGGGAAGATCTGACGCCCTTTAAATTTTGACCATTTTTTCAACCCGCGACCTGTCGTTTTTTTCTGGTTTCTCGGCGTACCCTCCAGAGCTGAAATTTCTTTGGAACAAAGACAATTCTTTCTAATCTCTGCAATTTCTCCATTAATGCCCACCCCATTGTCATTTCATCAGGTTTTGGGGAAGATCTGACGCCCTTTAAATTTTAACCATTTTTTCAACCCGCGACCTGTCGTTTTTTTCTGGTTTTTCGTGTAATCTCCGGAGCTGATATTTCTTTGGAACAAAGATAATTCTTCCTAATCTCTGCAATTTCTCCATTAATGCCAACCCCATTGTCATTTTATTAGGTTTTGGGGAAGATCTGACGACCTTTAAATTTTGACCATTTTTTCAACCCGCGACCTGTCGTTTTTTTCTGGTTTTTGGCGTAACCTCCGGAGCTGAAATTTCTTTGGAACAAAGATAATTCTTCCTAATCTCTGCAATTTATCCATTAATGCCAACCCCATTGTAATTTTATTAGGTTTTGGGGAAGATCTGACGCCCTTTAAATTTTGACCATTTTTTCAACCTGCGACCTGTCGTTTTTTTCTGGTTTTTCGTGTAACCTCCAAAGCTGAAATTTCTTTGGAACAAAGACAATTCTTTCTAATCTCTGCAATTTCCCCATTAATGCCCACCCCATTGTCATTTTATCAGGTTTTGGGGAAGATCTGACGCCCTTTAAATTTTGACCATTTTTTCAACCCGCGACCTTTCGTTTTTTTCTGGTTTTTCATATAACCTCCAGAGCTGAAATTTCTTTGGAACAAAGACAATTCTTTCTAATCTCTGCAATTTCTCAATTAATGCCCACCCCATTGTCATTTCATCAGGTTTTGGGGAAGATCTGACGCCTTTTAAATTTTGACCATTTTTTCAACCCGCGACCTGTCGTTCTTTTCTGGTTTTTGGCGTAACCTCCGGAGCTGAAATTTCTTTGGAACAAAGACAATTCTTTTCTATCTCTGCAATTTCTCCATTAATACCCACCCCATTGTCATTTTATCAGATTTTGGGGAAGATCTGACGCCCTTTAAATTTTGACCATTTTTTCAACCCGCGACCTGTCGTTTTTTTCTGGTTTCTCGGCGTACCCTCCGGAGCTGAAATTTCTTTGGAACAAAGACAATTCTTTCTAATCTCTGCAATTTCTCCATTAATGCCAACCCCATTGTCATTTTATTAGGTTTTGGGGAAGATCTGACGCCCTTTAAATTTTGACCATTTTTTCAACCCGCGACCTGTCGTTTTTTTCTGGTTTTTCGTGTAACCTCCAGAGCTGAAATTTCTTTGGAACAAAGACAATTCTTTCTAATCTCTGCAATTTCTCCATTAATGCCCACCCCATTATCATTTCATCAGGTTTTGAGGAAGATCTGACGCCCTTTAAATTTTAACCATTTTTTCAAACCGCGACCTGTCGTTTTTTTCTGGTTTTTCGTGTAACCTCCAGAGCTGAAATTTCTTTGGAACAAAGATAATTCTTCCTAATCTCTGCAATTTCTCCATTAATGCCAACCCCATTGTCATTTTATTAGGTTTTGGGGAAGATCTGACGACCTTTAAATTTTGACCATTTTTTCAACCCGCGACCTTTCGTTTTTTTCTGGTTTTTCGTGTAACCTCCAAAGCTGAAATTTCTTTGGAACAAAAATAATTCTTTCTAATTTCTGCAATTTCCCCATTAATGCCCACCCCATTGTCATTTTATCAGGTTTTGGGGAAGATCTGACGCCCTTTAAATTTTGACCATTTTTTCAACCCGCGACCTGTCGTTTTTTTCTGGTTTTTCGTGTAACCTCCAGAGCTGAAATTTCTTTGGAACAAAGACAATTCTTTCTAATCTCTGCAATTTCTCCATTAATGCCCACCCCATTGTCATTTCATCAGGTTTTGGGGAAGATCTGACGCCCTTTAAATTTTAACCATTTTTTCAACCCGCGACCTGTCGTTTTTTTCTGGTTTTTAGTGTAATCTCCGGAGCTGATATTTCTTTGGAACAAAGATAATTCTTCCTAATCTCCGCAATTTATCCATTAATGCCAACCCCATTGTAATTTTATTAGGTTTTGGGGAAGATCTGACGCCCTTTAAATTTTGACAATTTTTTCAACCCGCGACCTGTCGTTTTTTTAAGGTTTTTCGTGTAACCTCCAAAGCTGAAATTTCTTTGGAACAAAGATAATTCTTTCTAATCTCTGCAATTTCCCCATTAATGCCCATCCCATTGTCATTTTATCAGGTTTGGGGGAAGATCTGACGCCCATTAAATTTTGACCATTTTTTCAACCCGCGACCTGTCGTTTTTTTCTGGTTTTTCGTGTAACCTCCACAGCTGAAATTTCTTTGGAACAAAGACAATTCTTTCTAATCTCTGCAATTTCTCCATTAATGCCCACCCCATTATCATTTCATCAGGTTTTGAGGAAGATCTGACGCCCTTTAAATTTTAACCATTTTTTCAACCCGCGATCTGTCGTTTTTTTCTGGTTTTTCGTGTAACCTCCAGAGCTGAAATTTCTTTGGAACAAAGATAATTCTTCCTAATCTCTGCAATTTCTCCATTAATGCCAACCCCATTGTCATTTTATTAGGTTTTGGGGAAGATCTGACGACCTTTAAATTTTGACCATTTTTTCAACCCGCGACCTGTCGTTTTTTTCTGGTTTTTGGCGTAACCTCCGGAGCTGAAATTTCTTTGGAACAAAGATAATTCTTCCTAATCTCCGCAATTTATCCATTAATGCCAACCCCATTGTAATTTTATTAGGTTTGGGAAGATCTGACGCCCTTTAAATTTTGACCATTTTTTCAACCCGCGACCTTTCGTTTTTTTCTGGTTTTTCGTGTAACCTCCAAAGCTGAAATTTCTTTGGAACAAAGACAATTCTTTCTAATCTCTGCAATTTCCCCATTAATGCCCACCCCATTGTCATTTTATCAGGTTTTGGGGAAGATCTGACGCCCTTTAAATTTTGACCATTTTTTCAACCCGCGACCTTTCGTTTTTTTCTGGTTTTTCATGTAACCTCCAGAGCTGAAATTTCTTTGGAACAAAGACAATTCTTTCTAATCTCTGCAATTTCTCAATTAATGCCCACCCCATTGTCATTTCATCAGGTTTTGGGGAAGATCTGACGCCTTTTAAATTTTGACCATTTTTTCAACCCGCGACCTGTCGTTCTTTTCTGGTTTTTGGCGTAACCTCCGGAGCTGAAATTTCTTTGGAACAAAGACAATTCTTTTCTATCTCTGCAATTTCTCCATTAATACCCACCCCATTGTCATTTTATCAGATTTTGGGGAAGATCTGACGCCCTTTAAATTTTGACCATTTTTTCAACCCGCGACCTGTCGTTTTTTTCTGGTTTCTCGGCGTACCCTCCAGAGCTGAAATTTCTTTGGAACAAAGACAATTCTTTCTAATCTCTGCAATTTCTCCATTAATGCCCACCCCATTGTCATTTCATCAGGTTTTGGGGAAGATCTGACGCCCTTTAAATTTTAACCATTTTTTCAACCCGCGACCTGTCGTTTTTTTCTGGTTTTTCGTGTAATCTCCGGAGCTGATATTTCTTTGGAACAAAGATAATTCTTCCTAATCTCCGCAATTTCCCCATTAATGCCCACCCCATTGTCATTTTATCAGGTTTTGGGGAAGATCTGACGCCCTTTAAATTTTGACCATTTTTTCAACCCGCGACCTGTCGTTTTTTTCTGGTTTTTCGTGTAACCTCCAGAGCTGAAATTTCTTTGGAACAAAGATAATTCTTCCTAATCTCTGCAATTTCTCCATTAATGCCAACCCCATTGTCATTTTATTAGGTTTTGGGGAAGATCTGACGACCTTTAAATTTTGACCATTTTTTCAACCCGCGACCTGTCGTTTTTTTCTGGTTTTTGGCGTAACCTCCGGAGCTGAAATTTCTTTGGAACAAAGATAATTCTTCCTAATCTCCGCAATTTATCCATTAATGCCAACCCCATTGTAATTTTATTAGGTTTTGGGGAAGATCTGACGCCCTTTAAATTTTGACCATTTTTTCAACCCGCGACCTGTCGTTTTTTTCTGGTTTTTCGTGTAACCTCCAAAGCTGAAATTTCTTTGGAACAAAAACAATTCTTTCTAATCTCTGCAATTTCCCCATTAATGCCCACCCCATTGTCATTTTATCAGGTTTTGGGGAAGATCTGACGCCCTTTAAATTTTGACCATTTTTTCAACCCGCGACCTTTCGTTTTTTTCTGGTTTTTCATGTAACCTCCAGAGCTGAAATTTCTTTGGAACAAAGACAATTCTTTCTAATCTCTGCAATTTCTCCATTAATGCCCACCCCATTGTCATTTCATCAGGTTTTGGGGAAGATCTGACGCCTTTTAAATTTTGACCATTTTTTCAACCCGCGACCTGTCGTTCTTTTCTGGTTTTTGGCGTAACCTCCGGAGCTGAAATTTCTTTGGAACAAAGACAATTCTTTTCTATCTCTGCAATTTCTCCATTAATACCCACCCCATTGTCATTTTATCAGATTTTGGGGAAGATCTGACGCCCTTTAAATTTTGACCATTTTTTCAACCCGCGACCTGTCGTTTTTTTCTGGTTTTTCGTGTAACCTCCGGAGCTGATATTTCTTTGGAACAAAGATAATTCTTCCTAATCTCCGCAATTTATCCATTAATGCCAACCCCATTGTAATTTTATTAGGTTTTGGGGAAGATCTGACGCCCTTTAAATTTTGACCATTTTTTCAACCCGCGACCTGTCGTTTTTTTCTGGTTTTTCGTGTAACCTCCAAAGCTGAAATTTCTTTGGAACAAAGATAATTCTTTCTAATCTCTGCAATTTCCCCATTAATGCCCATCCCATTGTCATTTTATCAGGTTTGGGGGAAGATCTGACGCCCTTTAAATTTTGACCATTTTTTCAACCCGCGACCTGTCGTTTTTTTCTGGTTTTTCGTGTAACCTCCAGAGCTGAAATTTCTTTGGAACAAAGACAATTCTTTCTAATCTCTGCAATTTCTCCATTAATGCCCACCCCATTATCATTTCATCAGGTTTTGAGGAAGATCTGACGCCCTTTAAATTTTAACCATTTTTTCAAACCGCGACCTGTCGTTTTTTTCTGGTTTTTCGTGTAACCTCCAGAGCTGAAATTTCTTTGGAACAAAGATAATTCTTCCTAATCTCTGCAATTTCTCCATTAATGCCAACCCCATTGTCATTTTATTAGGTTTTGGGGAAGATCTGACGACCTTTAAATTTTGACCATTTTTTCAACCCGCGACCTGTCGTTTTTTTCTGGTTTTTGGCGTAACCTCCGGAGCTGAAATTTCTTTGGAACAAAGATAATTCTTCCTAATCTCCGCAATTTATCCATTAATGCCAACCCCATTGTAATTTTATTAGGTTTTGGGGAAGATCTGACGCCCTTTAAATTTTGACCATTTTTTCAACCCGCGACCTGTCGTTTTTTTCTGGTTTTTCGTGTAACCTCCAAAGCTGAAATTTCTTTGGAACAAAGACAATTCTTTCTAATCTCTGCAATTTCCCCATTAATGCCCACCCCATTGTCATTTCATCAGGTTTTGGGGAAGATCTGACGCCTTTTAAATTTTGACCATTTTTTCAACCCGCGACCTGTCGTTCTTTTCTGGTTTTTGGCGTAACCTCCGGAGCTGAAATTTCTTTGGAACAAAGACAATTCTTTTCTATCTCTGCAATTTCTCCATTAATACCCACCCCATTGTCATTTTATCAGATTTTGGGGAAGATCTGACGCCCTTTAAATTTTGACCATTTTTTCAACCCGCGACCTTTCGTTTTTTTCTGGTTTTTCGTGTAACCTCCAAAGCTGAAATTTCTTCGGAACAAAAATAATTCTTTCTAATTTCTGCAATTTCCCCATTAATGCCCACCCCATTGTCATTTTATCAGGTTTTGGGGAAGATCTGACGCCCTTTAAATTTTGACCATTTTTTCAACCCGCGACCTGTCGTTTTTTTCTGGTTTTTCGTGTAACCTCCAGAGCTGAAATTTCTTTGGAACAAAGACAATTCTTTCTAATCTCTGCAATTTCTCCATTAATGCCCACCCCATTATCATTTCATCAGGTTTTGGGGAAGATCTGACGCCCTTTAAATTTTAACCATTTTTTCAACCCGCGACCTGTCGTTTTTTTCTGGTTTTTCGTGTAATCTCCGGAGCTGATATTTCTTTGGAACAAAGATAATTCTTCCTAATCTCCGCAATTTATCCATTAATGCCAACCCCATTGTAATTTTATTAGGTTTTGGGGAAGATCTGACGCCCTTTAAATTTTGACCATTTTTTCAACCCGCGACCTGTCGTTTTTTTCTGGTTTTTCGTGTAACCTCCAAAGCTGAAATTTCTTTGGAACAAAAATAATTCTTTCTAATTTCTGCAATTTCCCCATTAATGCCCACCCCATTGTCATTTTATCAGGTTTTGGGGAAGATCTGACGCCCTTTAAATTTTGACCATTTTTTCAACCCGCGACCTGTCGTTTTTTTCTGGTTTTTCGTGTAACCTCCAGAGCTGAAATTTCTTTGGAACAAAGACAATTCTTTCTAATCTCTGCAATTTCTCCATTAATGCCCACCCCATTGTCATTTCATCAGGTTTTGGGGAAGATCTGACGCCCTTTAAATTTTAACCATTTTTTCAACCCGCGACCTTTCGTTTTTTTCTGGTTTTTCGTGTAACCTCCGGAGCTGATATTTCTTTGGAACAAAGATAATTCTTCCTAATCTCCGCAATTTATCCATTAATGCCAACCCCATTGTAATTTTATTAGGTTTTGGGGAAGATCTGACGCCCTTTAAATTTTGACCATTTTTTCAACCCGCGACCTGTCGTTTTTTTCTAGTTTTTCGTGTAACCTCCAAAGCTGAAATTTCTTTGGAACAAAGATAATTCTTTCTAATCTCTGCAATTTCCCCATTAATGCCCATCCCATTGTCATTTTATCAGGTTTGGGGGAAGTTCTGACGCCCATTAAATTTTGACCATTTTTTCAACCCGCGACCTGTCGTTTTTTTCTGATTTTTCGTGTAACCTCCACAGCTGAAATTTCTTTGGAACAAAGACAATTCTTTCTAATCTCTGCAATTTCTCCATTAATGCCCACCCCATTATCATTTCATCAGGTTTTGAGGAAGATCTGACGCCCTTTAAATTTTAACCATTTTTTCAACCCGCGATCTGTCGTTTTTTTCTGGTTTTTCGTGTAACCTCCAGAGCTGAAATTTCTTTGGAACAAAGATAATTCTTCCTAATCTCTGCAATTTCTCCATTAATGCCAACCCCATTGTCATTTTATTAGGTTTTGGGGAAGATCTGACGACCTTTAAATTTTGACCATTTTTTCAACCCGCGACCTGTCGTTTTTTTCTGGTTTTTGGCGTAACCTCCGGAGCTGAAATTTCTTTGGAACAAAGATAATTCTTCCTAATCTCTGCAATTTATCCATTAATGCCAACCCCATTGTAATTTTATTAGGTTTTGGGGAAGATCTGACGCCCTTTAAATTTTGACCATTTTTTCAACCTGCGACCTGTCGTTTTTTTCTGGTTTTTCGTGTAACCTCCAAAGCTGAAATTTCTTTGGAACAAAGACAATTCTTTCTAATCTCTGCAATTTCCCCATTAATGCCCACCCCATTGTCATTTTATCAGGTTTTGGGGAAGATCTGACGCCCTTTAAATTTTGACCATTTTTTCAACCCGCGACCTTTCGTTTTTTTCTGGTTTTTCATATAACCTCCAGAGCTGAAATTTCTTTGGAACAAAGACAATTCTTTCTAATCTCTGCAATTTCTCAATTAATGCCCACCCCATTGTCATTTCATCAGGTTTTGGGGAAGATCTGACGCCTTTTAAATTTTGACCATTTTTTCAACCCGCGACCTGTCGTTCTTTTCTGGTTTTTGGCGTAACCTCCGGAGCTGAAATTTCTTTGGAACAAAGACAATTCTTTTCTATCTCTGCAATTTCTCCATTAATACCCACCCCATTGTCATTTTATCAGATTTTGGGGAAGATCTGACGCCCTTTAAATTTTGACCATTTTTTCAACCCGCGACCTGTCGTTTTTTTCTGGTTTCTCGGCGTACCCTCCGGAGCTGAAATTTCTTTGGAACAAAGACAATTCTTTCTAATCTCTGCAATTTCTCCATTAATGCCAACCCCATTGTCATTTTATTAGGTTTTGGGGAAGATCTGACGCCCTTTAAATTTTGACCATTTTTTCAACCCGCGACCTGTCGTTTTTTTCTGGTTTTTCGTGTAACCTCCAGAGCTGAAATTTCTTTGGAACAAAGACAATTCTTTCTAATCTCTGCAATTTCTCCATTAATGCCCACCCCATTATCATTTCATCAGGTTTTGAGGAAGATCTGACGCCCTTTAAATTTTAACCATTTTTTCAAACCGCGACCTGTCGTTTTTTTCTGGTTTTTCGTGTAACCTCCAGAGCTGAAATTTCTTTGGAACAAAGATAATTCTTCCTAATCTCTGCAATTTCTCCATTAATGCCAACCCCATTGTCATTTTATTAGGTTTTGGGGAAGATCTGACGACCTTTAAATTTTGACCATTTTTTCAACCCGCGACCTTTCGTTTTTTTCTGGTTTTTCGTGTAACCTCCAAAGCTGAAATTTCTTTGGAACAAAAATAATTCTTTCTAATTTCTGCAATTTCCCCATTAATGCCCACCCCATTGTCATTTTATCAGGTTTTGGGGAAGATCTGACGCCCTTTAAATTTTGACCATTTTTTCAACCCGCGACCTGTCGTTTTTTTCTGGTTTTTCGTGTAACCTCCAGAGCTGAAATTTCTTTGGAACAAAGACAATTCTTTCTAATCTCTGCAATTTCTCCATTAATGCCCACCCCATTGTCATTTCATCAGGTTTTGGGGAAGATCTGACGCCCTTTAAATTTTAACCATTTTTTCAACCCGCGACCTGTCGTTTTTTTCTGGTTTTTAGTGTAATCTCCGGAGCTGATATTTCTTTGGAACAAAGATAATTCTTCCTAATCTCCGCAATTTATCCATTAATGCCAACCCCATTGTAATTTTATTAGGTTTTGGGGAAGATCTGACGCCCTTTAAATTTTGACAATTTTTTCAACCCGCGACCTGTCGTTTTTTTAAGGTTTTTCGTGTAACCTCCAAAGCTGAAATTTCTTTGGAACAAAGATAATTCTTTCTAATCTCTGCAATTTCCCCATTAATGCCCATCCCATTGTCATTTTATCAGGTTTGGGGGAAGATCTGACGCCCATTAAATTTTGACCATTTTTTCAACCCGCGACCTGTCGTTTTTTTCTGGTTTTTCGTGTAACCTCCACAGCTGAAATTTCTTTGGAACAAAGACAATTCTTTCTAATCTCTGCAATTTCTCCATTAATGCCCACCCCATTATCATTTCATCAGGTTTTGAGGAAGATCTGACGCCCTTTAAATTTTAACCATTTTTTCAACC
Organism: Euthynnus affinis; assembly: GCA_029490765.1. Lineage (NCBI taxonomy): Eukaryota > Metazoa > Chordata > Actinopteri > Scombriformes > Scombridae > Euthynnus > Euthynnus affinis. Next base: position 4,354,479 of record CM055843.1, read on the forward strand.
CGCGATCTGTCGTTTTTTTCTGGTTTTTCGTGTAACCTCCAGAGCTGAAATTTCTTTGGAACAAAGATAATTCTTCCTAATCTCTGCAATTTCTCCATTAATGCCAACCCCATTGTCATTTTATTAGGTTTTGGGGAAGATCTGACGACCTTTAAATTTTGACCATTTTTTCAACCCGCGACCTGTCGTTTTTTTCTGGTTTTTGGCGTAACCTCCGGAGCTGAAATTTCTTTGGAACAAAGATAATTCTTCCTAATCTCCGCAATTTATCCATTAATGCCAACCCCATTGTAATTTTATTAGGTTTGGGAAGATCTGACGCCCTTTAAATTTTGACCATTTTTTCAACCCGCGACCTTTCGTTTTTTTCTGGTTTTTCGTGTAACCTCCAAAGCTGAAATTTCTTTGGAACAAAGACAATTCTTTCTAATCTCTGCAATTTCCCCATTAATGCCCACCCCATTGTCATTTTATCAGGTTTTGGGGAAGATCTGACGCCCTTTAAATTTTGACCATTTTTTCAACCCGCGACCTTTCGTTTTTTTCTGGTTTTTCATGTAACCTCCAGAGCTGAAATTTCTTTGGAACAAAGACAATTCTTTCTAATCTCTGCAATTTCTCAATTAATGCCCACCCCATTGTCATTTCATCAGGTTTTGGGGAAGATCTGACGCCTTTTAAATTTTGACCATTTTTTCAACCCGCGACCTGTCGTTCTTTTCTGGTTTTTGGCGTAACCTCCGGAGCTGAAATTTCTTTGGAACAAAGACAATTCTTTTCTATCTCTGCAATTTCTCCATTAATACCCACCCCATTGTCATTTTATCAGATTTTGGGGAAGATCTGACGCCCTTTAAATTTTGACCATTTTTTCAACCCGCGACCTGTCGTTTTTTTCTGGTTTCTCGGCGTACCCTCCAGAGCTGAAATTTCTTTGGAACAAAGACAATTCTTTCTAATCTCTGCAATTTCTCCATTAATGCCCACCCCATTGTCATTTCATCAGGTTTTGGGGAAGATCTGACGCCCTTTAAATTTTAACCATTTTTTCAACCCGCGACCTGTCGTTTTTTTCTGGTTTTTCGTGTAATCTCCGGAGCTGATATTTCTTTGGAACAAAGATAATTCTTCCTAATCTCCGCAATTTCCCCATTAATGCCCACCCCATTGTCATTTTATCAGGTTTTGGGGAAGATCTGACGCCCTTTAAATTTTGACCATTTTTTCAACCCGCGACCTGTCGTTTTTTTCTGGTTTTTCGTGTAACCTCCAGAGCTGAAATTTCTTTGGAACAAAGATAATTCTTCCTAATCTCTGCAATTTCTCCATTAATGCCAACCCCATTGTCATTTTATTAGGTTTTGGGGAAGATCTGACGACCTTTAAATTTTGACCATTTTTTCAACCCGCGACCTGTCGTTTTTTTCTGGTTTTTGGCGTAACCTCCGGAGCTGAAATTTCTTTGGAACAAAGATAATTCTTCCTAATCTCCGCAATTTATCCATTAATGCCAACCCCATTGTAATTTTATTAGGTTTTGGGGAAGATCTGACGCCCTTTAAATTTTGACCATTTTTTCAACCCGCGACCTGTCGTTTTTTTCTGGTTTTTCGTGTAACCTCCAAAGCTGAAATTTCTTTGGAACAAAAACAATTCTTTCTAATCTCTGCAATTTCCCCATTAATGCCCACCCCATTGTCATTTTATCAGGTTTTGGGGAAGATCTGACGCCCTTTAAATTTTGACCATTTTTTCAACCCGCGACCTTTCGTTTTTTTCTGGTTTTTCATGTAACCTCCAGAGCTGAAATTTCTTTGGAACAAAGACAATTCTTTCTAATCTCTGCAATTTCTCCATTAATGCCCACCCCATTGTCATTTCATCAGGTTTTGGGGAAGATCTGACGCCTTTTAAATTTTGACCATTTTTTCAACCCGCGACCTGTCGTTCTTTTCTGGTTTTTGGCGTAACCTCCGGAGCTGAAATTTCTTTGGAACAAAGACAATTCTTTTCTATCTCTGCAATTTCTCCATTAATACCCACCCCATTGTCATTTTATCAGATTTTGGGGAAGATCTGACGCCCTTTAAATTTTGACCATTTTTTCAACCCGCGACCTGTCGTTTTTTTCTGGTTTCTCGGCGTACCCTCCGGAGCTGAAATTTCTTTGGAACAAAGACAATTCTTTCTAATCTCTGCAATTTCTCCATTAATGCCAACCCCATTGTCATTTTATTAGGTTTTGGGGAAGATCTGACGACCTTTAAATTTTGACCATTTTTTCAACCCGCGACCTGTCATTTTTTTCTGGTTTTTGGCGTAACCTCCGGACCTGAAATGTCTTTGGAACAAAGATAATTCTTTCTAATCTCTGCAATTTCCCCATTAATGCCGACCCCATTGTCATTTTATCAGGTTTGGGGGAAGATCTGACGCCCTTTAAATTTTAACCATTTTTTCAACCCGCGACCTTTCGTTTTTTTCTGGTTTTTCGTGTAACCTCCAAAGCTGAAATTTCTTTGGAACAAAAATAATTCTTTCTAATTTCTGCAATTTCCCCATTAATGCCCACCCCATTGTCATTTTATCAGGTTTTGGGGAAGATCTGACGCCCTTTAAATTTTGACCATTTTTTCAACCCGCGACCTGTCGTTTTTTTCTGGTTTTTCGTGTAACCTCCAGAGCTGAAATTTCTTTGGAACAAAGACAATTCTTTCTAATCTCTGCAATTTCTCCATTAATGCCCACCCCATTGTCATTTCATCAGGTTTTGGGGAAGATCTGACGCCCTTTAAATTTTAACCATTTTTTCAACCCGCGACCTGTCGTTTTTTTCTGGTTTTTCGTGTAATCTCCGGAGCTGATATTTCTTTGGAACAAAGATAATTCTTCCTAATCTCCGCAATTTATCCATTAATGCCAACCCCATTGTAATTTTATTAGGTTTTGGGGAAGATCTGACGCCCTTTAAATTTTGACCATTTTTTCAACCCGCGACCTGTCGTTTTTTTCTGGTTTTTCGTGTAACCTCCAGAGCTGAAATTTCTTTGGAACAAAGACAATTCTTTCTAATCTCTGCAATTTCTCCATTAATGCCCACCCCATTGTCATTTCATCAGGTTTTGGGGAAGATCTGACGCCCTTTAAATTTTAACCATTTTTTCAACCCGCGACCTGTCGTTTTTTTCTGGTTTTTCGTGTAACCTCCGGAGCTGATATTTCTTTGGAACAAAGATAATTCTTCCTAATCTCCGCAATTTATCCATTAATGCCAACCCCATTGTAATTTTATTAGGTTTTGGGGAAGATCTGACGCCCTTTAAATTTTGACCATTTTTTCAACCCGCGACCTGTCGTTTTTTTCTGGTTTTTCGTGTAACCTCCAAAGCTGAAATTTCTTTGGAACAAAGATAATTCTTTCTAATCTCTGCAATTTCCCCATTAATGCCCATCCCATTGTCATTTTATCAGGTTTGGGGGAAGATCTGACGCCCTTTAAATTTTCACCATTTTTTCAACCCGCGACCTGTCGTTTTTTTCTGGTTTTTCGTGTAACCTCCAGAACTGAAATTTCTTTGGAACAAAGATAATTCTACCTAATCTCTGTAATTTCTCCATTAATGCCAACCCAATTCTAATTTTATCAGGTTTTGGGGAAGATCTGACGCCCTTTAAATTTTGACCATTTTTTCAACCCGCGACCTGTCGTTTTTTTCTGGTTTTTCGTGTAACCTCCAGAGCTGAAATTTCTTTGGAACAAAGACAATTCTTTCTAATCTCTGCAATTTCTCCATTAATGCCCACCCCATTATCATTTCATCAGGTTTGGAGGAAGATCTGACGCCCTTTAAATTTTAACCATTTTTTCAACCCGCGACCTGTCGTTTTTTTCTGGTTTTTCGTGTAACCTCCAGAGCTGAAATTTCTTTGGAACAAAGATAATTCTTCCTAATCTCTGCAATTTCTCCATTAATGCCAACCCCATTGTCATTTTATTAGGTTTTGGGGAAGATCTGACGACCTTTAAATTTTGACCATTTTTTCAACCCGCGACCTGTCGTTTTTTTCTGGTTTTTCGTGTAACCTCCGGACCTGAAGTGTCTTTGGAACAAAGATAATTCTTTCTAATCTCTGCAATTTCCCCATTAATGCCCACCCCATTGTCATTTTATCAGGTTTGGGGGAAGATCTGACGCCCTTTAAATTTTGACCATTTTTTCAACCCGCGACCTGTCGTTTTTTTCTGGTTTTTCGTGTAACCTCCAGAGTTGAAATTTCTTTGGAACAAAGACAATTCTTTCTAATCTCTGCAATTTCTCCATTAATGCCCACCCCATTGTCATTTCATCAGGTTTTGGGGAAGATCTGACGCCCTTTAAATTTTGACCATTTTTTCAACCCGCGACCTGTCGTTTTTTTCTGGTTTTTGGCGTAACCTCCGGAGCTGAAATGTCTTTGGAACAAAGACAATTCTTTCTAATCTCTGCAATGTCTCAATTAATACCCACGCCATTGTCATTTTATCAGGTTTTGGGAACAATCTGACGCCCTTTAAATTTTGACCATTTTTTCAACCCGCGACCTGTCGTTCCTTTCTGGTTTTTCGGGTAACCTCCGGAGCTGAAATTTCTTTGTTACAAAGGTAATTCTTCCTAATATCTGCAATTTCTCCATTAATGCCAACCCTATTGTCATTTTATTAGGTTTTCGGGAAGATCTGACGCCCTTTAAATTTTGACCATTTTTTCAACCCGCGACCTGTTGTTTTTTTCTCGTTTTTCGTGTAACCTCCAAAGCTGAAATTTCTTTGGAACAAAGACAATTCTTTCTAATCTCTGCAATTTCCCCATTAATGCCCATCCCATTGTCATTTTATCAGGTTTGGGGGAAGATCTGACGCCCTTTAAATTTTGACCATTTTTTCAACCCGCGACCTGTCGTTTTTTTCTGGTTTTTCGTGTAACCTCCAGAGCTGAAATTTCTTTGGAACAAAGACAATTCTTTCTAATCTCTGCAATTTCTCCATTAATGCCCACCCCATTATCATTTCATCAGGTTTTGAGGAAGATCTGACGCCCTTTAAATTTTAACCATTTTTTCAAACCGCGACCTGTCGTTTTTTTCTGGTTTTTCGTGTAACCTCCAGAGCTGAAATTTCTTTGGAACAAAGATAATTCTTCCTAATCTCTGCAATTTCTCCATTAATGCCAACCCCATTGTCATTTTATTAGGTTTTGGGGAAGATCTGACGACCTTTAAATTTTGACCATTTTTTCAACCCGCGACCTGTTGTTTTTTTCTCGTTTTTCGTGTAACCTCCAAAGCTGAAATTTCTTTGGAACAAAGACAATTCTTTCTAATCTCTGCAATTTCCCCATTAATGCCCATCCCATTGTCATTTTATCAGGTTTGGGGGAAGATCTGACGCCCTTTAAATTTTGACCATTTTTTCAACCCGCGACCTGTCGTTTTTTTCTGGTTTTTCGTGTAACCTCCAGAGCTGAAATTTCTTTGGAACAAAGATAATTCTTCCTAATCTCTGCAATTTCTCCATTAATGCCAACCCCATTGTCATTTTATTAGGTTTTGGGGAAGATCTGACGACCTTTAAATTTTGACCATTTTTTCAACCCGCGACCTGTTGTTTTTTTCTCGTTTTTCGTGTAACCTCCAAAGCTGAAATTTCTTTGGAACAAAGACAATTCTTTCTAATCTCTGCAATTTCCCCATTAATGCCCATCCCATTGTCATTTTATCAGGTTTGGGGGAAGATCTGACGCCCTTTAAATTTTGACCATTTTTTCAACCCGCGACCTGTCGTTTTTTTCTGGTTTTTCGTGTAACCTCCAGAGCTGAAATTTCTTTGGAACAAAGACAATTCTTTCTAATCTCTGCAATTTCTCCATTAATGCCCACCCCATTATCATTTCATCAGGTTTGGGGGAAGTTCTGACGCCCTTTAAATTTTAACCATTTTTTCAAACCGCGACCTGTCGTTTTTTTCTGATTTTTCGTGTAACCTCCACAGCTGAAATTTCTTTGGAACAAAGACAATTCTTTCTAATCTCTGCAATTTCTCCATTAATGCCCACCCCATTATCATTTCATCAGGTTTTGAGGAAGATCTGACGCCCTTTAAATTTTGACCATTTTTTCAACCCGCGACCTGTCGTTTTTTTCTGGTTTTTCGTGTAACCTCCAGAGCTGAAATTTCTTTGGAACAAAGACAATTCTTTCTAATCTCTGCAATTTCTCCATTAATGCCCACCCCATTGTCATTTCATCAGGTTTTGGGGAAGATCTGACGCCCTTTAAATTTTAACCATTTTTTCAACCCGCGACCTGTCGTTTTTTTCTGGTTTTTCGTGTAATCTCCGGAGCTGATATTTCTTTGGAACAAAGATAATTCTTCCTAATCTCCGCAATTTATCCATTAATGCCAACCCCATTGTAATTTTATTAGGTTTTGGGGAAGATCTGACGCCCTTTAAATTTTGACCATTTTTTCAACCCGCGACCTGTCGTTTTTTTCTGGTTTTTCGTGTAACCTCCAGAGCTGAAATTTCTTTGGAACAAAGACAATTCTTTCTAATCTCTGCAATTTCTCCATTAATGCCCACCCCATTGTCATTTCATCAGGTTTTGGGGAAGATCTGACGCCCTTTAAATTTTAACCATTTTTTCAACCCGCGACCTGTCGTTTTTTTCTGGTTTTTCGTGTAACCTCCGGAGCTGATATTTCTTTGGAACAAAGATAATTCTTCCTAATCTCCGCAATTTATCCATTAATGCCAACCCCATTGTAATTTTATTAGGTTTTGGGGAAGATCTGACGCCCTTTAAATTTTGACCATTTTTTCAACCCGCGACCTGTCGTTTTTTTCTGGTTTTTCGTGTAACCTCCAAAGCTGAAATTTCTTTGGAACAAAGATAATTCTTTCTAATCTCTGCAATTTCCCCATTAATGCCCATCCCATTGTCATTTTATCAGGTTTGGGGGAAGATCTGACGCCCTTTAAATTTTCACCATTTTTTCAACCCGCGACCTGTCGTTTTTTTCTGGTTTTTCGTGTAACCTCCAGAACTGAAATTTCTTTGGAACAAAGATAATTCTACCTAATCTCTGTAATTTCTCCATTAATGCCAACCCAATTCTAATTTTATCAGGTTTTGGGGAAGATCTGACGCCCTTTAAATTTTGACCATTTTTTCAACCCGCGACCTGTCGTTTTTTTCTGGTTTTTCGTGTAACCTCCAGAGCTGAAATTTCTTTGGAACAAAGACAATTCTTTCTAATCTCTGCAATTTCTCCATTAATGCCCACCCCATTATCATTTCATCAGGTTTGGAGGAAGATCTGACGCCCTTTAAATTTTAACCATTTTTTCAACCCGCGACCTGTCGTTTTTTTCTGGTTTTTCGTGTAACCTCCAGAGCTGAAATTTCTTTGGAACAAAGATAATTCTTCCTAATCTCTGCAATTTCTCCATTAATGCCAACCCCATTGTCATTTTATTAGGTTTTGGGGAAGATCTGACGACCTTTAAATTTTGACCATTTTTTCAACCCGCGACCTGTCGTTTTTTTCTGGTTTTTCGTGTAACCTCCGGACCTGAAGTGTCTTTGGAACAAAGATAATTCTTTCTAATCTCTGCAATTTCCCCATTAATGCCCACCCCATTGTCATTTTATCAGGTTTGGGGGAAGATCTGACGCCCTTTAAATTTTGACCATTTTTTCAACCCGCGACCTGTCGTTTTTTTCTGGTTTTTCGTGTAACCTCCAGAGTTGAAATTTCTTTGGAACAAAGACAATTCTTTCTAATCTCTGCAATTTCTCCATTAATGCCCACCCCATTGTCATTTCATCAGGTTTTGGGGAAGATCTGACGCCCTTTAAATTTTGACCATTTTTTCAACCCGCGACCTGTCGTTTTTTTCTGGTTTTTGGCGTAACCTCCGGAGCTGAAATGTCTTTGGAACAAAGACAATTCTTTCTAATCTCTGCAATGTCTCAATTAATACCCACGCCATTGTCATTTTATCAGGTTTTGGGAACAATCTGACGCCCTTTAAATTTTGACCATTTTTTCAACCCGCGACCTGTCGTTCCTTTCTGGTTTTTCGGGTAACCTCCGGAGCTGAAATTTCTTTGTTACAAAGGTAATTCTTCCTAATATCTGCAATTTCTCCATTAATGCCAACCCTATTGTCATTTTATTAGGTTTTCGGGAAGATCTGACGCCCTTTAAATTTTGACCATTTTTTCAACCCGCGACCTGTTGTTTTTTTCTCGTTTTTCGTGTAACCTCCAAAGCTGAAATTTCTTTGGAACAAAGACAATTCTTTCTAATCTCTGCAATTTCCCCATTAATGCCCATCCCATTGTCATTTTATCAGGTTTGGGGGAAGATCTGACGCCCTTTAAATTTTGACCATTTTTTCAACCCGCGACCTGTCGTTTTTTTCTGGTTTTTCGTGTAACCTCCAGAGCTGAAATTTCTTTGGAACAAAGACAATTCTTTCTAATCTCTGCAATTTCTCCATTAATGCCCACCCCATTATCATTTCATCAGGTTTTGAGGAAGATCTGACGCCCTTTAAATTTTAACCATTTTTTCAAACCGCGACCTGTCGTTTTTTTCTGGTTTTTCGTGTAACCTCCAGAGCTGAAATTTCTTTGGAACAAAGATAATTCTTCCTAATCTCTGCAATTTCTCCATTAATGCCAACCCCATTGTCATTTTATTAGGTTTTGGGGAAGATCTGACGACCTTTAAATTTTGACCATTTTTTCAACCCGCGACCTGTTGTTTTTTTCTCGTTTTTCGTGTAACCTCCAAAGCTGAAATTTCTTTGGAACAAAGACAATTCTTTCTAATCTCTGCAATTTCCCCATTAATGCCCATCCCATTGTCATTTTATCAGGTTTGGGGGAAGATCTGACGCCCTTTAAATTTTGACCATTTTTTCAACCCGCGACCTGTCGTTTTTTTCTGGTTTTTCGTGTAACCTCCAGAGCTGAAATTTCTTTGGAACAAAGATAATTCTTCCTAATCTCTGCAATTTCTCCATTAATGCCAACCCCATTGTCATTTTATTAGGTTTTGGGGAAGATCTGACGACCTTTAAATTTTGACCATTTTTTCAACCCGCGACCTGTTGTTTTTTTCTCGTTTTTCGTGTAACCTCCAAAGCTGAAATTTCTTTGGAACAAAGACAATTCTTTCTAATCTCTGCAATTTCCCCATTAATGCCCATCCCATTGTCATTTTATCAGGTTTGGGGGAAGATCTGACGCCCTTTAAATTTTGACCATTTTTTCAACCCGCGACCTGTCGTTTTTTTCTGGTTTTTCGTGTAACCTCCAGAGCTGAAATTTCTTTGGAACAAAGACAATTCTTTCTAATCTCTGCAATTTCTCCATTAATGCCCACCCCATTATCATTTCATCAGGTTTGGGGGAAGTTCTGACGCCCTTTAAATTTTAACCATTTTTTCAAACCGCGACCTGTCGTTTTTTTCTGATTTTTCGTGTAACCTCCACAGCTGAAATTTCTTTGGAACAAAGACAATTCTTTCTAATCTCTGCAATTTCTCCATTAATGCCCACCCCATTATCATTTCATCAGGTTTTGAGGAAGATCTGACGCCCTTTAAATTTTAACCATTTTTTCAACCCGCGATCTGTCGTTTTTTTCTGGTTTTTCGTTTAACCTCCAGAGCTGAAATTTCTTTGGAACAAAGATAATTCTTCCTAATCTCTGCAATTTCTCCATTAATGCCAACCCCATTGTCATTTTATTAGGTTTTGGGGAAGATCTGACGACCTTTAAATTTTGACCATTTTTTCAACCCGCGACCTGTCGTTTTTTTCTGGTTTTTGGCGTAACCTCCGGAGCTGAAATTTCTTTGGAACAAAGACAATTCTTTTCTATCTCTGCAATTTCTCCATTAATACCCACCCCATTGTCATTTTATCAGATTTTGGGGAAGATCTGACGCCCTTTAAATTTTGACCATTTTTTCAACCCGCGACCTGTCGTTTTTTTCTGGTTTCTCGGCGTACCCTCCGGAGCTGAAATTTCTTTGGAACAAAGACAATTCTTTCTAATCTCTGCAATTTCTCCATTAATGCCAACCCCATTGTCATTTTATTAGGTTTTGGGGAAGATCTGACGCCCTTTAAATTTTGACCATTTTTTCAACCCGCGACCTGTCGTTTTTTTCTGGTTTTTCGTGTAACCTCCAGAGCTGAAATTTCTTTGGAACAAAGACAATTCTTTCTAATCTCTGCAATTTCTCCATTAATGCCCACCCCATTATCATTTCATCAGGTTTTGAGGAAGATCTGACGCCCTTTAAATTTTAACCATTTTTTCAAACCGCGACCTGTCGTTTTTTTCTGGTTTTTCGTGTAACCTCCAGAGCTGAAATTTCTTTGGAACAAAGATAATTCTTCCTAATCTCTGCAATTTCTCCATTAATGCCAACCCCATTGTCATTTTATTAGGTTTTGGGGAAGATCTGACGACCTTTAAATTTTGACCATTTTTTCAACCCGCGACCTTTCGTTTTTTTCTGGTTTTTCGTGTAACCTCCAAAGCTGAAATTTCTTTGGAACAAAAATAATTCTTTCTAATTTCTGCAATTTCCCCATTAATGCCCACCCCATTGTCATTTTATCAGGTTTTGGGGAAGATCTGACGCCCTTTAAATTTTGACCATTTTTTCAACCCGCGACCTGTCGTTTTTTTCTGGTTTTTCGTGTAACCTCCAGAGCTGAAATTTCTTTGGAACAAAGACAATTCTTTCTAATCTCTGCAATTTCTCCATTAATGCCCACCCCATTGTCATTTCATCAGGTTTTGGGGAAGATCTGACGCCCTTTAAATTTTAACCATTTTTTCAACCCGCGATCTGTCGTTTTTTTCTGGTTTTTCGTGTAACCTCCAGAGCTGAAATTTCTTTGGAACAAAGATAATTCTTCCTAATCTCTGCAATTTCTCCATTAATGCCAACCCCATTGTCATTTTATTAGGTTTTGGGGAAGATCTGACGACCTTTAAATTTTGACCATTTTTTCAACCCGCGACCTGTCGTTTTTTTCTGGTTTTTGGCGTAACCTCCGGAGCTGAAATTTCTTTGGAACAAAGATAATTCTTCCTAATCTCCGCAATTTATCCATTAATGCCAACCCCATTGTAATTTTATTAGGTTTTGGGGAAGATCTGACGCCCTTTAAATTTTGACCATTTTTTCAACCCGCGACCTTTCGTTTTTTTCTGGTTTTTCGTGTAACCTCCAAAGCTGAAATTTCTTTGGAACAAAGACAATTCTTTCTAATCTCTGCAATTTCCCCATTAATGCCCACCCCATTGTCATTTTATCAGGTTTTGGGGAAGATCTGACGCCCTTTAAATTTTGACCATTTTTTCAACCCGCGACCTTTCGTTTTTTTCTGGTTTTTCATGTAACCTCCAGAGCTGAAATTTCTTTGGAACAAAGACAATTCTTTCTAATCTCTGCAATTTCTCAATTAATGCCCACCCCATTGTCATTTCATCAGGTTTTGGGGAAGATCTGACGCCTTTTAAATTTTGACCATTTTTTCAACCCGCGACCTGTCGTTCTTTTCTGGTTTTTGGCGTAACCTCCGGAGCTGAAATTTCTTTGGAACAAAGACAATTCTTTTCTATCTCTGCAATTTCTCCATTAATACCCACCCCATTGTCATTTTATCAGATTTTGGGGAAGATCTGACGCCCTTTAAATTTTGACCATTTTTTCAACCCGCGACCTGTCGTTTTTTTCTGGTTTCTCGGCGTACCCTCCAGAGCTGAAATTTCTTTGGAACAAAGACAATTCTTTCTAATCTCTGCAATTTCTCCATTAATGCCCACCCCATTGTCATTTCATCAGGTTTTGGGGAAGATCTGACGCCCTTTAAATTTTAACCATTTTTTCAACCCGCGACCTTTCGTTTTTTTCTGGTTTTTCGTGTAACCTCCAAAGCTGAAATTTCTTCGGAACAAAAATAATTCTTTCTAATTTCTGCAATTTCCCCATTAATGCCCACCCCATTGTCATTTTATCAGGTTTTGGGGAAGATCTGACGCCCTTTAAATTTTGACCATTTTTTCAACCCGCGACCTGTCGTTTTTTTCTGGTTTTTCGTGTAACCTCCAGAGCTGAAATTTCTTTGGAACAAAGACAATTCTTTCTAATCTCTGCAATTTCTCCATTAATGCCCACCCCATTATCATTTCATCAGGTTTTGGGGAAGATCTGACGCCCTTTAAATTTTAACCATTTTTTCAACCCGCGACCTGTCGTTTTTTTCTGGTTTTTCGTGTAATCTCCGGAGCTGATATTTCTTTGGAACAAAGATAATTCTTCCTAATCTCCGCAATTTATCCATTAATGCCAACCCCATTGTAATTTTATTAGGTTTTGGGGAAGATCTGACGCCCTTTAAATTTTGACCATTTTTTCAACCCGCGACCTGTCGTTTTTTTCTGGTTTTTCGTGTAACCTCCAAAGCTGAAATTTCTTTGGAACAAAAATAATTCTTTCTAATTTCTGCAATTTCCCCATTAATGCCCACCCCATTGTCATTTTATCAGGTTTTGGGGAAGATCTGACGCCCTTTAAATTTTGACCATTTTTTCAACCCGCGACCTGTCGTTTTTTTCTGGTTTTTCGTGTAACCTCCAGAGCTGAAATTTCTTTGGAACAAAGACAATTCTTTCTAATCTCTGCAATTTCTCCATTAATGCCCACCCCATTGTCATTTCATCAGGTTTTGGGGAAGATCTGACGCCCTTTAAATTTTAACCATTTTTTCAACCCGCGACCTTTCGTTTTTTTCTGGTTTTTCGTGTAACCTCCGGAGCTGATATTTCTTTGGAACAAAGATAATTCTTCCTAATCTCCGCAATTTATCCATTAATGCCAACCCCATTGTAATTTTATTAGGTTTTGGGGAAGATCTGACGCCCTTTAAATTTTGACCATTTTTTCAACCCGCGACCTGTCGTTTTTTTCTAGTTTTTCGTGTAACCTCCAAAGCTGAAATTTCTTTGGAACAAAGATAATTCTTTCTAATCTCTGCAATTTCCCCATTAATGCCCATCCCATTGTCATTTTATCAGGTTTGGGGGAAGTTCTGACGCCCATTAAATTTTGACCATTTTTTCAACCCGCGACCTGTCGTTTTTTTCTGATTTTTCGTGTAACCTCCACAGCTGAAATTTCTTTGGAACAAAGACAATTCTTTCTAATCTCTGCAATTTCTCCATTAATGCCCACCCCATTATCATTTCATCAGGTTTTGAGGAAGATCTGACGCCCTTTAAATTTTAACCATTTTTTCAACCCGCGATCTGTCGTTTTTTTCTGGTTTTTCGTGTAACCTCCAGAGCTGAAATTTCTTTGGAACAAAGATAATTCTTCCTAATCTCTGCAATTTCTCCATTAATGCCAACCCCATTGTCATTTTATTAGGTTTTGGGGAAGATCTGACGACCTTTAAATTTTGACCATTTTTTCAACCCGCGACCTGTCGTTTTTTTCTGGTTTTTGGCGTAACCTCCGGAGCTGAAATTTCTTTGGAACAAAGACAATTCTTTTCTATCTCTGCAATTTCTCCATTAATACCCACCCCATTGTCATTTTATCAGATTTTGGGGAAGATCTGACGCCCTTTAAATTTTGACCATTTTTTCAACCCGCGACCTGTCGTTTTTTTCTGGTTTCTCGGCGTACCCTCCGGAGCTGAAATTTCTTTGGAACAAAGACAATTCTTTCTAATCTCTGCAATTTCTCCATTAATGCCAACCCCATTGTCATTTTATTAGGTTTTGGGGAAGATCTGACGCCCTTTAAATTTTGACCATTTTTTCAACCCGCGACCTGTCGTTTTTTTCTGGTTTTTCGTGTAACCTCCAGAGCTGAAATTTCTTTGGAACAAAGACAATTCTTTCTAATCTCTGCAATTTCTCCATTAATGCCCACCCCATTATCATTTCATCAGGTTTTGAGGAAGATCTGACGCCCTTTAAATTTTAACCATTTTTTCAAACCGCGACCTGTCGTTTTTTTCTGGTTTTTCGTGTAACCTCCAGAGCTGAAATTTCTTTGGAACAAAGATAATTCTTCCTAATCTCTGCAATTTCTCCATTAATGCCAACCCCATTGTCATTTTATTAGGTTTTGGGGAAGATCTGACGACCTTTAAATTTTGACCATTTTTTCAACCCGCGACCTTTCGTTTTTTTCTGGTTTTTCGTGTAACCTCCAAAGCTGAAATTTCTTTGGAACAAAAATAATTCTTTCTAATTTCTGCAATTTCCCCATTAATGCCCACCCCATTGTCATTTTATCAGGTTTTGGGGAAGATCTGACGCCCTTTAAATTTTGACCATTTTTTCAACCCGCGACCTGTCGTTTTTTTCTGGTTTTTCGTGTAACCTCCAGAGCTGAAATTTCTTTGGAACAAAGACAATTCTTTCTAATCTCTGCAATTTCTCCATTAATGCCCACCCCATTGTCATTTCATCAGGTTTTGGGGAAGATCTGACGCCCTTTAAATTTTAACCATTTTTTCAACCCGCGACCTGTCGTTTTTTTCTGGTTTTTAGTGTAATCTCCGGAGCTGATATTTCTTTGGAACAAAGATAATTCTTCCTAATCTCCGCAATTTATCCATTAATGCCAACCCCATTGTAATTTTATTAGGTTTTGGGGAAGATCTGACGCCCTTTAAATTTTGACCATTTTTTCAACCCGCGACCTGTCGTTTTTTTATGGTTTTTCGTGTAACCTCCAAAGCTGAAATTTCTTTGGAACAAAGATAATTCTTTCTAATCTCTGCAATTTCCCCATTAATGCCCATCCCATTGTCATTTTATCAGGTTTGGGGGAAGATCTGACGCCCATTAAATTTTGACCATTTTTTCAACCCGCGACCTGTCGTTTTTTTCTGGTTTTTCGTGTAACCTCCACAGCTGAAATTTCTTTGGAACAAAGACAATTCTTTCTAATCTCTGCAATTTCTCCATTAATGCCCACCCCATTATCATTTCATCAGGTTTTGAGGAAGATCTGACGCCCTTTAAATTTTAACCATTTTTTCAACCCGCGATCTGTCGTTTTTTTCTGGTTTTTCGTGTAACCTCCAGAGCTGAAATTTCTTTGGAACAAAGATAATTCTTCCTAATCTCTGCAATTTCTCCATTAATGCCAACCCCATTGTCATTTTATTAGGTTTTGGGGAAGATCTGACGACCTTTAAATTTTGACCATTTTTTCAACCCGCGACCTGTCGTTTTTTTCTGGTTTTTGGCGTAACCTCCGGAGCTGAAATTTCTTTGGAACAAAGATAATTCTTCCTAATCTCCGCAATTTATCCATTAATGCCAACCCCATTGTAATTTTATTAGGTTTTGGGGAAGATCTGACGCCCTTTAAATTTTGACCATTTTTTCAACCCGCGACCTTTCGTTTTTTTCTGGTTTTTCGTGTAACCTCCAAAGCTGAAATTTCTTTGGAACAAAGACAATTCTTTCTAATCTCTGCAATTTCCCCATTAATGCCCACCCCATTGTCATTTTATCAGGTTTTGGGGAAGATCTGACGCCCTTTAAATTTTGACCATTTTTTCAACCCGCGACCTTTCGTTTTTTTCTGGTTTTTCATGTAACCTCCAGAGCTGAAATTTCTTTGGAACAAAGACAATTCTTTCTAATCTCTGCAATTTCTCAATTAATGCCCACCCCATTGTCATTTCATCAGGTTTTGGGGAAGATCTGACGCCTTTTAAATTTTGACCATTTTTTCAACCCGCGACCTGTCGTTCTTTTCTGGTTTTTGGCGTAACCTCCGGAGCTGAAATTTCTTTGGAACAAAGACAATTCTTTTCTATCTCTGCAATTTCTCCATTAATACCCACCCCATTGTCATTTTATCAGATTTTGGGGAAGATCTGACGCCCTTTAAATTTTGACCATTTTTTCAACCCGCGACCTGTCGTTTTTTTCTGGTTTCTCGGCGTACCCTCCAGAGCTGAAATTTCTTTGGAACAAAGACAATTCTTTCTAATCTCTGCAATTTCTCCATTAATGCCCACCCCATTGTCATTTCATCAGGTTTTGGGGAAGATCTGACGCCCTTTAAATTTTAACCATTTTTTCAACCCGCGACCTGTCGTTTTTTTCTGGTTTTTCGTGTAATCTCCGGAGCTGATATTTCTTTGGAACAAAGATAATTCTTCCTAATCTCCGCAATTTCCCCATTAATGCCCACCCCATTGTCATTTTATCAGGTTTTGGGGAAGATCTGACGCCCTTTAAATTTTGACCATTTTTTCAACCCGCGACCTGTCGTTTTTTTCTGGTTTTTCGTGTAACCTCCAGAGCTGAAATTTCTTTGGAACAAAGATAATTCTTCCTAATCTCTGCAATTTCTCCATTAATGCCAACCCCATTGTCATTTTATTAGGTTTTGGGGAAGATCTGACGACCTTTAAATTTTGACCATTTTTTCAACCCGCGACCTGTCGTTTTTTTCTGGTTTTTGGCGTAACCTCCGGAGCTGAAATTTCTTTGGAACAAAGATAATTCTTCCTAATCTCCGCAATTTATCCATTAATGCCAACCCCATTGTAATTTTATTAGGTTTTGGGGAAGATCTGACGCCCTTTAAATTTTGACCATTTTTTCAACCCGCGACCTGTCGTTTTTTTCTGGTTTTTCGTGTAACCTCCAAAGCTGAAATTTCTTTGGAACAAAAACAATTCTTTCTAATCTCTGCAATTTCCCCATTAATGCCCACCCCATTGTCATTTTATCAGGTTTTGGGGAAGATCTGACGCCCTTTAAATTTTGACCATTTTTTCAACCCGCGACCTTTCGTTTTTTTCTGGTTTTTCATGTAACCTCCAGAGCTGAAATTTCTTTGGAACAAAGACAATTCTTTCTAATCTCTGCAATTTCTCCATTAATGCCCACCCCATTGTCATTTCATCAGGTTTTGGGGAAGATCTGACGCCTTTTAAATTTTGACCATTTTTTCAACCCGCGACCTGTCGTTCTTTTCTGGTTTTTGGCGTAACCTCCGGAGCTGAAATTTCTTTGGAACAAAGACAATTCTTTTCTATCTCTGCAATTTCTCCATTAATACCCACCCCATTGTCATTTTATCAGATTTTGGGGAAGATCTGACGCCCTTTAAATTTTGACCATTTTTTCAACCCGCGACCTGTCGTTTTTTTCTGGTTTCTCGGCGTACCCTCCGGAGCTGAAATTTCTTTGGAACAAAGACAATTCTTTCTAATCTCTGCAATTTCTCCATTAATGCCAACCCCATTGTCATTTTATTAGGTTTTGGGGAAGATCTGACGACCTTTAAATTTTGACCATTTTTTCAACCCGCGACCTGTCATTTTTTTCTGGTTTTTGGCGTAACCTCCGGACCTGAAATGTCTTTGGAACAAAGATAATTCTTTCTAATCTCTGCAATTTCCCCATTAATGCCGACCCCATTGTCATTTTATCAGGTTTGGGGGAAGATCTGACGCCCTTTAAATTTTAACCATTTTTTCAACCCGCGACCTTTCGTTTTTTTCTGGTTTTTCGTGTAACCTCCAAAGCTGAAATTTCTTTGGAACAAAAATAATTCTTTCTAATTTCTGCAATTTCCCCATTAATGCCCACCCCATTGTCATTTTATCAGGTTTTGGGGAAGATCTGACGCCCTTTAAATTTTGACCATTTTTTCAACCCGCGACCTGTCGTTTTTTTCTGGTTTTTCGTGTAACCTCCAGAGCTGAAATTTCTTTGGAACAAAGACAATTCTTTCTAATCTCTGCAATTTCTCCATTAATGCCCACCCCATTGTCATTTCATCAGGTTTTGGGGAAGATCTGACGCCCTTTAAATTTTAACCATTTTTTCAACCCGCGACCTGTCGTTTTTTTCTGGTTTTTCGTGTAATCTCCGGAGCTGATATTTCTTTGGAACAAAGATAATTCTTCCTAATCTCCGCAATTTATCCATTAATGCCAACCCCATTGTAATTTTATTAGGTTTTGGGGAAGATCTGACGCCCTTTAAATTTTGACCATTTTTTCAACCCGCGACCTGTCGTTTTTTTCTGGTTTTTCGTGTAACCTCCAGAGCTGAAATTTCTTTGGAACAAAGACAATTCTTTCTAATCTCTGCAATTTCTCCATTAATGCCCACCCCATTGTCATTTCATCAGGTTTTGGGGAAGATCTGACGCCCTTTAAATTTTAACCATTTTTTCAACCCGCGACCTGTCGTTTTTTTCTGGTTTTTCGTGTAACCTCCGGAGCTGATATTTCTTTGGAACAAAGATAATTCTTCCTAATCTCCGCAATTTATCCATTAATGCCAACCCCATTGTAATTTTATTAGGTTTTGGGGAAGATCTGACGCCCTTTAAATTTTGACCATTTTTTCAACCCGCGACCTGTCGTTTTTTTCTGGTTTTTCGTGTAACCTCCAAAGCTGAAATTTCTTTGGAACAAAGATAATTCTTTCTAATCTCTGCAATTTCCCCATTAATGCCCATCCCATTGTCATTTTATCAGGTTTGGGGGAAGATCTGACGCCCTTTAAATTTTCACCATTTTTTCAACCCGCGACCTGTCATTTTTTTCTGGTTTTTCGTGTAACCTCCAGAGCTGAAATTTCTTTGGAACAAAGACAATTCTTTCTAATCTCTGCAATTTCTCCATTAATGCCCACCCCATTATCATTTCATCAGGTTTTGAGGAAGATCTGACGCCCTTTAAATTTTAACCATTTTTTCAAACCGCGACCTGTCGTTTTTTTCTGGTTTTTCGTGTAACCTCCAGAGCTGAAATTTCTTTGGAACAAAAATAATTCTTTCTAATTTCTGCAATTTCCCCATTAATGCCCACCCCATTGTCATTTTATCAGGTTTTGGGGAAGATCTGACGCCCTTTAAATTTTGACCATTTTTTCAACCCGCGACCTGTCGTTTTTTTCTGGTTTTTCGTGTAACCTCCAGAGCTGAAATTTCTTTGGAACAAAGACAATTCTTTCTAATCTCTGCAATTTCTCCATTAATGCCCACCCGATTGTTATTTCATCAGGTTTTGGGGAAGATCTGACGCCCTTTAAATTTTAACCATTTTTTCAACCCGCGACCTGTCGTTTTTTTCTGGTTTTTCGCGTAACCTCCGGAGCTGATATTTCTTTGGAACAAAGATAATTCTTCCTAATCTCCGCAATTTATCCATTAATGCCAACCCCATTGTAATTTTATTAGGTTTTGGGGAAGATCTGACGCGCTTTAAATTTTGACCATTTTTTCAACCCGCGACCTGTCGTTTTTTTCTGGTTTTTCGTGTAACCTCCAAAGCTGAAATTTCTTTGGAACAAAGATAATTCTTTCTAATCTCTGCAATTTCCCCATTAATGCCCATCCCATTGTCATTTTATCAGGTTTGGGGGAAGATCTGACGCCCTTTAAATTTTGACCATTTTTTCAACCCGCGACCTGTCGTTTTTTTCTGGTTTTTCGTGTAACCTCCAGAGCTGAAATTTCTTTGGAACAAAGACAATTCTTTCTAATCTCTGCAATTTCTCCATTAATGCCCACCCCATTGTCATTTCATCAGGTTTTGGGGAAGATCTGACACGCTTTAAATTTTAACCATTTTTTCAACCCGCGACCTTTCGTTCTTTTCTGGTTTTTGGCGTAACCTCCGGACCTGAAATGTCTTTGGAACAAAGATAATTCTTTCTAATCTCTGCAATTTCCCCATTAATGCCCACCCCATTGTCATTTTATCAGGTTTGGGGGAAGATCTGACGCCCTTTAAATTTTGACCAATATTTCAACCCGCGACCTGTCGTCTTTTTCTGGTTTTTCGTGTAACCTCCAGAGCTGAAATTTCTTTGGAACAAAGACAATTCTTTCTAATCTCTGCAATTTCTCCATTAATGCCCACCCCATTGTCATTTCATCAGGTTTTGGGGAAGATCTGACGCCCTTTAAATTTTGACCATTTTTTCAACCCGCGACCTGTCGTTTTTTTCTGGTTTTTGGCGTAACCTCCGGAGCTGAAATTTCTTTGGAACAAAGGCAATTCTTTCTAATCTCTGCAATGTCTCCATTAATGCCCACCCCATTGTCATTTTATCAGGTTTAGGGGAAGATCTGACGCCCTTTAAATTTTGACCATTTTTTCAACCCGCGACCTGTCGTTTTTTTCTGGTTTTTGGCGTAACCTCCGAAGCTGAAATTTCTTTGGAACAAAGGCAATTCTTTCTAATCTCTGCAATGTCTCAATTAATGCCCACCCCATTGTCATTTTATCAGGTTTTGTGGAAGATCTGACGCCCTTTAAATTTTGACCATTTTTTCAACCCGCGACCTGTCGTTTTTTTCTGGTTTCTCGGCGTAACCTCCGGAGCTGAAATGTCTTTGGAACAAAGACAATTCTTTCTAATCTCTGCAATGTCTCAATTAATACCCACGCCATTGTCATTTTATCAGGTTTTGGGGACGATCTGACGCCCTTTAAATTTTGACCATTTTTTCGACCCGCGACCTGTCGTTCTTTTCTGGTTTTTCGCGTAACCTCCGGAGCTGAAATTTCTTTGTAACAAAGGTAATTCTTCCTAATCTCTGCAATTTCTCCATTAATGCCAACCCTATTGTCATTTTATTAGGTTTTCGGGAAGATCTGACGCCCTTTAAATTTTGACCATTTTTTCAACCCGCGACCTGTCGTTTTTTTCTGGTTTTTCGTGTAACCTCCAGAACTGAAATTTCTTTGGAACAAAGATAATTCTACCTAATCTCTGTAATTTCTCCATTAATGCCAACCCAATTCTAATTTTATCAGGTTTTGGGGAAGATCTGACGCCCTTTAAATTTTGACCATTTTTTCAACCCGCGACCTGTCGTTTTTTTCTGGTTTTTCGTGTAACCTCCAGAGCTGAAATTTCTTTGGAACAAAGACAATTCTTTCTAATCTCTGCAATTTCTCCATTAATGCCCACCCCATTATCATTTCATCAGGTTTGGAGGAAGATCTGACGCCCTTTAAATTTTAACCATTTTTTCAACCCGCGACCTGTCGTTTTTTTCTGGTTTTTCGTGTAACCTCCAGAGCTGAAATTTCTTTGGAACAAAGATAATTCTTCCTAATCTCTGCAATTTCTCCATTAATGCCAACCCCATTGTCATTTTATTAGGTTTTGGGGAAGATCTGACGACCTTTAAATTTTGACCATTTTTTCAACCCGCGACCTGTCGTTTTTTTCTGGTTTTTCGTGTAACCTCCGGACCTGAAGTGTCTTTGGAACAAAGATAATTCTTTCTAATCTCTGCAATTTCCCCATTAATGCCCACCCCATTGTCATTTTATCAGGTTTGGGGGAAGATCTGACGCCCTTTAAATTTTGACCATTTTTTCAACCCGCGACCTGTCGTTTTTTTCTGGTTTTTCGTGTAACCTCCAGAGTTGAAATTTCTTTGGAACAAAGACAATTCTTTCTAATCTCTGCAATTTCTCCATTAATGCCCACCCCATTGTCATTTCATCAGGTTTTGGGGAAGATCTGACGCCCTTTAAATTTTGACCATTTTTTCAACCCGCGACCTGTCGTTTTTTTCTGGTTTTTGGCGTAACCTCCGGAGCTGAAATGTCTTTGGAACAAAGACAATTCTTTCTAATCTCTGCAATGTCTCAATTAATACCCACGCCATTGTCATTTTATCAGGTTTTGGGAACAATCTGACGCCCTTTAAATTTTGACCATTTTTTCAACCCGCGACCTGTCGTTCTTTTCTGGTTTTTCGCGTAACCTCCGGAGCTGAAATTTCTTTGTTACAAAGGTAATTCTTCCTAATATCTGCAATTTCTCCATTAATGCCAACCCTATTGTCATTTTATTAGGTTTTCGGGAAGATCTGACGCCCTTTAAATTTTGACCATTTTTTCAACCCGCGACCTGTTGTTTTTTTCTCGTTTTTCGTGTAACCTCCAAAGCTGAAATTTCTTTGGAACAAAGACAATTCTTTCTAATCTCTGCAATTTCCCCATTAATGCCCATCCCATTGTCATTTTATCAGGTTTGGGGGAAGATCTGACGCCCTTTAAATTTTAACCATTTTTTCAACCCGCGACCTGTCGTTTTTTTCTGGTTTTTCGTGTAATCTCCGGAGCTGATATTTCTTTGGAACAAAGATAATTCTTCCTAATCTCCGCAATTTATCCATTAATGCCAACCCCATTGTAATTTTATTAGGTTTTGGGGAAGATCTGACGCCCTTTAAATTTTGACCATTTTTTCAACCCGCGACCTGTCGTTTTTTTCTGGTTTTTCGTGTAACCTCCAAAGCTGAAATTTCTTTGGAACAAAAATAATTCTTTCTAATTTCTGCAATTTCCCCATTAATGCCCACCCCATTGTCATTTTATCAGGTTTTGGGGAAGATCTGACGCCCTTTAAATTTTGACCATTTTTTCAACCCGCGACCTGTCGTTTTTTTCTGGTTTTTCGTGTAACCTCCAGAGCTGAAATTTCTTTGGAACAAAGACAATTCTTTCTAATCTCTGCAATTTCTCCATTAATGCCCACCCCATTGTCATTTCATCAGGTTTTGGGGAAGATCTGACGCCCTTTAAATTTGAACCATTTTTTCAACCCGCGACCTGTCGTTTTTTTCTGGTTTTTCGTGTAACCTCCGGAGCTGATATTTCTTTGGAACAAAGATAATTCTTCCTAATCTCCGCAATTTATCCATTAATGCCAACCCCATTGTAATTTTATTAGGTTTTGGGGAAGATCTGACGCCCTTTAAATTTTGACCATTTTTTCAACCCGCGACCTGTCGTTTTTTTCTGGTTTTTCGTGTAACCTCCAAAGCTGAAATTTCTTTGGAACAAAGATAATTCTTTCTAATCTCTGCAATTTCCCCATTAATGCCCATCCCATTGTCATTTTATCAGGTTTGGGGGAAGATCTGACGCCCTTTAAATTTTGACCATTTTTTCAACCCGCGACCTGTCGTTTTTTTCTGGTTTTTCGTGTAACCTCCAGAGCTGAAATTTCTTTGGAACAAAGACAATTCTTTCTAATCTCTGCAATTTCTCCATTAATGCCCACCCCATTATCATTTCATCAGGTTTTGAGGAAGATCTGACGCCCTTTAAATTTTAACCATTTTTTCAACCCGCGACCTGTCGTTTTTTTCTGGTTTTTCGTGTAACCTCCAGAGCTGAAATTTCTTTGGAACAAAGACAATTCTTTCTAATCTCTGCAATTTCTCCATTAATGCCCACCCCATTATCATTTCATCAGGTTTTGAGGAAGATCTGACGCCCTTTAAATTTTAACCATTTTTTCAACCCGCGACCTGTCGTTTTTTTCTGGTTTTTCGTGTAACCTCCAGAGCTGAAATTTCTTTGGAACAAAGATAATTCTTCCTAATCTCTGCAATTTCTCCATTAATGCCAACCCCATTGTCATTTTATTAGGTTTTGGGGAAGATCTGACGACCTTTAAATTTTGACCATTTTTTCAACCCGCGACCTGTCGTTTTTTTATGGTTTTTCGTGTAACCTCCAAAGCTGAAATTTCTTTGGAACAAAAATAATTCTTTCTAATTTCTGCAATTTCCCCATTAATGCCCACCCCATTCTCATTTTATCAGGTTTTGGGGAAGATCTGACGCCCTTTAAATTTTGACCATTTTTTCAACCCGCGACCTGTCGTTTTTTTCTGGTTTTTCGTGTAACCTCCAGAGCTGAAATTTCTTTGGAACAAAGACAATTCTTTCTAATCTCTGCAATTTCTCCATTAATGCCCACCCCATTGTCATTTCATCAGGTTTTGGGGAAGATCTGACACGCTTTAAATTTTGACCATTTTTTCAACCCGCGACCTTTCGTTCTTTTCTGGTTTTTGGCGTAACCTCCGGACCTGAAATGTCTTTGGAACAAAGATAATTCTTTCTAATCTCTGCAATTTCCCCATTAATGCCCACCCCATTGTCATTTTATCAGGTTTGGGGGAAGATCTGACGCCCTTTAAATTTTGACCAATATTTCAACCCGCGACCTGTCGTCTTTTTCTGGTTTTTCGTGTAACCTCCAAAGCTGAAATTTCTTTGGAACAAAGACAATTCTTTCTAATCTCTGCAATTTCCCCATTAATGCCCATCCCATTGTCATTTTATCAGGTTTGGGGGAAGATCTGACGCCCTTTAAATTTTAACCATTTTTTCAACCCGCGACCTGTCGTTTTTTTCTGGTTTTTCGTGTAATCTCCGGAGCTGATATTTCTTTGGAACAAAGATAATTCTTCCTAATCTCCGCAATTTATCCATTAATGCCAACCCCATTGTAATTTTATTAGGTTTTGGGGAAGATCTGACGCCCTTTAAATTTTGACCATTTTTTCAACCCGCGACCTGTCGTTTTTTTCTGGTTTTTCGTGTAACCTCCAAAGCTGAAATTTCTTTGGAACAAAAATAATTCTTTCTAATTTCTGCAATTTCCCCATTAATGCCCACCCCATTGTCATTTTATCAGGTTTTGGGGAAGATCTGACGCCCTTTAAATTTTGACCATTTTTTCAACCCGCGACCTGTCGTTTTTTTCTGGTTTTTCGTGTAACCTCCAGAGCTGAAATTTCTTTGGAACAAAGACAATTCTTTCTAATCTCTGCAATTTCTCCATTAATGCCCACCCCATTGTCATTTCATCAGGTTTTGGGGAAGATCTGACGCCCTTTAAATTTGAACCATTTTTTCAACCCGCGACCTGTCGTTTTTTTCTGGTTTTTCGTGTAACCTCCGGAGCTGATATTTCTTTGGAACAAAGATAATTCTTCCTAATCTCCGCAATTTATCCATTAATGCCAACCCCATTGTAATTTTATTAGGTTTTGGGGAAGATCTGACGCCCTTTAAATTTTGACCATTTTTTCAACCCGCGACCTGTCGTTTTTTTCTGGTTTTTCGTGTAACCTCCAAAGCTGAAATTTCTTTGGAACA
Organism: Euthynnus affinis; assembly: GCA_029490765.1. Classification (NCBI taxonomy): domain Eukaryota; kingdom Metazoa; phylum Chordata; class Actinopteri; order Scombriformes; family Scombridae; genus Euthynnus; species Euthynnus affinis. The sequence goes on from CM055843.1 coordinate 4,379,540, forward strand.
AAGATAATTCTTTCTAATCTCTGCAATTTCCCCATTAATGCCCATCCCATTGTCATTTTATCAGGTTTGGGGGAAGATCTGACGCCCTTTAAATTTTGACCATTTTTTCAACCCGCGACCTGTCGTTTTTTTCTGGTTTTTCGTGTAACCTCCAGAGCTGAAATTTCTTTGGAACAAAGACAATTCTTTCTAATCTCTGCAATTTCTCCATTAATGCCCACCCCATTATCATTTCATCAGGTTTTGAGGAAGATCTGACGCCCTTTAAATTTTAACCATTTTTTCAACCCGCGACCTGTCGTTTTTTTCTGGTTTTTCGTGTAACCTCCAGAGCTGAAATTTCTTTGGAACAAAGACAATTCTTTCTAATCTCTGCAATTTCTCCATTAATGCCCACCCCATTATCATTTCATCAGGTTTTGAGGAAGATCTGACGCCCTTTAAATTTTAACCATTTTTTCAACCCGCGACCTGTCGTTTTTTTCTGGTTTTTCGTGTAACCTCCAGAGCTGAAATTTCTTTGGAACAAAGATAATTCTTTCTAATCTCTGCAATTTCCCCATTAATGCCCACCCCATTGTCATTTTATCAGGTTTGGGGGAAGATCTGACGCCCTTTAAATTTTGACCATTTTTTCAACCCGCGACCTGTCGTTTTTTTCTGGTTTTTCGTGTAACCTCCAGAGTTGAAATTTCTTTGGAACAAAGACAATTCTTTCTAATCTCTGCAATTTCTCCATTAATGCCCACCCCATTGTCATTTCATCAGGTTTTGGGGAAGATCTGACGCCCTTTAAATTTTGACCATTTTTTCAACCCGCGACCTGTCGTTTTTTTCTGGTTTTTGGCGTAACCTCCGGAGCTGAAATGTCTTTGGAACAAAGACAATTCTTTCTAATCTCTGCAATGTCTCAATTAATACCCACGCCATTGTCATTTTATCAGGTTTTGGGAACAATCTGACGCCCTTTAAATTTTGACCATTTTTTCAACCCGCGACCTGTCGTTCTTTTCTGGTTTTTCGCGTAACCTCCGGAGCTGAAATTTCTTTGTTACAAAGGTAATTCTTCCTAATATCTGCAATTTCTCCATTAATGCCAACCCTATTGTCATTTTATTAGGTTTTCGGGAAGATCTGACGCCCTTTAAATTTTGACCATTTTTTCAACCCGCGACCTGTTGTTTTTTTCTCGTTTTTCGTGTAACCTCCAAAGCTGAAATTTCTTTGGAACAAAGACAATTCTTTCTAATCTCTGCAATTTCCCCATTAATGCCCATCCCATTGTCATTTTATCAGGTTTGGGGGAAGATCTGACGCCCTTTAAATTTTAACCATTTTTTCAACCCGCGACCTGTCGTTTTTTTCTGGTTTTTCGTGTAATCTCCGGAGCTGATATTTCTTTGGAACAAAGATAATTCTTCCTAATCTCCGCAATTTATCCATTAATGCCAACCCCATTGTAATTTTATTAGGTTTTGGGGAAGATCTGACGCCCTTTAAATTTTGACCATTTTTTCAACCCGCGACCTGTCGTTTTTTTCTGGTTTTTCGTGTAACCTCCAAAGCTGAAATTTCTTTGGAACAAAAATAATTCTTTCTAATTTCTGCAATTTCCCCATTAATGCCCACCCCATTGTCATTTTATCAGGTTTTGGGGAAGATCTGACGCCCTTTAAATTTTGACCATTTTTTCAACCCGCGACCTGTCGTTTTTTTCTGGTTTTTCGTGTAACCTCCAGAGCTGAAATTTCTTTGGAACAAAGACAATTCTTTCTAATCTCTGCAATTTCTCCATTAATGCCCACCCCATTGTCATTTCATCAGGTTTTGGGGAAGATCTGACGCCCTTTAAATTTGAACCATTTTTTCAACCCGCGACCTGTCGTTTTTTTCTGGTTTTTCGTGTAACCTCCGGAGCTGATATTTCTTTGGAACAAAGATAATTCTTCCTAATCTCCGCAATTTATCCATTAATGCCAACCCCATTGTAATTTTATTAGGTTTTGGGGAAGATCTGACGCCCTTTAAATTTTGACCATTTTTTCAACCCGCGACCTGTCGTTTTTTTCTGGTTTTTCGTGTAACCTCCAAAGCTGAAATTTCTTTGGAACAAAGATAATTCTTTCTAATCTCTGCAATTTCCCCATTAATGCCCATCCCATTGTCATTTTATCAGGTTTGGGGGAAGATCTGACGCCCTTTAAATTTTGACCATTTTTTCAACCCGCGACCTGTCGTTTTTTTCTGGTTTTTCGTGTAACCTCCAGAGCTGAAATTTCTTTGGAACAAAGACAATTCTTTCTAATCTCTGCAATTTCTCCATTAATGCCCACCCCATTATCATTTCATCAGGTTTTGAGGAAGATCTGACGCCCTTTAAATTTTAACCATTTTTTCAACCCGCGACCTGTCGTTTTTTTCTGGTTTTTCGTGTAACCTCCAGAGCTGAAATTTCTTTGGAACAAAGACAATTCTTTCTAATCTCTGCAATTTCTCCATTAATGCCCACCCCATTATCATTTCATCAGGTTTTGAGGAAGATCTGACGCCCTTTAAATTTTAACCATTTTTTCAACCCGCGACCTGTCGTTTTTTTCTGGTTTTTCGTGTAACCTCCAGAGCTGAAATTTCTTTGGAACAAAGATAATTCTTCCTAATCTCTGCAATTTCTCCATTAATGCCAACCCCATTGTCATTTTATTAGGTTTTGGGGAAGATCTGACGACCTTTAAATTTTGACCATTTTTTCAACCCGCGACCTGTCGTTTTTTTATGGTTTTTCGTGTAACCTCCAAAGCTGAAATTTCTTTGGAACAAAAATAATTCTTTCTAATTTCTGCAATTTCCCCATTAATGCCCACCCCATTCTCATTTTATCAGGTTTTGGGGAAGATCTGACGCCCTTTAAATTTTGACCATTTTTTCAACCCGCGACCTGTCGTTTTTTTCTGGTTTTTCGTGTAACCTCCAGAGCTGAAATTTCTTTGGAACAAAGACAATTCTTTCTAATCTCTGCAATTTCTCCATTAATGCCCACCCCATTGTCATTTCATCAGGTTTTGGGGAAGATCTGACACGCTTTAAATTTTGACCATTTTTTCAACCCGCGACCTTTCGTTCTTTTCTGGTTTTTGGCGTAACCTCCGGACCTGAAATGTCTTTGGAACAAAGATAATTCTTTCTAATCTCTGCAATTTCCCCATTAATGCCCACCCCATTGTCATTTTATCAGGTTTGGGGGAAGATCTGACGCCCTTTAAATTTTGACCAATATTTCAACCCGCGACCTGTCGTCTTTTTCTGGTTTTTCGTGTAACCTCCAAAGCTGAAATTTCTTTGGAACAAAGACAATTCTTTCTAATCTCTGCAATTTCCCCATTAATGCCCATCCCATTGTCATTTTATCAGGTTTGGGGGAAGATCTGACGCCCTTTAAATTTTAACCATTTTTTCAACCCGCGACCTGTCGTTTTTTTCTGGTTTTTCGTGTAATCTCCGGAGCTGATATTTCTTTGGAACAAAGATAATTCTTCCTAATCTCCGCAATTTATCCATTAATGCCAACCCCATTGTAATTTTATTAGGTTTTGGGGAAGATCTGACGCCCTTTAAATTTTGACCATTTTTTCAACCCGCGACCTGTCGTTTTTTTCTGGTTTTTCGTGTAACCTCCAAAGCTGAAATTTCTTTGGAACAAAAATAATTCTTTCTAATTTCTGCAATTTCCCCATTAATGCCCACCCCATTGTCATTTTATCAGGTTTTGGGGAAGATCTGACGCCCTTTAAATTTTGACCATTTTTTCAACCCGCGACCTGTCGTTTTTTTCTGGTTTTTCGTGTAACCTCCAGAGCTGAAATTTCTTTGGAACAAAGACAATTCTTTCTAATCTCTGCAATTTCTCCATTAATGCCCACCCCATTGTCATTTCATCAGGTTTTGGGGAAGATCTGACGCCCTTTAAATTTGAACCATTTTTTCAACCCGCGACCTGTCGTTTTTTTCTGGTTTTTCGTGTAACCTCCGGAGCTGATATTTCTTTGGAACAAAGATAATTCTTCCTAATCTCCGCAATTTATCCATTAATGCCAACCCCATTGTAATTTTATTAGGTTTTGGGGAAGATCTGACGCCCTTTAAATTTTGACCATTTTTTCAACCCGCGACCTGTCGTTTTTTTCTGGTTTTTCGTGTAACCTCCAAAGCTGAAATTTCTTTGGAACAAAGATAATTCTTTCTAATCTCTGCAATTTCCCCATTAATGCCCATCCCATTGTCATTTTATCAGGTTTGGGGGAAGATCTGACGCCCTTTAAATTTTGACCATTTTTTCAACCCGCGACCTGTCGTTTTTTTCTGGTTTTTCGTGTAACCTCCAGAGCTGAAATTTCTTTGGAACAAAGACAATTCTTTCTAATCTCTGCAATTTCTCCATTAATGCCCACCCCATTATCATTTCATCAGGTTTTGAGGAAGATCTGACGCCCTTTAAATTTTAACCATTTTTTCAACCCGCGACCTGTCGTTTTTTTCTGGTTTTTCGTGTAACCTCCAGAGCTGAAATTTCTTTGGAACAAAGACAATTCTTTCTAATCTCTGCAATTTCTCCATTAATGCCCACCCCATTATCATTTCATCAGGTTTTGAGGAAGATCTGACGCCCTTTAAATTTTAACCATTTTTTCAACCCGCGACCTGTCGTTTTTTTCTGGTTTTTCGTGTAACCTCCAGAGCTGAAATTTCTTTGGAACAAAGATAATTCTTCCTAATCTCTGCAATTTCTCCATTAATGCCAACCCCATTGTCATTTTATTAGGTTTTGGGGAAGATCTGACGACCTTTAAATTTTGACCATTTTTTCAACCCGCGACCTGTCGTTTTTTTATGGTTTTTCGTGTAACCTCCAAAGCTGAAATTTCTTTGGAACAAAGACAATTCTTTCTAATCTCTGCAATTTCCCCATTAATGCCCACCCCATTCTCATTTTATCAGGTTTTGGGGAAGATCTGACGCCCTTTAAATTTTGACCATTTTTTCAACCCGCGACCTGTCGTTTTTTTCTGGTTTTTGGCGTAACCTCCGGAGCTGAAATTTCTTTGGAACAAAGGCAATTCTTTCTAATCTCTGCAATGTCTCCATTAATGCCCACCCCATTGTCATTTTATCAGGTTTAGGGGAAGATCTGACGCCCTTTAAATTTTGACCATTTTTTCAACCCGCGACCTGTCGTTTTTTTCTGGTTTTTGGCGTAACCTCCGAAGCTGAAATGTCTTTGGAACAAAGGCAATTCTTTCTAATCTCTGCAATGTCTCAATTAATGCCCACCCCATTGTCATTTTATCAGGTTTTGTGGAAGATCTGACGCCCTTTAAATTTTGACCATTTTTTCAACCCGCGACCTGTCGTTTTTTTCTGGTTTCTCGGCGTAACCTCCGGAGCTGAAATATCTTTGGAACAAAGACAATTCTTTCTAATCTCTGCAATGTCTCAATTAATACCCACGCCATTGTCATTTTATCAGGTTTTGGGGACGATCTGACGCCCTTTAAATTTTGACCATTTTTTCAACCCGCGACCTGTCGTTCTTTTCTGGTTTTTCGCGTAACCTCCGGAGCTGAAATTTCTTTGTAACAAAGGTAATTCTTCCTAATCTCTGCAATTTCTCCATTAATGCCAACCCTATTGTCATTTTATTAGGTTTTCGGGAAGATCTGACGCCCTTTAAATTTTGACCATTTTTTCAACCCGCGACCTGTCGTTTTTTTCTGGTTTTTCGTGTAACCTCCAGAACTGCAATTTCTTTGGAACAAAGATAATTCTACCTAATCTCTGTAATTTCTCCATTAATGCCAACCCAATTCTAATTTTATTAGGTTTTGGGGAAGATCTGACGCCCTTTAAATTTTGACCATTTTTTCAACCCGCGACCTGTCGTTTTTTTCTGGTTTTTCGTGTAACCTCCAGAGCTGAAATTTCTTTGGAACAAAGATAATTCTACCTAATCTCTGTAATTTCTCCATTAATGCCAACCCAATTCTAATTTTATTAGGTTTTGGGGAAGATCTGACGCCTTTTAAATTTTGACCATTTTTTCAACCCGCGACCTGTCGTTCTTTTCTGGTTTTTGGCGTAACCTCCGGAGCTGAAATTTCTTTGGAACAAAGACAATTCTTTTCTATCTCTGCAATTTCTCCATTAATACCCACCCCATTGTCATTTTATCAGATTTTGGGGAAGATCTGACGCCCTTTAAATTTTGACCATTTTTTCAACCCGCGACCTGTCGTTTTTTTCTGGTTTCTCGGCGTAACCTCCGGAGCTGAAATTTCTTTGGAACAAAGACAATTCTTTCTAATCTCTGCAATTTCCCCATTAATGCCCACCCCATTGTCATTTTATCAGGTTTGGGGGAAGATCTGACGCCCTTTAAATTTTAACCATTTTTTCAACCCGCGACCTGTCGTTTTTTTCTGGTTTTTCGTGTAACCTCCAGAGCTGAAATTTCTTTGGAACAAAGATAATTCTTCCTAATCTCTGCAATTTCTCCATTAATGCCAACCCCATTGTCATTTTATTAGGTTTTGGGGAAGATCTGACGCCCTTTAAATTTTGACCATTTTTTCAACCCGCGACCTGTCGTTTTTTTCTGGTTTTTGGCGTAACCTCCGGAGCTGAAATTTCTTTGGAACAAAGGCAATTCTTTCTAATCTCTGCAATGTCTCAATTAATGCCCACCCCATTGTCATTTTATCAGGTTTTGGGGAAGATCTGACGCCCTTTAAATTTTGACCATTTTTTCAACCCGCGACCTGTCGTTTTTTTCTGGTTTTTCGTGTAACCTCCAGAGCTGAAATTTCTTTGGAACAAAGACAATTCTTTCTAATCTCTGCAATTTCTCCATTAATGCCCACCCCATTATCATTTCATCAGGTTTGGAGGAAGATCTGACGCCCTTTAAATTTTAACCATTTTTTCAACCCGCGACCTGTCGTTTTTTTCTGGTTTTTCGTGTAACCTCCAGAGCTGAAATTTCTTTGGAACAAAGATAATTCTTCCTAATCTCTGCAATTTCTCCATTAATGCCAACCCCATTGTCATTTTATTAGGTTTTGGGGAAGATCTGACGACCTTTAAATTTTGACCATTTTTTCAACCCGCGACCTGTCGTTTTTTTCTGGTTTTTCGTGTAACCTCCGGACCTGAAGTGTCTTTGGAACAAAGATAATTCTTTCTAATCTCTGCAATTTCCCCATTAATGCCCACCCCATTGTCATTTTATCAGGTTTGGGGGAAGATCTGACGCCCTTTAAATTTTGACCATTTTTTCAACCCGCGACCTGTCGTTTTTTTCTGGTTTTTCGTGTAACCTCCAGAGTTGAAATTTCTTTGGAACAAAGACAATTCTTTCTAATCTCTGCAATTTCTCCATTAATGCCCACCCCATTGTCATTTCATCAGGTTTTGGGGAAGATCTGACGCCCTTTAAATTTTGACCATTTTTTCAACCCGCGACCTGTCGTTTTTTTCTGGTTTTTGGCGTAACCTCCGGAGCTGAAATGTCTTTGGAACAAAGACAATTCTTTCTAATCTCTGCAATGTCTCAATTAATACCCACGCCATTCTCATTTTATCAGGTTTTGGGAACAATCTGACGCCCTTTAAATTTTGACCATTTTTTCAACCCGCGACCTGTCGTTCTTTTCTGGTTTTTCGCGTAACCTCCGGAGCTGAAATTTCTTTGTAACAAAGGTAATTCTTCCTAATCTCTGCAATTTCTCCATTAATGCCAACCCTATTGTCATTTTATTAGGTTTTCGGGAAGATCTGACGCCCTTTAAATTTTGACCATTTTTTCAACCCGCGACCTGTTGTTTTTTTCTCGTTTTTCGTGTAACCTCCAAAGCTGAAATTTCTTTGGAACAAAGACAATTCTTTCTAATCTCTGCAATTTCCCCATTAATGCCCATCCCATTGTCATTTTATCAGGTTTGGGGGAAGATCTGACGCCCTTTAAATTTTAACCATTTTTTCAACCCGCGACCTGTCGTTTTTTTCTGGTTTTTCGTGTAATCTCCGGAGCTGATATTTCTTTGGAACAAAGATAATTCTTCCTAATCTCCGCAATTTATCCATTAATGCCAACCCCATTGTAATTTTATTAGGTTTTGGGGAAGATCTGACGCCCTTTAAATTTTGACCATTTTTTCAACCCGCGACCTGTCGTTTTTTTCTGGTTTTTCGTGTAACCTCCAAAGATGAAATTTCTTTGGAACAAAAATAATTCTTTCTAATTTCTGCAATTTCCCCATTAATGCCCACCCCATTGTCATTTTATCAGGTTTTGGGGAAGATCTGACGCCCTTTAAATTTTGACCATTTTTTCAACCCGCGACCTGTCGTTTTTTTCTGGTTTTTCGTGTAACCTCCAGAGCTGAAATTTCTTTGGAACAAAGACAATTCTTTCTAATCTCTGCAATTTCTCCATTAATGCCCACCCCATTGTCATTTCATCAGGTTTTGGGGAAGATCTGACGCCCTTTAAATTTTAACCATTTTTTCAACCCGCGACCTGTCGTTTTTTTCTGGTTTTTCGTGTAACCTCCGGAGCTGATATTTCTTTGGAACAAAGATAATTCTTCCTAATCTCCGCAATTTATCCATTAATGCCAACCCCATTGTAATTTTATTAGGTTTTGGGGAAGATCTGACGCCCTTTAAATTTTGACCATTTTTTCAACCCGCGACCTGTCGTTTTTTTCTGGTTTTTCGTGTAACCTCCAAAGCTGAAATTTCTTTGGAACAAAAATAATTCTTTCTAATTTCTGCAATTTCCCCATTAATGCCCACCCCATTGTCATTTTATCAGGTTTTGGGGAAGATCTGACGCCCTTTAAATTTTGACCATTTTTTCAACCCGCGACCTGTCGTTTTTTTCTGGTTTTTCGTGTAACCTCCAGAGCTGAAATTTCTTTGGAACAAAGACAATTCTTTCTAATCTCTGCAATTTCTCCATTAATGCCCACCCCATTGTCATTTCATCAGGTTTTGGGGAAGATCTGACGCCCTTTAAATTTGAACCATTTTTTCAACCCGCGACCTGTCGTTTTTTTCTGGTTTTTCGTGTAACCTCCGGAGCTGATATTTCTTTGGAACAAAGATAATTCTTCCTAATCTCCGCAATTTATCCATTAATGCCAACCCCATTGTAATTTTATTAGGTTTTGGGGAAGATCTGACGCCCTTTAAATTTTGACCATTTTTTCAACCCGCGACCTGTCGTTTTTTTCTGGTTTTTCGTGTAACCTCCAGAGCTGAAATTTCTTTGGAACAAAGACAATTCTTTCTAATCTCTGCAATTTCTCCATTAATGCCCACCCCATTATCATTTCATCAGGTTTTGAGGAAGATCTGACGCCCTTTAAATTTTAACCATTTTTTCAACCCGCGACCTGTCGTTTTTTTCTGGTTTTTCGTGTAACCTCCAGAGCTGAAATTTCTTTGGAACAAAGATAATTCTTCCTAATCTCTGCAATTTCTCCATTAATGCCAACCCCATTGTCATTTTATTAGGTTTTAGGGAAGATCTGACGACCTTTAAATTTTGACCATTTTTTCAACCCGCGACCTGTCGTTTTTTTCTGGTTTTTGGCGTAACCTCCGGAGCTGAAATTTCTTTGGAACAAAGACAAATCTTTCTAATCTCTGCAATTTCTCCATTAATGCCCACCCCATTGTCATTTCATCAGGTTTTGGGGAAGATCTGACACTCTTTAAATTTTGACCATTTTTTCAACCCGCGACCTTTCGTTCTTTTCTGGTTTTTCGCGTAACCTCCGGACCTGAAATGTCTTTGGAACAAAGATAATTCTTTCTAATCTCTGCAATTTCCCCATTAATGCCCATCCCATTGTCATTTTATCAGGTTTGGGGGAAGATCTGACGCCCTTTAAATTTTGACCAATTTTTCAACCCGCGACCTGTCGTTTTTTTCTGGTTTTTCGTGTAACCTCCAGAGCTGAAATTTCTTTGGAACAAAGATAATTCTTCCTAATCTCTACAATTTCTCCATTAATGCCAACCCCATTGTCATTTTATTAGGTTTTGGGGAAGATTTGACGACCTTTAAATTTTGACCATTTTTTCAACCCGCGACCTGTCGTTTTTTTCTGGTTTTTCGTGTAACCTCCAGAGCTGAAATTTCTTTGGAACAAAGACAATTCTTTCTAATCTCTGCAATTTCTCCATTAATGCCCACCCCATTGTCATTTCATCAGGTTTTGGGGAAGATCTGACGCCCTTTAAATTTTAACCATTTTTTCAACCCGCGACCTGTCGTTTTTTTCTGGTTTTTCGTGTAATCTCCGGAGCTGATATTTCTTTGGAACAAAGATAATTCTTCCTAATCTCCGCAATTTATCCATTAATGCCAACCCCATTGTAATTTTATTAGGTTTTGGGGAAGATCTGACGCCCTTTAAATTTTGACCATTTTTTCAACCCGCGACCTGTCGTTTTTTTCTGGTTTTTCGTGTAACCTCCAAAGCTGAAATTTCTTTGGAACAAAAATAATTCTTTCTAATTTCTGCAATTTCCCCATTAATGCCCACCCCATTGTCATTTTATCAGGTTTTGGGGAAGATCTGACGCCCTTTAAATTTTGACCATTTTTTCAACCCGCGACCTGTCGTTTTTTTCTGGTTTTTCGTGTAACCTCCAGAGCTGAAATTTCTTTGGAACAAAGACAATTCTTTCTAATCTCTGCAATTTCTCCATTAATGCCCACCCCATTGTCATTTCATCAGGTTTTGGGGAAGATCTGACGCCCTTTAAATTTTAACCATTTTTTCAACCCGCGACCTGTCGTTTTTTTCTGGTTTTTCGTGTAACCTCCGGAGCTGATATTTCTTTGGAACAAAGATAATTCTTCCTAATCTCCGCAATTTATCCATTAATGCCAACCCCATTGTAATTTTATTAGGTTTTGGGGAAGATCTGACGCCCTTTAAATTTTGACCATTTTTTCAACCCGCGACCTGTCGTTTTTTTCTGGTTTTTCGTGTAACCTCCAAAGCTGAAATTTCTTTGGAACAAAGATAATTCTTTCTAATCTCTGCAATTTCCCCATTAATGCCCATCCCATTGTCATTTTATCAGGTTTGGGGGAAGATCTGACGCCCTTTAAATTTTGACCATTTTTTCAACCCGCGACCTGTCGTTTTTTTCTGGTTTTTCGTGTAACCTCCAGAGCTGAAATTTCTTTGGAACAAAGACAATTCTTTCTAATCTCTGCAATTTCTCCATTAATGCCCACCCCATTATCATTTCATCAGGTTTTGAGGAAGATCTGACGCCCTTTAAATTTTAACCATTTTTTCAACCCGCGACCTGTCGTTTTTTTCTGGTTTTTCGTGTAACCTCCAGAGCTGAAATTTCTTTGGAACAAAGATAATTCTTCCTAATCTCTGCAATTTCTCCATTAATGCCAACCCCATTGTCATTTTATTAGGTTTTGGGGAAGATCTGACGACCTTTAAATTTTGACCATTTTTTCAACCCGCGACCTGTCGTTTTTTTCTGGTTTTTGGCGTAACCTCCGGAGCTGAAATTTCTTTGGAACAAAGACAAATCTTTCTAATCTCTGCAATTTCTCCATTAATGCCCACCCCATTGTCATTTCATCAGGTTTTGGGGAAGATCTGACACTCTTTAAATTTTGACCATTTTTTCAACCCGCGACCTTTCGTTCTTTTCTGGTTTTTCGCGTAACCTCCGGACCTGAAATGTCTTTGGAACAAAGATAATTCTTTCTAATCTCTGCAATTTCCCCATTAATGCCCATCCCATTGTCATTTTATCAGGTTTGGGGGAAGATCTGACGCCCTTTAAATTTTGACCAATTTTTCAACCCGCGACCTGTCGTTTTTTTCTGGTTTTTCGTGTAACCTCCAGAGCTGAAATTTCTTTGGAACAAAGACAATTCTTCCTAATCTCTACAATTTCTCCATTAATGCCCACCCCATTGTCATTTCATCAGGTTTTGGGGAAGATCTGACGCCCTTTAAATTTTAACCATTTTTTCAACCCGCGACTTGTCGTTTTTTTCTGGTTTTTCGTGTAACCTCCGGAGCTGATATTTCTTTGGAACAAACATAATTCTTCCTAATCTCCGCAATTTATCCATTAATGCCAACCCCATTGTAATTTTATTAGGTTTTGGGGAAGATCTGACGCCCTTTAAATTTTGACCATTTTTTCAACCCGCGACCTGTCGTTTTTTTCTGGTTTTTCGCGTAACCTCCGGACCTGAAATGTCTTTGGAACAAAGACAATTCTTTCTAATCTCTGCAATGTCTCAATTAATACCCACGCCATTGTCATTTTATCAGGTTTTGGGGACGATCTGACGCGCTTTAAATTTTGACCATTTTTTCAACCCGCGACCTGTCGTTCTTTTCTGGTTTTTCGCGTAACCTCCGGAGCTGAAATTTCTTTGTAACAAAGGTAATTCTTCCTAATCTCTGCAATTTCTCCATTAATGCCAACCCTATTGTCATTTTATTAGGTTTTGGGGAAGATCTGACGCCCGTTAAATTTTGACCATTTTTTCAACCCACGACCTGTCGTTTTTTTATGGTTTTTCGTGTAACCTCCAAAGCTGAAATTTCTTTGGAACAAAGACAATTCTTTCTAATCTCTGCAATTTCCCCATTAATGCCCACCCCATTCTCATTTTATCAGGTTTTGGGGAAGATCTGACGCCCTTTAAATTTTGACCATTTTTTCAACCCGCGACCTGTCGTTTTTTTCTGGTTTTTCGTGTAACCTCCAGAGCTGTCGTTTTTTTCTGGTTTTTCGTGTAACCTCCAGAGCTGAAATTTCTTTGGAACAAAGACAATTCTTTCTAATCTCTGCAATTTCTCCATTAATGCCCACCCCATTGTCATTTCATCAGGTTTTGGGGAAGATCTGACACGCTTTAAATTTTGACCATTTTTTCAACCCGCGACCTTTCGTTCTTTTCTGGTTTTTGGCGTAACCTCCGGACCTGAAATGTCTTTGGAACAAAGATAATTCTTTCTAATCTCTGCAATTTCCCCATTAATGCCCACCCCATTGTCATTTTATCAGGTTTGGGGGAAGATCTGACGCCCTTTAAATTTTGACCAATATTTCAACCCGCGACCTGTCGTCTTTTTCTGGTTTTTCGTGTAACCTCCAGAGCTGAAATTTCTTTGGAACAAAGACAATTCTTTCTAATCTCTGCAATTTCTCCATTAATGCCCACCCCATTGTCATTTCATCAGGTTTTGGGGAAGATCTGACGCCCTTTAAATTTTGACCATTTTTTCAACCCGCGACCTGTCGTTTTTTTCTGGTTTTTGGCGTAACCTCCGGAGCTGAAATTTCTTTGGAACAAAGGCAATTCTTTCTAATCTCTGCAATTTCTCCATTAATGCCCACCCCATTGTCATTTTATCAGGTTTAGGGGAAGATCTGACGCCCTTTAAATGTTGACCATTTTTTCAACCCGCGACCTGTCGTTTTTTTCTGGTTTTTGGCGTAACCTCCGAAGCTGAAATGTCTTTGGAACAAAGGCAATTCTTTCTAATCTCTGCAATGTCTCAATTAATGCCCACCCCATTGTCATTTTATCAGGTTTTGTGGAAGATCTGACGCCCTTTAAATTTTGACCATTTTTTCAACCCGCGACCTGTCGTTTTTTTCTGGTTTCTCGGCGTAACCTCCGGAGCTGAAATGTCTTTGGAACAAAGACAATTCTTTCTAATCTCTGCAATGTCTCAATTAATACCCACGCCATTGTCATTTTATCAGGTTTTGGGGACGATCTGACGCCCTTTAAATTTTGACCATTTTTTCAACCCGCGACCTGTCGTTCTTTTCTGGTTTTTCGCGTAACCTCCGGAGCTGAAATTTCTTTGTAACAAAGGTAATTCTTCCTAATCTCTGCAATTTCTCCATTAATGCCAACCCTATTGTCATTTTATTAGGTTTTCGGGAAGATCTGACGCCCTTTAAATTTTGACCATTTTTTCAACCCGCGACCTGTCGTTTTTTTCTGGTTTTTCGTGTAACCTCCAGAACTGCAATTTCTTTGGAACAAAGATAATTCTACCTAATCTCTGTAATTTCTCCATTAATGCCAACCCAATTCTAATTTTATTAGGTTTTGGGGAAGATCTGACGCCCTTTAAATTTTGACCATTTTTTCAACCCGCGACCTGTCGTTTTTTTCTGGTTTTTCGTGTAACCTCCAGAGCTGAAATTTCTTTGGAACAAAGATAATTCTACCTAATCTCTGTAATTTCTCCATTAATGCCAACCCAATTCTAATTTTATTAGGTTTTGGGGAAGATCTGACGCCTTTTAAATTTTGACCATTTTTTCAACCCGCGACCTGTCGTTCTTTTCTGGTTTTTGGCGTAACCTCCGGAGCTGAAATTTCTTTGGAACAAAGACAATTCTTTTCTATCTCTGCAATTTCTCCATTAATACCCACCCCATTGTCATTTTATCAGATTTTGGGGAAGATCTGACGCCCTTTAAATTTTGACCATTTTTTCAACCCGCGACCTGTCGTTTTTTTCTGGTTTCTCGGCGTAACCTCCGGAGCTGAAATTTCTTTGGAACAAAGACAATTCTTTCTAATCTCTGCAATTTCCCCATTAATGCCCACCCCATTGTCATTTTATCAGGTTTGGGGGAAGATCTGACGCCCTTTAAATTTTAACCATTTTTTCAACCCGCGACCTGTCGTTTTTTTCTGGTTTTTCGTGTAACCTCCAGAGCTGAAATTTCTTTGGAACAAAGATAATTCTTCCTAATCTCTGCAATTTCCCCATTAATGCCCACCCCATTCTCATTTTATCAGGTTTTGGGGAAGATCTGACGCCCTTTAAATTTTGACCATTTTTTCAACCCGCGACCTGTCGTTTTTTTCTGGTTTTTCGTGTAACCTCCAGAGCTGTCGTTTTTTTCTGGTTTTTCGTGTAACCTCCAGAGCTGAAATTTCTTTGGAACAAAGACAATTCTTTCTAATCTCTGCAATTTCTCCATTAATGCCCACCCCATTGTCATTTCATCAGGTTTTGGGGAAGATCTGACACGCTTTAAATTTTGACCATTTTTTCAACCCGCGACCTTTCGTTCTTTTCTGGTTTTTGGCGTAACCTCCGGACCTGAAATGTCTTTGGAACAAAGATAATTCTTTCTAATCTCTGCAATTTCCCCATTAATGCCCACCCCATTGTCATTTTATCAGGTTTGGGGGAAGATCTGACGCCCTTTAAATTTTGACCAATATTTCAACCCGCGACCTGTCGTCTTTTTCTGGTTTTTCGTGTAACCTCCAGAGCTGAAATTTCTTTGGAACAAAGACAATTCTTTCTAATCTCTGCAATTTCTCCATTAATGCCCACCCCATTGTCATTTCATCAGGTTTTGGGGAAGATCTGACGCCCTTTAAATTTTGACCATTTTTTCAACCCGCGACCTGTCGTTTTTTTCTGGTTTTTGGCGTAACCTCCGGAGCTGAAATTTCTTTGGAACAAAGGCAATTCTTTCTAATCTCTGCAATTTCTCCATTAATGCCCACCCCATTGTCATTTTATCAGGTTTAGGGGAAGATCTGACGCCCTTTAAATGTTGACCATTTTTTCAACCCGCGACCTGTCGTTTTTTTCTGGTTTTTGGCGTAACCTCCGAAGCTGAAATGTCTTTGGAACAAAGGCAATTCTTTCTAATCTCTGCAATGTCTCAATTAATGCCCACCCCATTGTCATTTTATCAGGTTTTGTGGAAGATCTGACGCCCTTTAAATTTTGACCATTTTTTCAACCCGCGACCTGTCGTTTTTTTCTGGTTTCTCGGCGTAACCTCCGGAGCTGAAATGTCTTTGGAACAAAGACAATTCTTTCTAATCTCTGCAATGTCTCAATTAATACCCACGCCATTGTCATTTTATCAGGTTTTGGGGACGATCTGACGCCCTTTAAATTTTGACCATTTTTTCAACCCGCGACCTGTCGTTCTTTTCTGGTTTTTCGCGTAACCTCCGGAGCTGAAATTTCTTTGTAACAAAGGTAATTCTTCCTAATCTCTGCAATTTCTCCATTAATGCCAACCCTATTGTCATTTTATTAGGTTTTCGGGAAGATCTGACGCCCTTTAAATTTTGACCATTTTTTCAACCCGCGACCTGTCGTTTTTTTCTGGTTTTTCGTGTAACCTCCAGAACTGCAATTTCTTTGGAACAAAGATAATTCTACCTAATCTCTGTAATTTCTCCATTAATGCCAACCCAATTCTAATTTTATTAGGTTTTGGGGAAGATCTGACGCCCTTTAAATTTTGACCATTTTTTCAACCCGCGACCTGTCGTTTTTTTCTGGTTTTTCGTGTAACCTCCAGAGCTGAAATTTCTTTGGAACAAAGATAATTCTACCTAATCTCTGTAATTTCTCCATTAATGCCAACCCAATTCTAATTTTATTAGGTTTTGGGGAAGATCTGACGCCTTTTAAATTTTGACCATTTTTTCAACCCGCGACCTGTCGTTCTTTTCTGGTTTTTGGCGTAACCTCCGGAGCTGAAATTTCTTTGGAACAAAGACAATTCTTTTCTATCTCTGCAATTTCTCCATTAATACCCACCCCATTGTCATTTTATCAGATTTTGGGGAAGATCTGACGCCCTTTAAATTTTGACCATTTTTTCAACCCGCGACCTGTCGTTTTTTTCTGGTTTCTCGGCGTAACCTCCGGAGCTGAAATTTCTTTGGAACAAAGACAATTCTTTCTAATCTCTGCAATTTCCCCATTAATGCCCACCCCATTGTCATTTTATCAGGTTTGGGGGAAGATCTGACGCCCTTTAAATTTTAACCATTTTTTCAACCCGCGACCTGTCGTTTTTTTCTGGTTTTTCGTGTAACCTCCAGAGCTGAAATTTCTTTGGAACAAAGATAATTCTTCCTAATCTCTGCAATTTCTCCATTAATGCCAACCCCATTGTCATTTTATTAGGTTTTGGGGAAGATCTGACGCCCTTTAAATTTTGACCATTTTTTCAACCCGCGACCTGTCGTTTTTTTCTGGTTTTTGGCGTAACCTCCGGAGCTGAAATTTCTTTGGAACAAAGGCAATTCTTTCTAATCTCTGCAATGTCTCAATTAATGCCCACCCCATTGTCATTTTATCAGGTTTTGGGGAAGATCTGACGCCCTTTAAATTTTGACCATTTTTTCAACCCGCGACCTGTCGTTTTTTTCTGGTTTTTCGTGTAACCTCCAGAGCTGAAATTTCTTTGGAACAAAGACAATTCTTTCTAATCTCTGCAATTTCTCCATTAATGCCCACCCCATTATCATTTCATCAGGTTTGGAGGAAGATCTGACGCCCTTTAAATTTTAACCATTTTTTCAACCCGCGACCTGTCGTTTTTTTCTGGTTTTTCGTGTAACCTCCAGAGCTGAAATTTCTTTGGAACAAAGATAATTCTTCCTAATCTCTGCAATTTCTCCATTAATGCCAACCCCATTGTCATTTTATTAGGTTTTGGGGAAGATCTGACGACCTTTAAATTTTGACCATTTTTTCAACCCGCGACCTGTCGTTTTTTTCTGGTTTTTCGTGTAACCTCCGGACCTGAAGTGTCTTTGGAACAAAGATAATTCTTTCTAATCTCTGCAATTTCCCCATTAATGCCCACCCCATTGTCATTTTATCAGGTTTGGGGGAAGATCTGACGCCCTTTAAATTTTGACCATTTTTTCAACCCGCGACCTGTCGTTTTTTTCTGGTTTTTCGTGTAACCTCCAGAGTTGAAATTTCTTTGGAACAAAGACAATTCTTTCTAATCTCTGCAATTTCTCCATTAATGCCCACCCCATTGTCATTTCATCAGGTTTTGGGGAAGATCTGACGCCCTTTAAATTTTGACCATTTTTTCAACCCGCGACCTGTCGTTTTTTTCTGGTTTTTGGCGTAACCTCCGGAGCTGAAATGTCTTTGGAACAAAGACAATTCTTTCTAATCTCTGCAATGTCTCAATTAATACCCACGCCATTCTCATTTTATCAGGTTTTGGGAACAATCTGACGCCCTTTAAATTTTGACCATTTTTTCAACCCGCGACCTGTCGTTCTTTTCTGGTTTTTCGCGTAACCTCCGGAGCTGAAATTTCTTTGTAACAAAGGTAATTCTTCCTAATCTCTGCAATTTCTCCATTAATGCCAACCCTATTGTCATTTTATTAGGTTTTCGGGAAGATCTGACGCCCTTTAAATTTTGACCATTTTTTCAACCCGCGACCTGTTGTTTTTTTCTCGTTTTTCGTGTAACCTCCAAAGCTGAAATTTCTTTGGAACAAAGACAATTCTTTCTAATCTCTGCAATTTCCCCATTAATGCCCATCCCATTGTCATTTTATCAGGTTTGGGGGAAGATCTGACGCCCTTTAAATTTTAACCATTTTTTCAACCCGCGACCTGTCGTTTTTTTCTGGTTTTTCGTGTAATCTCCGGAGCTGATATTTCTTTGGAACAAAGATAATTCTTCCTAATCTCCGCAATTTATCCATTAATGCCAACCCCATTGTAATTTTATTAGGTTTTGGGGAAGATCTGACGCCCTTTAAATTTTGACCATTTTTTCAACCCGCGACCTGTCGTTTTTTTCTGGTTTTTCGTGTAACCTCCAAAGATGAAATTTCTTTGGAACAAAAATAATTCTTTCTAATTTCTGCAATTTCCCCATTAATGCCCACCCCATTGTCATTTTATCAGGTTTTGGGGAAGATCTGACGCCCTTTAAATTTTGACCATTTTTTCAACCCGCGACCTGTCGTTTTTTTCTGGTTTTTCGTGTAACCTCCAGAGCTGAAATTTCTTTGGAACAAAGACAATTCTTTCTAATCTCTGCAATTTCTCCATTAATGCCCACCCCATTGTCATTTCATCAGGTTTTGGGGAAGATCTGACGCCCTTTAAATTTTAACCATTTTTTCAACCCGCGACCTGTCGTTTTTTTCTGGTTTTTCGTGTAACCTCCGGAGCTGATATTTCTTTGGAACAAAGATAATTCTTCCTAATCTCCGCAATTTATCCATTAATGCCAACCCCATTGTAATTTTATTAGGTTTTGGGGAAGATCTGACGCCCTTTAAATTTTGACCATTTTTTCAACCCGCGACCTGTCGTTTTTTTCTGGTTTTTCGTGTAACCTCCAAAGCTGAAATTTCTTTGGAACAAAAATAATTCTTTCTAATTTCTGCAATTTCCCCATTAATGCCCACCCCATTGTCATTTTATCAGGTTTTGGGGAAGATCTGACGCCCTTTAAATTTTGACCATTTTTTCAACCCGCGACCTGTCGTTTTTTTCTGGTTTTTCGTGTAACCTCCAGAGCTGAAATTTCTTTGGAACAAAGACAATTCTTTCTAATCTCTGCAATTTCTCCATTAATGCCCACCCCATTGTCATTTCATCAGGTTTTGGGGAAGATCTGACGCCCTTTAAATTTGAACCATTTTTTCAACCCGCGACCTGTCGTTTTTTTCTGGTTTTTCGTGTAACCTCCGGAGCTGATATTTCTTTGGAACAAAGATAATTCTTCCTAATCTCCGCAATTTATCCATTAATGCCAACCCCATTGTAATTTTATTAGGTTTTGGGGAAGATCTGACGCCCTTTAAATTTTGACCATTTTTTCAACCCGCGACCTGTCGTTTTTTTCTGGTTTTTCGTGTAACCTCCAAAGCTGAAATTTCTTTGGAACAAAGATAATTCTTTCTAATCTCTGCAATTTCCCCATTAATGCCCATCCCATTGTCATTTCATCAGGTTTTGAGGAAGATCTGACGCCCTTTAAATTTTAACCATTTTTTCAACCCGCGACCTGTCGTTTTTTTCTGGTTTTTCGTGTAACCTCCAGAGCTGAAATTTCTTTGGAACAAAGACAATTCTTTCTAATCTCTGCAATTTCTCCATTAATGCCCACCCCATTATCATTTCATCAGGTTTTGAGGAAGATCTGACGCCCTTTAAATTTTAACCATTTTTTCAACCCGCGACCTGTCGTTTTTTTCTGGTTTTTCGTGTAACCTCCAGAGCTGAAATTTCTTTGGAACAAAGATAATTCTTCCTAATCTCTGCAATTTCTCCATTAATGCCAACCCCATTGTCATTTTATTAGGTTTTAGGGAAGATCTGACGACCTTTAAATTTTGACCATTTTTTCAACCCGCGACCTGTCGTTTTTTTCTGGTTTTTGGCGTAACCTCCGGAGCTGAAATTTCTTTGGAACAAAGACAAATCTTTCTAATCTCTGCAATTTCTCCATTAATGCCCACCCCATTGTCATTTCATCAGGTTTTGGGGAAGATCTGACACTCTTTAAATTTTGACCATTTTTTCAACCCGCGACCTTTCGTTCTTTTCTGGTTTTTCGCGTAACCTCCGGACCTGAAATGTCTTTGGAACAAAGATAATTCTTTCTAATCTCTGCAATTTCCCCATTAATGCCCATCCCATTGTCATTTTATCAGGTTTGGGGGAAGATCTGACGCCCTTTAAATTTTGACCAATTTTTCAACCCGCGACCTGTCGTTTTTTTCTGGTTTTTCGTGTAACCTCCAGAGCTGAAATTTCTTTGGAACAAAGATAATTCTTCCTAATCTCTACAATTTCTCCATTAATGCCAACCCCATTGTCATTTTATTAGGTTTTGGGGAAGATTTGACGACCTTTAAATTTTGACCATTTTTTCAACCCGCGACCTGTCGTTTTTTTCTGGTTTTTCGTGTAACCTCCAGAGCTGAAATTTCTTTGGAACAAAGACAATTCTTTCTAATCTCTGCAATTTCTCCATTAATGCCCACCCCATTGTCATTTCATCAGGTTTTGGGGAAGATCTGACGCCCTTTAAATTTTAACCATTTTTTCAACCCGCGACCTGTCGTTTTTTTCTGGTTTTTCGTGTAATCTCCGGAGCTGATATTTCTTTGGAACAAAGATAATTCTTCCTAATCTCCGCAATTTATCCATTAATGCCAACCCCATTGTAATTTTATTAGGTTTTGGGGAAGATCTGACGCCCTTTAAATTTTGACCATTTTTTCAACCCGCGACCTGTCGTTTTTTTCTGGTTTTTCGTGTAACCTCCAAAGCTGAAATTTCTTTGGAACAAAAATAATTCTTTCTAATTTCTGCAATTTCCCCATTAATGCCCACCCCATTGTCATTTTATCAGGTTTTGGGGAAGATCTGACGCCCTTTAAATTTTGACCATTTTTTCAACCCGCGACCTGTCGTTTTTTTCTGGTTTTTCGTGTAACCTCCAGAGCTGAAATTTCTTTGGAACAAAGACAATTCTTTCTAATCTCTGCAATTTCTCCATTAATGCCCACCCCATTGTCATTTCATCAGGTTTTGGGGAAGATCTGACGCCCTTTAAATTTTAACCATTTTTTCAACCCGCGACCTGTCGTTTTTTTCTGGTTTTTCGTGTAACCTCCGGAGCTGATATTTCTTTGGAACAAAGATAATTCTTCCTAATCTCCGCAATTTATCCATTAATGCCAACCCCATTGTAATTTTATTAGGTTTTGGGGAAGATCTGACGCCCTTTAAATTTTGACCATTTTTTCAACCCGCGACCTGTCGTTTTTTTCTGGTTTTTCGTGTAACCTCCAAAGCTGAAATTTCTTTGGAACAAAGATAATTCTTTCTAATCTCTGCAATTTCCCCATTAATGCCCATCCCATTGTCATTTTATCAGGTTTGGGGGAAGATCTGACGCCCTTTAAATTTTGACCATTTTTTCAACCCGCGACCTGTCGTTTTTTTCTGGTTTTTCGTGTAACCTCCAGAGCTGAAATTTCTTTGGAACAAAGACAATTCTTTCTAATCTCTGCAATTTCTCCATTAATGCCCACCCCATTATCATTTCATCAGGTTTTGAGGAAGATCTGACGCCCTTTAAATTTTAACCATTTTTTCAACCCGCGACCTGTCGTTTTTTTCTGGTTTTTCGTGTAACCTCCAGAGCTGAAATTTCTTTGGAACAAAGATAATTCTTCCTAATCTCTGCAATTTCTCCATTAATGCCAACCCCATTGTCATTTTATTAGGTTTTGGGGAAGATCTGACGACCTTTAAATTTTGACCATTTTTTCAACCCGCGACCTGTCGTTTTTTTCTGGTTTTTGGCGTAACCTCCGGAGCTGAAATTTCTTTGGAACAAAGACAAATCTTTCTAATCTCTGCAATTTCTCCATTAATGCCCACCCCATTGTCATTTCATCAGGTTTTGGGGAAGATCTGACACTCTTTAAATTTTGACCATTTTTTCAACCCGCGACCTTTCGTTCTTTTCTGGTTTTTCGCGTAACCTCCGGACCTGAAATGTCTTTGGAACAAAGATAATTCTTTCTAATCTCTGCAATTTCCCCATTAATGCCCATCCCATTGTCATTTTATCAGGTTTGGGGGAAGATCTGACGCCCTTTAAATTTTGACCAATTTTTCAACCCGCGACCTGTCGTTTTTTTCTGGTTTTTCGTGTAACCTCCAGAGCTGAAATTTCTTTGGAACAAAGATAATTCTTCCTAATCTCTACAATTTCTCCATTAATGCCAACCCCATTGTCATTTTATTAGGTTTTGGGGAAGATTTGACGACCTTTAAATTTTGACCATTTTTTCAACCCGCGACCTGTCGTTTTTTTCTGGTTTTTCGTGTAACCTCCAGAGCTGAAATTTCTTTGGAACAAAGACAATTCTTTCTAATCTCTGCAATTTCTCCATTAATGCCCACCCCATTGTCATTTCATCAGGTTTTGGGGAAGATCTGACGCCCTTTAAATTTTAACCATTTTTTCAACCCGCGACCTGTCGTTTTTTTCTGGTTTTTCGTGTAATCTCCGGAGCTGATATTTCTTTGGAACAAAGATAATTCTTCCTAATCTCCGCAATTTATCCATTAATGCCAACCCCATTGTAATTTTATTAGGTTTTGGGGAAGATCTGACGCCCTTTAAATTTTGACCATTTTTTCAACCCGCGACCTGTCGTTTTTTTCTGGTTTTTGGCGTAACCTCCGGAGCTGAAATTTCTTTGGAACAAAGACAAATCTTTCTAATCTCTGCAATTTCTCCATTAATGCCCACCCCATTGTCATTTCATCAGGTTTTGGGGAAGATCTGACACTCTTTAAATTTTGACCATTTTTTCAACCCGCGACCTTTCGTTCTTTTCTGGTTTTTCGCGTAACCTCCGGACCTGAAATGTCTTTGGAACAAAGATAATTCTTTCTAATCTCTGCAATTTCCCCATTAATGCCCATCCCATTGTCATTTTATCAGGTTTGGGGGAAGATCTGACGCCCTTTAAATTTTGACCAATTTTTCAACCCGCGACCTGTCGTTTTTTTCTGGTTTTTCGTGTAACCTCCAGAGCTGAAATTTCTTTGGAACAAAGACAATTCTTCCTAATCTCTACAATTTCTCCATTAATGCCCACCCCATTGTCATTTCATCAGGTTTTGGGGAAGATCTGACGCCCTTTAAATTTTAACCATTTTTTCAACCCGCGACTTGTCGTTTTTTTCTGGTTTTTCGTGTAACCTCCGGAGCTGATATTTCTTTGGAACAAACATAATTCTTCCTAATCTCCGCAATTTATCCATTAATGCCAACCCCATTGTAATTTTATTAGGTTTTGGGGAAGATCTGACGCCCTTTAAATTTTGACCATTTTTTCAACCCGCGACCTGTCGTTTTTTTCTGGTTTTTCGCGTAACCTCCGGACCTGAAATGTCTTTGGAACAAAGACAATTCTTTCTAATCTCTGCAATGTCTCAATTAATACCCACGCCATTGTCATTTTATCAGGTTTTGGGGACGATCTGACGCGCTTTAAATTTTGACCATTTTTTCAACCCGCGACCTGTCGTTCTTTTCTGGTTTTTCGCGTAACCTCCGGAGCTGAAATTTCTTTGTAACAAAGGTAATTCTTCCTAATCTCTGCAATTTCTCCATTAATGCCAACCCTATTGTCATTTTATTAGGTTTTGGGGAAGATCTGACGCCCGTTAAATTTTGACCATTTTTTCAACCCACGACCTGTCGTTTTTTTATGGTTTTTCGTGTAACCTCCAAAGCTGAAATTTCTTTGGAACAAAGACAATTCTTTCTAATCTCTGCAATTTCCCCATTAATGCCCACCCCATTCTCATTTTATCAGGTTTTGGGGAAGATCTGACGCCCTTTAAATTTTGACCATTTTTTCAACCCGCGACCTGTCGTTTTTTTCTGGTTTTTCGTGTAACCTCCAGAGCTGTCGTTTTTTTCTGGTTTTTCGTGTAACCTCCAGAGCTGAAATTTCTTTGGAACAAAGACAATTCTTTCTAATCTCTGCAATTTCTCCATTAATGCCCACCCCATTGTCATTTCATCAGGTTTTGGGGAAGATCTGACACGCTTTAAATTTTGACCATTTTTTCAACCCGCGACCTTTCGTTCTTTTCTGGTTTTTGGCGTAACCTCCGGACCTGAAATGTCTTTGGAACAAAGATAATTCTTTCTAATCTCTGCAATTTCCCCATTAATGCCCACCCCATTGTCATTTTATCAGGTTTGGGGGAAGATCTGACGCCCTTTAAATTTTGACCAATATTTCAACCCGCGACCTGTCGTCTTTTTCTGGTTTTTCGTGTAACCTCCAGAGCTGAAATTTCTTTGGAACAAAGACAATTCTTTCTAATCTCTGCAATTTCTCCATTAATGCCCACCCCATTGTCATTTCATCAGGTTTTGGGGAAGATCTGACGCCCTTTAAATTTTGACCATTTTTTCAACCCGCGACCTGTCGTTTTTTTCTGGTTTTTGGCGTAACCTCCGGAGCTGAAATTTCTTTGGAACAAAGGCAATTCTTTCTAATCTCTGCAATTTCTCCATTAATGCCCACCCCATTGTCATTTTATCAGGTTTAGGGGAAGATCTGACGCCCTTTAAATGTTGACCATTTTTTCAACCCGCGACCTGTCGTTTTTTTCTGGTTTTTGGCGTAACCTCCGAAGCTGAAATGTCTTTGGAACAAAGGCAATTCTTTCTAATCTCTGCAATGTCTCAATTAATGCCCACCCCATTGTCATTTTATCAGGTTTTGTGGAAGATCTGACGCCCTTTAAATTTTGACCATTTTTTCAACCCGCGACCTGTCGTTTTTTTCTGGTTTCTCGGCGTAACCTCCGGAGCTGAAATGTCTTTGGAACAAAGACAATTCTTTCTAATCTCTGCAATGTCTCAATTAATACCCACGCCATTGTCATTTTATCAGGTTTTGGGGACGATCTGACGCCCTTTAAATTTTGACCATTTTTTCAACCCGCGACCTGTCGTTCTTTTCTGGTTTTTCGCGTAACCTCCGGAGCTGAAATTTCTTTGTAACAAAGGTAATTCTTCCTAATCTCTGCAATTTCTCCATTAATGCCAACCCTATTGTCATTTTATTAGGTTTTCGGGAAGATCTGACGCCCTTTAAATTTTGACCATTTTTTCAACCCGCGACCTGTCGTTTTTTTCTGGTTTTTCGTGTAACCTCCAGAACTGAAATTTCTTTGGAACAAAGATAATTCTACCTAATCTCTGTAATTTCTCCATTAATGCCAACCCAATTCTAATTTTATTAGGTTTTGGGGAAGATCTGACGCCCTTTAAATTTTGACCATTTTTTCAACCCGCGACCTGTCGTTTTTTTCTGGTTTTTCGTGTAACCTCCAGAGCTGAAATTTCTTTGGAACAAAGATAATTCTACCTAATCTCTGTAATTTCTCCATTAATGCCAACCCAATTCTAATTTTATTAGGTTTTGGGGAAGATCTGACGCCTTTTAAATTTTGACCATTTTTTCAACCCGCGACCTGTCGTTCTTTTCTGGTTTTTGGCGTAACCTCCGGAGCTGAAATTTCTTTGGAACAAAGACAATTCTTTTCTATCTCTGCAATTTCTCCATTAATACCCACCCCATTGTCATTTTATCAGATTTTGGGGAAGATCTGACGCCCTTTAAATTTTGACCATTTTTTCAACCCGCGACCTGTCGTTTTTTTCTGGTTTCTCGGCGTAACCTCCGGAGCTGAAATTTCTTTGGAACAAAGACAATTCTTTCTAATCTCTGCAATTTCCCCATTAATGCCCACCCCATTGTCATTTTATCAGGTTTGGGGGAAGATCTGACGCCCTTTAAATTTTAACCATTTTTTCAACCCGCGACCTGTCGTTTTTTTCTGGTTTTTCGTGTAACCTCCAGAGCTGAAATTTCTTTGGAACAAAGATAATTCTTCCTAATCTCTGCAATTTCTCCATTAATGCCAACCCCATTGTCATTTTATTAGGTTTTGGGGAAGATCTGACGCCCTTTAAATTTTGACCATTTTTTCAACCCGCGACCTGTCGTTTTTTTCTGGTTTTTGGCGTAACCTCCGGAGCTGAAATTTCTTTGGAACAAAGGCAATTCTTTCTAATCTCTGCAATGTCTCAATTAATGCCCACCCCATTGTCATTTTATCAGGTTTTGGGGAAGATCTGACGCCCTTTAAATTTTGACCATTTTTTCAACCCGCGACCTGTCGTTTTTTTCTGGTTTTTCGTGTAACCTCCAGAGCTGAAATTTCTTTGGAACAAAGACAATTCTTTCTAATCTCTGCAATTTGTCCATTAATGCCCACCCCATTATCATTTCATCAGGTTTGGAGGAAGATCTGACGCCCTTTAAATTTTAACCATTTTTTCAACCCGCGACCTGTCGTTTTTTTCTGGTTTTTCGTGTAACCTCCAGAGCTGAAATTTCTTTGGAACAAAGATAATTCTTCCTAATCTCTGCAATTTCTCCATTAATGCCAACCCCATTGTCATTTTATTAGGTTTTGGGGAAGATCTGACGACCTTTAAATTTTGACCATTTTTTCAACCCGCGACCTGTCGTTTTTTTCTGGTTTTTCGTGTAACCTCCGGACCTGAAGTGTCTTTGGAACAAAGATAATTCTTTCTAATCTCTGCAATTTCCCCATTAATGCCCACCCCATTGTCATTTTATCAGGTTTGGGGGAAGATCTGACGCCCTTTAAATTTTGACCATTTTTTCAACCCGCGACCTGTCGTTTTTTTCTGGTTTTTCGTGTAACCTCCAGAGTTGAAATTTCTTTGGAACAAAGACAATTCTTTCTAATCTCTGCAATTTCTCCATTAATGCCCACCCCATTGTCATTTCATCAGGTTTTGGGGAAGATCTGACGCCCTTTAAATTTTGACCATTTTTTCAACCCGCGACCTGTCGTTTTTTTCTGGTTTTTGGCGTAACCTCCGGAGCTGAAATGTCTTTGGAACAAAGACAATTCTTTCTAATCTCTGCAATGTCTCAATTAATACCCACGCCATTGTCATTTTATCAGGTTTTGGGAACAATCTGACGCCCTTTAAATTTTGACCATTTTTTCAACCCGCGACCTGTCGTTCTTTTCTGGTTTTTCGCGTAACCTCCGGAGCTGAAATTTCTTTGTAACAAAGGTAATTCTTCCTAATCTCTGCAATTTCTCCATTAATGCCAACCCTATTGTCATTTTATTAGGTTTTCGGGAAGATCTGACGCCCTTTAAATTTTGACCATTTTTTCAACCCGCGACCTGTTGTTTTTTTCTGGTTTTTCGTGTAACCTCCAGAGCTGAAATTTCTTTGGAACAAAGACAATTCTTTCTAATCTCTGCAATTTCCCCATTAATGCCCACCCCATTGTCATTTCATCAGGTTTTGGGGAAGATCTGACGACCTTTAAATTTTGACCATTTTTTCAACCCGCGACCTGTCGTTTTTGTCTGGTTTTTCGTGTAACCTCCAGAGCTGAAATTTCTTTGGAACAAAGATAATTCTACCTAATCTCTGTAATTTCTCCATTAATGCCGACCCAATTCTAATTTTATTAGGTTTTGGGGAAGATCTGACGCCTTTTAAATTTTGACCATTTTTTCAACCCGCGACCTGTCGTTCTTTTCTGGTTTTTGGCGTAACCTCCGGAGCTGAAATTTCTTTGGAACAAAGACAATTCTTTTCTATCTCTGCAATTTCTCCATTAATACCCACCCCATTGTCATTTTATCAGATTTTGGGGAAGATCTGACGCCCTTTAAATTTTGACCATTTTTTCAACCCGCGACCTGTCGTTTTTTTCTGGTTTCTCGGCGTAACCTCCGGAGCTGAAATTTCTTTGGAACAAAGACAATTCTTTCTAATCTCTGCAATTTCCCCATTAATGCCCACCCCATTGTCATTTTATCAGGTTTGGGGGAAGATCTGACGCCCTTTAAATTTTAACCATTTTTTCAACCCGCGACCTTTCGTTTTTTTCTGGTTTTTCGTGTAACCTCCAGAGCTGAAAT
Source organism: Euthynnus affinis (assembly GCA_029490765.1). Taxonomy (NCBI): domain Eukaryota; kingdom Metazoa; phylum Chordata; class Actinopteri; order Scombriformes; family Scombridae; genus Euthynnus; species Euthynnus affinis. The sequence goes on from CM055843.1 coordinate 4,407,987, forward strand.
TTCTTTGGAACAAAGACAATTCTTTCTAATCTCTGCAATTTCTCCATTAATGCCCACCCCATTATCATTTCATCAGGCTTGGAGGAAGATCTGACGCCCTTTAAATTTTAACCATTTTTTCAACCCGCGACCTGTCGTTTTTTTCTGGTTTTTCGTGTAACCTCCAGAGCTGAAATTTCTTTGGAACAAAGATAATTCTTCCTAATCTCTGCAATTTCTCCATTAATGCCAACCCCATTGTCATTTTATTAGGTTTTGGGGAAGATCTGACGACCTTTAAATTTTGACCATTTTTTCAACCCGCGACCTGTCGTTTTTTTCTGGTTTTTCGTGTAACCTCCGGACCTGAAGTGTCTTTGGAACAAAGATAATTCTTTCTAATCTCTGCAATTTCCCCATTAATGCCCACCCCATTGTCATTTTATCAGGTTTGGGGGAAGATCTGACGCCCTTTAAATTTTGACCATTTTTTCAACCCGCGACCTGTCGTTTTTTTCTGGTTTTTCATGTAACCTCCAGAGCTGAAATTTCTTTGGAACAAAGACAATTCTTTCTAATCTCTGCAATTTCTCAATTAATGCCCACCCCATTGTCATTTCATCAGGTTTTGGGGAAGATCTGACGCCCTTTAAATTTTGACCATTTTTTCAAACCGCGACCTGTCGTTTTTTTCTGGTTTTTCGTGTAACCTCCAGAGCTGAAATTTCTTTGGAACAAAGACAATTCTTTCTAATCTCTGCATTTTCTCCATTAATGCCCACCCCATTATCATTTCATCAGATTTTGAGGAAGATCTGACGCCCTTTAAATTTTAACCATTTTTTCAACCCGCGACCTGTCGTTTTTTTCTGGTTTTTCGTGTAACCTCCAGAGCTGAAATTTCTTTGGAACAAAGACAATTCTTTCTAATCTCTGCAATTTCTCCATTAATGCCCACCCCATTATCATTTCATCAGATTTTGAGGAAGATCTCACGCCCTTTAAATTTTAACCATTTTTTCAACCCGCGACCTGTCGTTTTTTTCTGGTTTTTCGTGTAACCTCCAGAGCTGAAATTTCTTTGGAACAAAGATAATTCTTCCTAATCTCTGCAATTTCTCCATTAATGCCAACCCCATTGTCATTTTATTAGGTTTTGGGGAAGATCTGACGCCCTTTAAATTTTGACCATTTTTTCAACCCGCGACCTGTCGTTTTTTTCTGGTTTTTGGCGTAACCTCCGGAGCTGAAATTTCTTTGGAACAAAGGCAATTCTTTCTAATCTCTGCAATGTCTCAATTAATGCCCAGCCCATTGTCATTTTATCAGGTTTTGGGGAAGATCTGACGCCCTTTAAATTTTGACCATTTTTTCAACCCGCGACCTGTCGTTTTTTTCTGGTTTTTCGTGTAACCTCCAGAGCTGAAATTTCTTTGGAACAAAGACAATTCTTTCTAATCTCTGCAATTTCTCCATTAATGCCCACCCCATTATCATTTCATCAGATTTTGAGGAAGATCTGACGCCCTTTAAATTTTAACCATTTTTTCAACCCGCGACCTGTCGTTTTTTTCTGGTTTTTCGTGTAACCTCCAGAGCTGAAATTTCTTTGGAACAAAGATAATTCTTCCTAATCTCTGCAATTTCCCCATTAATGCCAACCCCATTGTCATTTTATTAGGTTTTGGGGAAGATCTGACGCCCTTTAAATTTTGACCATTTTTTCAACCCGCGACCTGTCGTTTTTTTCTGGTTTTTCGTGTAACCTCCGGAGCTGAAATTTCTTTGGAACAAAGACAATTCTTTCTAATCTCTGCAATTTCTCCATTAATGCCCACCCCATTGTCATTTCATCAGGTTTTGGGGAAGATCTGACACGCTTTAAATTTTGACCATTTTTTCAACCCGCTACCTTTCGTTCTTTTCTGGTTTTTGGCGTAACCTCCGGACCTGAAATGTCTTTGGAACAAAGATAATTCTTTCTAATCTCTGCAATTTCCCCATTAATGCCCACCCCATTGTCATTTTATCAGGTTTGGGGGAAGATCTGACGCCCTTTAAATTTTGACCATTTTTTCAACCCGCGACCTGTCGTTTTTTTCTGGTTTTTCGTGTAACCTCCAGAGTTGAAATTTCTTTGGAACAAAGACAATTCTTTCTAATCTCTGCAATTTCTCCATTAATGCCCACCCCATTGTCATTTCATCAGGTTTTGGGGAAGATCTGACGCCCTTTAAATTTTGACCATTTTTTCAACCCGCGACCTGTCGTTTTTTTCTGGTTTTTGGCGTAACCTCCGGAGCTGAAATGTCTTTGGAACAAAGACAATTCTTTCTAATCTCTGCAATGTCTCAATTAATACCCACGCCATTGTCATTTTATCAGGTTTTGGGAACAATCTGACGCCCTTTAAATTTTGACCATTTTTTCAACCCGCGACCTGTCGTTCTTTTCTGGTTTTTCGCGTAACCTCCGGAGCTGAAATTTCTTTGTAACAAAGGTAATTCTTCCTAATCTCTGCAATTTCTCCATTAATGCCAACCCTATTGTCATTTTATTAGGTTTTCGGGAAGATCTGACGCCCTTTAAATTTTGACCATTTTTTCAACCCGCGACCTGTTGTTTTTTTCTCGTTTTTGGTGTAACCTCCAAAGCTGAAATTTCTTTGGAACAAAGACAATTCTTTCTAATCTCTGCAATTTCCCCATTAATGCCCACCCCATTGTCATTTTATCAGGTTTTGGGTAAGATCTGACGCCCTTTAAATTTTGACCATTTTTTCAACCCGCGACCTTTCGTTTTTTTCTGGTTTTTCGTGTAACCTCCAGAGCTGAAATTTCTTTGGAACAAAGACAATTCTTTCTAATCTCTGCAATTTCTCCATTAATGCCCACCCCATTGTCATTTCATCAGGTTTTGGGGAAGATCTGACGCCCTTTAAATTTTGACCATTTTTTCAACCCGCGACCTGTCGTTTTTTTCTGGTTTTTCGTGTAACCTCCAGAGCTGAAATTTCTTTGGAACAAAGATAATTCTACCTAATCTCTGTAATTTCTCCATTAATGCCAACCCAATTCTCATTTTATTAGGTTTTGGGGAAGATCTGACGCCCTTTAAATTTTGACCATTTTTTCAACCCGCGACCGGTCGTTTTTTTCTGGTTTTTCGTGTAACCTCCAGAGCTGATATTTCTTTGGAACAAAGATAATTCTTCCTAATCTCTGCAATTTATCCATTAATGCCCACCCCATTGTCATTTCATCAGGTTTTGGGGAAGATCTGACGCCCTTTAAATTTTGACCATTTTTTCAACCCGCGACCTGTCGTTTTTTTCTGGTTTTTGGCGTAACCTCCGAAGCTGAAATGTCTTTGGAACAAAGGCAATTCTTTCTAATCTCTGCAATGTCTCAATTAATGCCCACCCCATTTTCATTTTATCAGGTTTTGTGGAAGATCTGACGCCCTTTAAATTTTGACCATTTTTTCAACCCGCGACCTGTCGTTTTTTTCTGGTTTCTCGGCGTAACCTCCGGAGCTGAAATGTCTTTGGAACAAAGACAATTCTTTCTAATTTCTGCAATGTCTCAATTAATACCCACGCCATTGTCATTTTATCAGGTTTTGGGGACGATCTGACGCCCTTTAAATTTTGACCATTTTTTCAACCCGCGACCTGTCGTTCTTTTCTGGTTTTTCGCGTAACCTCCGGAGCTGAAATTTCTTTGTAACAAAGGTAATTCTTCCTAATCTCTGCAATTTCTCCATTAATGCCAACCCTATTGTCATTTTATTAGGTTTTCGGGAAGATCTGACGCCCTTTAAATTTTGACCATTTTTTCAACCCGCGACCTGTCGTTTTTTTCTGGTTTTTCGTGTAACCTCCAAAGCTGAAATTTCTTTGGAACAAAGACAATTCTTTCTAATCTCTGCAATTTCCCCATTAATGCCCACCCCATTGTCATTTTATCAGGTTTTGGGGAAGATCTGACGCCCTTTAAATTTTGACCATTTTTTCAACCCGCGACCTGTCGTTTTTTTCTGGTTTTTCGTGTAACCTCCAGAGCTGAAATTTCTTTGGAACAAAGACAATTCTTTCTAATCTCTGCAATTTCTCCATTAATGCCCACCCCATTGTCATTTCATCAGGTTTTGGGGAAGATCTGATGCCCTTTAAATTTTGACCATTTTTTAAACCCGCGACCTGTCGTTTTTTTCTGGTTTTTCGTGTAACCTCCAGAGCTGAAATTTCTTTGGAACAAAGATAAATCTACCTAATCTCTGTAATTTCTCCATTAATGCCAACCCAATTCTCATTTTATTAGGTTTTGGGGAAGATCTGACGCCCTTTAAATTTTGACCATTTTTTCAACCCGCGACCGGTCGTTTTTTTCTGGTTTTTCGTGTAACCTCCAGAGCTGATATTTCTTTGGAACAAAGATAATTCTTCCTAATCTCTGCAATTTATCCATTAATGCCAACCCCATTGTCATTTTATTAGGTCTTGGGGAAGATCTGACGCCTTTTAAATTTTGACCATTTTTTCAACCCGCGACCTGTCGTTTTTTTCTGGTTTTTCGTGTAACCTCCAGAGCTGAAATTTCTTTGGAACAAAGACAATTCTTTCTAATCTCTGCAATTTCTCCATTAATGCCCACCCCATTGTCATTTCATCAGGTTTTGGGGAAGATCTGACGCCCTTTAAATTTTGACCATTTTTTCAACCCGCGACCTGTCGTTTTCTTCTGGTTTTTCGTGTAACCTCCAAAGCTGAAATTTCTTTGGAACAAAGACAATTCTTTCTAATCTCTGCAATTTCCCCATTAATGCCCACCCCATTGTCATTTTATCAGGTTTGGGGGAAGATCTGACGCCCTTTAAATTTTGACCATTTTTTCAACCCGCGACCTGTCGTTTTTTTCTGGTTTTTCATGTAACCTCCAGAGCTGAAATTTCTTTGGAACAAAGACAATTCTTTCTAATCTCTGCAATTTCTCAATTAATGCCCACCCCATTGTCATTTCATCAGGTTTTGGGGAAGATCTGACGCCCTTTAAATTTTGACCATTTTTTCAACCCGCGACCTGTCGTTTTTTTCTGGTTTTTCATGTAACCTCCAGAGCTGAAATTTCTTTGGAACAAAGACAATTCTTTCTAATCTCTGCAATTTCTCCATTAATGCCCACCCCATTATCATTTCATCAGATTTTGAGGAAGATCTGACGCCCTTTAAATTTTAACCATTTTTTCAACCCGCGACCTGTCGTTTTTTTCTGGTTTTTCGTGTAACCTCCAGAGCTGAAATTTCTTTGGAACAAAGATAATTCTTCCTAATCTCTGCAATTTCTCCATTAATGCCAACCCCATTGTCATTTTTTCAGGTTTTGGGGAAGATCTGACGACCTTTAAATTTTGACCATTTTTTCAACCCGCGACCTGTCGTTTTTTTCTGGTTTTTCGTGTAACCTCCGGACCTGAAGTGTCTTTGGAACAAAGATAATTCTTTCTAATCTCTGCAATTTCCCCATTAATGCCCATCCCATTGTCATTTTATCAGGTTTGGGGGAAGATCTGACGCCCTTTAAATTTTGACCATTTTTTCAACCCGCGACCTGTCGTTTTTTTCTGGTTTTTCATGTAACCTCCAGAGCTGAAATTTCTTTGGAACAAAGACAATTCTTTCTAATCTCTGCAATTTCTCAATTAATGCCCACCCCATTGTCATTTCATCAGGTTTTGGGGAAGATCTGACGTCCTTTAAATTTTGACCATTTTTTCAACCCGCGACCTGTCGTTTTTTTCTGGTTTTTCGTGTAACCTCCAGAGCTGAAATTTCTTTGGAACAAAGACAATTCTTTCTAATCTCTGCAATTTCTCCATTAATGCCCACCCCATTATCATTTCATCAGATTTTGAGGAAGATCTGACGCCCTTTAAATTTTGACCATTTTTTCAACCCGCGACCTGTCGTTTTTTTCTGGTTTTTGGCGTAACCTCCAGAGCTGAAATTTCTTTGGAACAAAGATAATTCTACCTAATCTCTGTAATTTCTCCATTAATGCCAACCCAATTCTCATTTTATTAGGTTTTGGGGAAGATCTGACGCCCTTTAAATTTTGACCATTTTTTCAACCCGCGACCTGTCGTTTTTTTCTGGTTTTTCGTGTAACCTCCAGAGCTGATATTTCTTTGGAACAAAGATAATTCTTCCTAATCTCTGCAATTTATCCATTAATGCCCACCCCATTGTCATTTCATCAGGTTTTGGGGAAGATCTGACGCCCTTTAAATTTTGACCATTTTTTCAACCCGCGACCTGTCATTTTTTTCTGGTTTTTGGCGTAACCTCCGAAGCTGAAATGTCTTTGGAACAAAGGCAATTCTTTCTAATCTCTGCAATGTCTCAATTAATGCCCACCCCATTGTCATTTTATCAGGTTTTGTGGAAGATCTGACGCCCTTTAAATTTTGACCATTTTTTCAACCCGCGACCTGTCGTTTTTTTCTGGTTTTTGGCGTAACCTCCGGAGCTGAAATGTCTTTGGAACAAAGACAATTCTTTCTAATCTCTGCAATGTCTCAATTAATACCCACGCCATTGTCATTTTATCAGGTTTTGGGGACGATCTGACGCCCTTTAAATTTTGACCATTTTTTCAACCCGCGACCTGTCGTTCTTTTCTGGTTTTTCGCGTAACCTCCGGAGCTGAAATTTCTTTGTAACAAAGGTAATTCTTCCTAATCTCTGCAATTTCTCCATTAATGCCAACCCTATTGTCATTTTATTAGGTTTTCGGGAAGATCTGACGCCCTTTAAATTTTGACCATTTTTTCAACCCGCGACCTGTTGTTTTTTTCTCGTTTTTCGTGTAACCTCCAAAGCTGAAATTTCTTTGGAACAAAGACAATTCTTTCTAATCTCTGCAATTTCCCCATTAATGCCCACCCCATTGTCATTTCATCAGGTTTTGGGGAAGATCTGACGACCTTTAAATTTTGACCATTTTTTCAACCCGCGACCTGTCGTTTTTTTCTGGTTTTTCGTGTAACCTCCAGAACTGAAATTTCTTTGGAACAAAGATAATTCTACCTAATCTCTGTAATTTCTCCATTAATGCCAACCCAATTCTAATTTTATTAGGTTTTGGGGAAGATCTGACGCCCTTTAAATTTTGACCATTTTTTCAACCCGCGACCTGTCGTTTTTTTCTGGTTTTTCGTGTAACCTCCAGAGCTGAAATTTCTTTGGAACAAAGATAATTCTACCTAATCTCTGTAATTTCTCCATTAATGCCGACCCAATTCTAATTTTATTAGGTTTTGGGGAAGATCTGACGCCTTTTAAATTTTGACCATTTTTTCAACCCGCGACCTGTCGTTCTTTTCTGGTTTTTGGCGTAACCTCCGGAGCTGAAATTTCTTTGGAACAAAGACAATTCTTTTCTATCTCTGCAATTTCTCCATTAATACCCACCCCATTGTCATTTTATCAGATTTTGGGGAAGATCTGACGCCCTTTAAATTTTGACCATTTTTTCAACCCGCGACCTGTCGTTTTTTTCTGGTTTCTCGGCGTAACCTCCGGAGCTGAAATTTCTTTGGAACAAAGACAATTCTTTCTAATCTCTGCAATTTCCCCATTAATGCCCACCCCATTGTCATTTTATCAGGTTTGGGGGAAGATCTGACGCCCTTTAAATTTTAACCATTTTTTCAACCCGCGACCTTTCGTTTTTTTCTGGTTTTTCGTGTAACCTCCAGAGCTGAAATTTCTTTGGAACAAAGACAATTCTTTCTAATCTCTGCAATTTCTCCATTAATGCCCACCCCATTATCATTTCATCAGGTTTGGAGGAAGATCTGACGCCCTTTAAATTTTAACCATTTTTTCAACCCGCGACCTGTCGTTTTTTTCTGGTTTTTCGTGTAACCTCCAGAGCTGAAATTTCTTTGGAACAAAGATAATTCTTCCTAATCTCTGCAATTTCTCCATTAATGCCAACCCCATTGTCATTTTATTAGGTTTTGGGGAAGATCTGACGACCTTTAAATTTTGACCATTTTTTCAACCCGCGACCTGTCGTTTTTTTCTGGTTTTTCGTGTAACCTCCGGACCTGAAGTGTCTTTGGAACAAAGATAATTCTTTCTAATCTCTGCAATTTCCCCATTAATGCCCACCCCATTGTCATTTTATCAGGTTTGGGGGAAGATCTGACGCCCTTTAAATTTTGACCATTTTTTCAACCCGCGACCTGTCGTTTTTTTCTGGTTTTTCATGTAACCTCCAGAGCTGAAATTTCTTTGGAACAAAGACAATTCTTTCTAATCTCTGCAATTTCTCAATTAATGCCCACCCCATTGTCATTTCATCAGGTTTTGGGGAAGATCTGACGCCCTTTAAATTTTGACCATTTTTTCAACCCGCGACCTGTCGTTTTTTTCTGGTTTTTCGTGTAACCTCCAGAGCTGAAATTTCTTTGGAACAAAGACAATTCTTTCTAATCTCTGCAATTTCTCCATTAATGCCGACCCCATTATCATTTCATCAGATTCTGAGGAAGATCTGACGCCCTTTAAATTTTAACCATTTTTTCAACCCGCGACCTGTCGTTTTTTTCTGGTTTTTCGTGTAACCTCCAGAGCTGAAATTTCTTTGGAACAAAGACAATTCTTTCTAATCTCTGCAATTTCTCCATTAATGCCCACCCCATTATCATTTCATCAGATTTTGAGGAAGATCTGACGCCCTTTAAATTTTAACCATTTTTTCAACCCGCGACCTGTCGTTTTTTTCTGGTTTTTCGTGTAACCTCCAGAGCTGAAATTTCTTTGGAACAAAGATAATTCTTCCTAATCTCTGCAATTTCTCCATTAATGCCAACCCCATTGTCATTTTATTAGGTTTTGGGGAAGATCTGACGCCCTTTAAATTTTGACCATTTTTTCAACCCGCGACCTGTCGTTTTTTTCTGGTTTTTGGCGTAACCTCCGGAGCTGAAATTTCTTTGGAACAAAGGCAATTCTTTCTAATCTCTGCAATGTCTCAATTAATGCCCACCCCATTGTCATTTTATCAGGTTTTGGGGAAGATCTGACGCCCTTTAAATTTTGACCATTTTTTCAACCCGCGACCTGTCGTTTTTTTCTGGTTTTTCGTGTAACCTCCAGAGCTGAAATTTCTTTGGAACAAAGACAATTCTTTCTAATCTCTGCAATTTCTCCATTAATGCCCACCCCATTATCATTTCATCAGATTTTGAGGAAGATCTGACGCCCTTTAAATTTTAACCATTTTTTCAACCCGCGACCTGTCGTTTTTTTCTGGTTTTTCGTGTAACCTCCAGAGCTGAAATTTCTTTGGAACAAAGATAATTCTTCCTAATCTCTGCAATTTCTCCATTAATGCCAACCCCATTGTCATTTTATTAGGTTTTGGGGAAGATCTGACGCCCTTTAAATTTTGACCATTTTTTCAACCCGCGACCTGTCGTTTTTTTCTGGTTTTTCGTGTAACCTCCGGAGCTGAAATTTCTTTGGAACAAAGACAATTCTTTCTAATCTCTGCAATTTCTCCATTAATGCCCACCCCATTGTCATTTCATCAGGTTTTGGGGAAGATCTGACACGCTTTAAATTTTGACCATTTTTTCAACCCGCGACCTTTCGTTCTTTTCTGGTTTTTGGCGTAACCTCCGGACCTGAAATGTCTTTGGAACAGAGATAATTCTTTCTAATCTCTGCAATTTCCCCATTAATGCCCACCCCATTGTCATTTTATCAGGTTTGGGGGAAGATCTGACGCCCTTTAAATTTTGACCATTTTTTCAACCCGCGACCTGTCGTTTTTTTCTGGTTTTTCGTGTAACCTCCAGAGTTGAAATTTCTTTGGAACAAAGACAATTCTTTCTAATCTCTGCAATTTCTCCATTAATGCCCACCCCATTGTCATTTCATCAGGTTTTGGGGAAGATCTGACGCCCTTTAAATTTTGACCATTTTTTCAACCCGCGACCTGTCGTTTTTTTCTGGTTTTTGGCGTAACCTCCGGAGCTGAAATGTCTTTGGAACAAAGACAATTCTTTCTAATCTCTGCAATGTCTCAATTAATACCCACGCCATTGTCATTTTATCAGGTTTTGGGAACAATCTGACGCCCTTTAAATTTTGACCATTTTTTCAACCCGCGACCTGTCGTTCTTTTCTGGTTTTTCGCGTAACCTCCGGAGCTGAAATTTCTTTGTAACAAAGGTAATTCTTCCTAATCTCTGCAATTTCTCCATTAATGCCAACCCTATTGTCATTTTATTAGGTTTTCGGGAAGATCTGACGCCCTTTAAATTTTGACCATTTTTTCAACCCGCGACCTGTTGTTTTTTTCTCGTTTTTGGTGTAACCTCCAAAGCTGAAATTTCTTTGGAACAAAGACAATTCTTTCTAATCTCTGCAATTTCCCCATTAATGCCCACCCCATTGTCATTTTATCAGGTTTTGGGGAAGATCTGACGCCCTTTAAATTTTGACCATTTTTTCAACCCGCGACCTTTCGTTTTTTTCTGGTTTTTCGTGTAACCTCCAGAGCTGAAATTTCTTTGGAACAAAGACAATTCTTTCTAATCTCTGCAATTTCTCCATTAATGCCCACCCCATTGTCATTTCATCAGGTTTTGGGGAAGATCTGACGCCCTTTAAATTTTGACCATTTTTTCAACCCGCGACCTGTCGTTTTTTTCTGGTTTTTCGTGTAACCTCCAGAGCTGAAATTTCTTTGGAACAAAGATAATTCTACCTAATCTCTGTAATTTCTCCATTAATGCCAACCCAATTCTCATTTTATTAGGTTTTGGGGAAGATCTGACGCCCTTTAAATTTTGACCATTTTTTCAACCCGCGACCGGTCGTTTTTTTCTGGTTTTTCGTGTAACCTCCAGAGCTGATATTTCTTTGGAACAAAGATAATTCTTCCTAATCTCTGCAATTTATCCATTAATGCCCACCCCATTGTCATTTCATCAGGTTTTGGGGAAGATCTGACGCCCTTTAAATTTTGACCATTTTTTCAACCCGCGACCTGTCGTTTTTTTCTGGTTTTTCGTGTAACCTCCAGAGCTGAAATTTCTTTGGAACAAAGACAATTCTTTCTAATCTCTGCAATTTCTCCATTAATGCCCACCCCATTGTCATTTCATCAGGTTTTGGGGAAGATCTGACGCCCTTTAAATTTTGACCATTTTTTCAACCCGCGACCTGTCGTTTTCTTCTGGTTTTTCGTGTAACCTCCAAAGCTGAAATTTCTTTGGAACAAAGACAATTCTTTCTAATCTCTGCAATTTCCCCATTAATGCCCACCCCATTGTCATTTTATCAGGTTTGGGGGAAGATCTGACGCCCTTTAAATTTTGACCATTTTTTCAACCCGCGACCTGTCGTTTTTTTCTGGTTTTTCATGTAACCTCCAGAGCTGAAATTTCTTTGGAACAAAGACAATTCTTTCTAATCTCTGCAATTTCTCAATTAATGCCCACCCCATTGTCATTTCATCAGGTTTTGGGGAAGATCTGACGCCCTTTAAATTTTGACCATTTTTTCAACCCGCGACCTGTCGTTTTTTTCTGGTTTTTCGTGTAACCTCCAGAGCTGAAATTTCTTTGGAACAAAGACAATTCTTTCTAATCTCTGCAATTTCTCCATTAATGCCCACCCCATTATCATTTCATCAGATTTTGAGGAAGATCTGACGCCCTTTAAATTTTAACCATTTTTTCAACCCGCGACCTGTCGTTTTTTTCTGGTTTTTCGTGTAACCTCCAGAGCTGAAATTTCTTTGGAACAAAGATAATTCTTCCTAATCTCTGCAATTTCTCCATTAATGCCAACCCCATTGTCATTTTTTCAGGTTTTGGGGAAGATCTGACGACCTTTAAATTTTGACCATTTTTTCAACCCGCGACCTGTCGTTTTTTTCTGGTTTTTCGTGTAACCTCCGGACCTGAAGTGTCTTTGGAACAAAGATAATTCTTTCTAATCTCTGCAATTTCCCCATTAATGCCCACCCCATTGTCATTTTATCAGGTTTGGGGGAAGATCTGACGCCCTTTAAATTTTGACCATTTTTTCAACCCGCGACCTGTCGTTTTTTTCTGGTTTTTCATGTAACCTCCAGAGCTGAAATTTCTTTGGAACAAAGACAATTCTTTCTAATCTCTGCAATTTCTCAATTAATGCCCACCCCATTGTCATTTCATCAGGTTTTGGGGAAGATCTGACGTCCTTTAAATTTTGACCATTTTTTCAACCCGCGACCTGTCGTTTTTTTCTGGTTTTTCGTGTAACCTCCAGAGCTGAAATTTCTTTGGAACAAAGACAATTCTTTCTAATCTCTGCAATTTCTCCATTAATGCCCACCCCATTATCATTTCATCAGATTTTGAGGAAGATCTGACGCCCTTTAAATTTTGACCATTTTTTCAACCCGCGACCTGTCGTTTTTTTCTGGTTTTTGGCGTAACCTCCAGAGCTGAAATTTCTTTGGAACAAAGATAATTCTACCTAATCTCTGTAATTTCTCCATTAATGCCAACCCAATTCTCATTTTATTAGGTTTTGGGGAAGATCTGACGCCCTTTAAATTTTGACCATTTTTTCAACCCGCGACCTGTCGTTTTTTTCTGGTTTTTCGTGTAACCTCCAGAGCTGATATTTCTTTGGAACAAAGATAATTCTTCCTAATCTCTGCAATTTATCCATTAATGCCCACCCCATTGTCATTTCATCAGGTTTTGGGGAAGATCTGACGCCCTTTAAATTTTGACCATTTTTTCAACCCGCGACCTGTCATTTTTTTCTGGTTTTTGGCGTAACCTCCGAAGCTGAAATGTCTTTGGAACAAAGGCAATTCTTTCTAATCTCTGCAATGTCTCAATTAATGCCCACCCCATTGTCATTTTATCAGGTTTTGTGGAAGATCTGACGCCCTTTAAATTTTGACCATTTTTTCAACCCGCGACCTGTCGTTTTTTTCTGGTTTTTGGCGTAACCTCCGGAGCTGAAATGTCTTTGGAACAAAGACAATTCTTTCTAATCTCTGCAATGTCTCAATTAATACCCACGCCATTGTCATTTTATCAGGTTTTGGGGACGATCTGACGCCCTTTAAATTTTGACCATTTTTTCAACCCGCGACCTGTCGTTCTTTTCTGGTTTTTCGCGTAACCTCCGGAGCTGAAATTTCTTTGTAACAAAGGTAATTCTTCCTAATCTCTGCAATTTCTCCATTAATGCCAACCCTATTGTCATTTTATTAGGTTTTCGGGAAGATCTGACGCCCTTTAAATTTTGACCATTTTTTCAACCCGCGACCTGTTGTTTTTTTCTCGTTTTTCGTGTAACCTCCAAAGCTGAAATTTCTTTGGAACAAAGACAATTCTTTCTAATCTCTGCAATTTCCCCATTAATGCCCACCCCATTGTCATTTCATCAGGTTTTGGGGAAGATCTGACGACCTTTAAATTTTGACCATTTTTTCAACCCGCGACCTGTCGTTTTTTTCTGGTTTTTCGTGTAACCTCCAGAACTGAAATTTCTTTGGAACAAAGATAATTCTACCTAATCTCTGTAATTTCTCCATTAATGCCAACCCAATTCTAATTTTATTAGGTTTTGGGGAAGATCTGACGCCCTTTAAATTTTGACCATTTTTTCAACCCGCGACCTGTCGTTTTTTTCTGGTTTTTCGTGTAACCTCCAGAGCTGAAATTTCTTTGGAACAAAGATAATTCTACCTAATCTCTGTAATTTCTCCATTAATGCCGACCCAATTCTAATTTTATTAGGTTTTGGGGAAGATCTGACGCCTTTTAAATTTTGACCATTTTTTCAACCCGCGACCTGTCGTTCTTTTCTGGTTTTTGGCGTAACCTCCGGAGCTGAAATTTCTTTGGAACAAAGACAATTCTTTTCTATCTCTGCAATTTCTCCATTAATACCCACCCCATTGTCATTTTATCAGATTTTGGGGAAGATCTGACGCCCTTTAAATTTTGACCATTTTTTCAACCCGCGACCTGTCGTTTTTTTCTGGTTTCTCGGCGTAACCTCCGGAGCTGAAATTTCTTTGGAACAAAGACAATTCTTTCTAATCTCTGCAATTTCCCCATTAATGCCCACCCCATTGTCATTTTATCAGGTTTGGGGGAAGATCTGACGCCCTTTAAATTTTAACCATTTTTTCAACCCGCGACCTTTCGTTTTTTTCTGGTTTTTCGTGTAACCTCCAGAGCTGAAATTTCTTTGGAACAAAGACAATTCTTTCTAATCTCTGCAATTTCTCCATTAATGCCCACCCCATTATCATTTCATCAGGTTTGGAGGAAGATCTGACGCCCTTTAAATTTTAACCATTTTTTCAACCCGCGACCTGTCGTTTTTTTCTGGTTTTTCGTGTAACCTCCAGAGCTGAAATTTCTTTGGAACAAAGATAATTCTTCCTAATCTCTGCAATTTCTCCATTAATGCCAACCCCATTGTCATTTTATTAGGTTTTGGGGAAGATCTGACGACCTTTAAATTTTGACCATTTTTTCAACCCGCGACCTGTCGTTTTTTTCTGGTTTTTCGTGTAACCTCCGGACCTGAAGTGTCTTTGGAACAAAGATAATTCTTTCTAATCTCTGCAATTTCCCCATTAATGCCCACCCCATTGTCATTTTATCAGGTTTGGGGGAAGATCTGACGCCCTTTAAATTTTGACCATTTTTTCAACCCGCGACCTGTCGTTTTTTTCTGGTTTTTCATGTAACCTCCAGAGCTGAAATTTCTTTGGAACAAAGACAATTCTTTCTAATCTCTGCAATTTCTCAATTAATGCCCACCCCATTGTCATTTCATCAGGTTTTGGGGAAGATCTGACGCCCTTTAAATTTTGACCATTTTTTCAACCCGCGACCTGTCGTTTTTTTCTGGTTTTTCGTGTAACCTCCAGAGCTGAAATTTCTTTGGAACAAAGACAATTCTTTCTAATCTCTGCAATTTCTCCATTAATGCCGACCCCATTATCATTTCATCAGATTCTGAGGAAGATCTGACGCCCTTTAAATTTTAACCATTTTTTCAACCCGCGACCTGTCGTTTTTTTCTGGTTTTTCGTGTAACCTCCAGAGCTGAAATTTCTTTGGAACAAAGACAATTCTTTCTAATCTCTGCAATTTCTCCATTAATGCCCACCCCATTATCATTTCATCAGATTTTGAGGAAGATCTGACGCCCTTTAAATTTTAACCATTTTTTCAACCCGCGACCTGTCGTTTTTTTCTGGTTTTTCGTGTAACCTCCAGAGCTGAAATTTCTTTGGAACAAAGATAATTCTTCCTAATCTCTGCAATTTCTCCATTAATGCCAACCCCATTGTCATTTTATTAGGTTTTGGGGAAGATCTGACGCCCTTTAAATTTTGACCATTTTTTCAACCCGCGACCTGTCGTTTTTTTCTGGTTTTTGGCGTAACCTCCGGAGCTGAAATTTCTTTGGAACAAAGGCAATTCTTTCTAATCTCTGCAATGTCTCAATTAATGCCCACCCCATTGTCATTTTATCAGGTTTTGGGGAAGATCTGACGCCCTTTAAATTTTGACCATTTTTTCAACCCGCGACCTGTCGTTTTTTTCTGGTTTTTCGTGTAACCTCCAGAGCTGAAATTTCTTTGGAACAAAGACAATTCTTTCTAATCTCTGCAATTTCTCCATTAATGCCCACCCCATTATCATTTCATCAGATTTTGAGGAAGATCTGACGCCCTTTAAATTTTAACCATTTTTTCAACCCGCGACCTGTCGTTTTTTTCTGGTTTTTCGTGTAACCTCCAGAGCTGAAATTTCTTTGGAACAAAGATAATTCTTCCTAATCTCTGCAATTTCTCCATTAATGCCAACCCCATTGTCATTTTATTAGGTTTTGGGGAAGATCTGACGCCCTTTAAATTTTGACCATTTTTTCAACCCGCGACCTGTCGTTTTTTTCTGGTTTTTCGTGTAACCTCCGGAGCTGAAATTTCTTTGGAACAAAGACAATTCTTTCTAATCTCTGCAATTTCTCCATTAATGCCCACCCCATTGTCATTTCATCAGGTTTTGGGGAAGATCTGACACGCTTTAAATTTTGACCATTTTTTCAACCCGCGACCTTTCGTTCTTTTCTGGTTTTTGGCGTAACCTCCGGACCTGAAATGTCTTTGGAACAGAGATAATTCTTTCTAATCTCTGCAATTTCCCCATTAATGCCCACCCCATTGTCATTTTATCAGGTTTGGGGGAAGATCTGACGCCCTTTAAATTTTGACCATTTTTTCAACCCGCGACCTGTCGTTTTTTTCTGGTTTTTCGTGTAACCTCCAGAGTTGAAATTTCTTTGGAACAAAGACAATTCTTTCTAATCTCTGCAATTTCTCCATTAATGCCCACCCCATTGTCATTTCATCAGGTTTTGGGGAAGATCTGACGCCCTTTAAATTTTGACCATTTTTTCAACCCGCGACCTGTCGTTTTTTTCTGGTTTTTGGCGTAACCTCCGGAGCTGAAATGTCTTTGGAACAAAGACAATTCTTTCTAATCTCTGCAATGTCTCAATTAATACCCACGCCATTGTCATTTTATCAGGTTTTGGGAACAATCTGACGCCCTTTAAATTTTGACCATTTTTTCAACCCGCGACCTGTCGTTCTTTTCTGGTTTTTCGCGTAACCTCCGGAGCTGAAATTTCTTTGTAACAAAGGTAATTCTTCCTAATCTCTGCAATTTCTCCATTAATGCCAACCCTATTGTCATTTTATTAGGTTTTCGGGAAGATCTGACGCCCTTTAAATTTTGACCATTTTTTCAACCCGCGACCTGTTGTTTTTTTCTCGTTTTTGGTGTAACCTCCAAAGCTGAAATTTCTTTGGAACAAAGACAATTCTTTCTAATCTCTGCAATTTCCCCATTAATGCCCACCCCATTGTCATTTTATCAGGTTTTGGGGAAGATCTGACGCCCTTTAAATTTTGACCATTTTTTCAACCCGCGACCTTTCGTTTTTTTCTGGTTTTTCGTGTAACCTCCAGAGCTGAAATTTCTTTGGAACAAAGACAATTCTTTCTAATCTCTGCAATTTCTCCATTAATGCCCACCCCATTGTCATTTCATCAGGTTTTGGGGAAGATCTGACGCCCTTTAAATTTTGACCATTTTTTCAACCCGCGACCTGTCGTTTTTTTCTGGTTTTTCGTGTAACCTCCAGAGCTGAAATTTCTTTGGAACAAAGATAATTCTACCTAATCTCTGTAATTTCTCCATTAATGCCAACCCAATTCTCATTTTATTAGGTTTTGGGGAAGATCTGACGCCCTTTAAATTTTGACCATTTTTTCAACCCGCGACCGGTCGTTTTTTTCTGGTTTTTCGTGTAACCTCCAGAGCTGATATTTCTTTGGAACAAAGATAATTCTTCCTAATCTCTGCAATTTATCCATTAATGCCCACCCCATTGTCATTTCATCAGGTTTTGGGGAAGATCTGACGCCCTTTAAATTTTGACCATTTTTTCAACCCGCGACCTGTCGTTTTTTTCTGGTTTTTCGTGTAACCTCCAGAGCTGAAATTTCTTTGGAACAAAGACAATTCTTTCTAATCTCTGCAATTTCTCCATTAATGCCCACCCCATTGTCATTTCATCAGGTTTTGGGGAAGATCTGACGCCCTTTAAATTTTGACCATTTTTTCAACCCGCGACCTGTCGTTTTCTTCTGGTTTTTCGTGTAACCTCCAAAGCTGAAATTTCTTTGGAACAAAGACAATTCTTTCTAATCTCTGCAATTTCCCCATTAATGCCCACCCCATTGTCATTTTATCAGGTTTGGGGGAAGATCTGACGCCCTTTAAATTTTGACCATTTTTTCAACCCGCGACCTGTCGTTTTTTTCTGGTTTTTCATGTAACCTCCAGAGCTGAAATTTCTTTGGAACAAAGACAATTCTTTCTAATCTCTGCAATTTCTCAATTAATGCCCACCCCATTGTCATTTCATCAGGTTTTGGGGAAGATCTGACGCCCTTTAAATTTTGACCATTTTTTCAACCCGCGACCTGTCGTTTTTTTCTGGTTTTTCGTGTAACCTCCAGAGCTGAAATTTCTTTGGAACAAAGACAATTCTTTCTAATCTCTGCAATTTCTCCATTAATGCCCACCCCATTATCATTTCATCAGATTTTGAGGAAGATCTGACGCCCTTTAAATTTTAACCATTTTTTCAACCCGCGACCTGTCGTTTTTTTCTGGTTTTTCGTGTAACCTCCAGAGCTGAAATTTCTTTGGAACAAAGATAATTCTTCCTAATCTCTGCAATTTCTCCATTAATGCCAACCCCATTGTCATTTTTTCAGGTTTTGGGGAAGATCTGACGACCTTTAAATTTTGACCATTTTTTCAACCCGCGACCTGTCGTTTTTTTCTGGTTTTTCGTGTAACCTCCGGACCTGAAGTGTCTTTGGAACAAAGATAATTCTTTCTAATCTCTGCAATTTCCCCATTAATGCCCACCCCATTGTCATTTTATCAGGTTTGGGGGAAGATCTGACGCCCTTTAAATTTTGACCATTTTTTCAACCCGCGACCTGTCGTTTTTTTCTGGTTTTTCATGTAACCTCCAGAGCTGAAATTTCTTTGGAACAAAGACAATTCTTTCTAATCTCTGCAATTTCTCAATTAATGCCCACCCCATTGTCATTTCATCAGGTTTTGGGGAAGATCTGACGTCCTTTAAATTTTGACCATTTTTTCAACCCGCGACCTGTCGTTTTTTTCTGGTTTTTCGTGTAACCTCCAGAGCTGAAATTTCTTTGGAACAAAGACAATTCTTTCTAATCTCTGCAATTTCTCCATTAATGCCCACCCCATTATCATTTCATCAGATTTTGAGGAAGATCTGACGCCCTTTAAATTTTGACCATTTTTTCAACCCGCGACCTGTCGTTTTTTTCTGGTTTTTGGCGTAACCTCCAGAGCTGAAATTTCTTTGGAACAAAGATAATTCTACCTAATCTCTGTAATTTCTCCATTAATGCCAACCCAATTCTCATTTTATTAGGTTTTGGGGAAGATCTGACGCCCTTTAAATTTTGACCATTTTTTCAACCCGCGACCTGTCGTTTTTTTCTGGTTTTTCGTGTAACCTCCAGAGCTGATATTTCTTTGGAACAAAGATAATTCTTCCTAATCTCTGCAATTTATCCATTAATGCCCACCCCATTGTCATTTCATCAGGTTTTGGGGAAGATCTGACGCCCTTTAAATTTTGACCATTTTTTCAACCCGCGACCTGTCATTTTTTTCTGGTTTTTGGCGTAACCTCCGAAGCTGAAATGTCTTTGGAACAAAGGCAATTCTTTCTAATCTCTGCAATGTCTCAATTAATGCCCACCCCATTGTCATTTTATCAGGTTTTGTGGAAGATCTGACGCCCTTTAAATTTTGACCATTTTTTCAACCCGCGACCTGTCGTTTTTTTCTGGTTTTTGGCGTAACCTCCGGAGCTGAAATGTCTTTGGAACAAAGACAATTCTTTCTAATCTCTGCAATGTCTCAATTAATACCCACGCCATTGTCATTTTATCAGGTTTTGGGGACGATCTGACGCCCTTTAAATTTTGACCATTTTTTCAACCCGCGACCTGTCGTTCTTTTCTGGTTTTTCGCGTAACCTCCGGAGCTGAAATTTCTTTGTAACAAAGGTAATTCTTCCTAATCTCTGCAATTTCTCCATTAATGCCAACCCTATTGTCATTTTATTAGGTTTTCGGGAAGATCTGACGCCCTTTAAATTTTGACCATTTTTTCAACCCGCGACCTGTTGTTTTTTTCTCGTTTTTCGTGTAACCTCCAAAGCTGAAATTTCTTTGGAACAAAGACAATTCTTTCTAATCTCTGCAATTTCCCCATTAATGCCCACCCCATTGTCATTTCATCAGGTTTTGGGGAAGATCTGACGACCTTTAAATTTTGACCATTTTTTCAACCCGCGACCTGTCGTTTTTTTCTGGTTTTTCGTGTAACCTCCAGAACTGAAATTTCTTTGGAACAAAGATAATTCTACCTAATCTCTGTAATTTCTCCATTAATGCCAACCCAATTCTAATTTTATTAGGTTTTGGGGAAGATCTGACGCCCTTTAAATTTTGACCATTTTTTCAACCCGCGACCTGTCGTTTTTTTCTGGTTTTTCGTGTAACCTCCAGAGCTGAAATTTCTTTGGAACAAAGATAATTCTACCTAATCTCTGTAATTTCTCCATTAATGCCGACCCAATTCTAATTTTATTAGGTTTTGGGGAAGATCTGACGCCTTTTAAATTTTGACCATTTTTTCAACCCGCGACCTGTCGTTCTTTTCTGGTTTTTGGCGTAACCTCCGGAGCTGAAATTTCTTTGGAACAAAGACAATTCTTTTCTATCTCTGCAATTTCTCCATTAATACCCACCCCATTGTCATTTTATCAGATTTTGGGGAAGATCTGACGCCCTTTAAATTTTGACCATTTTTTCAACCCGCGACCTGTCGTTTTTTTCTGGTTTCTCGGCGTAACCTCCGGAGCTGAAATTTCTTTGGAACAAAGACAATTCTTTCTAATCTCTGCAATTTCCCCATTAATGCCCACCCCATTGTCATTTTATCAGGTTTGGGGGAAGATCTGACGCCCTTTAAATTTTAACCATTTTTTCAACCCGCGACCTTTCGTTTTTTTCTGGTTTTTCGTGTAACCTCCAGAGCTGAAATTTCTTTGGAACAAAGACAATTCTTTCTAATCTCTGCAATTTCTCCATTAATGCCCACCCCATTATCATTTCATCAGGTTTGGAGGAAGATCTGACGCCCTTTAAATTTTAACCATTTTTTCAACCCGCGACCTGTCGTTTTTTTCTGGTTTTTCGTGTAACCTCCAGAGCTGAAATTTCTTTGGAACAAAGATAATTCTTCCTAATCTCTGCAATTTCTCCATTAATGCCAACCCCATTGTCATTTTATTAGGTTTTGGGGAAGATCTGACGACCTTTAAATTTTGACCATTTTTTCAACCCGCGACCTGTCGTTTTTTTCTGGTTTTTCGTGTAACCTCCGGACCTGAAGTGTCTTTGGAACAAAGATAATTCTTTCTAATCTCTGCAATTTCCCCATTAATGCCCACCCCATTGTCATTTTATCAGGTTTGGGGGAAGATCTGACGCCCTTTAAATTTTGACCATTTTTTCAACCCGCGACCTGTCGTTTTTTTCTGGTTTTTCATGTAACCTCCAGAGCTGAAATTTCTTTGGAACAAAGACAATTCTTTCTAATCTCTGCAATTTCTCAATTAATGCCCACCCCATTGTCATTTCATCAGGTTTTGGGGAAGATCTGACGCCCTTTAAATTTTGACCATTTTTTCAACCCGCGACCTGTCGTTTTTTTCTGGTTTTTCGTGTAACCTCCAGAGCTGAAATTTCTTTGGAACAAAGACAATTCTTTCTAATCTCTGCAATTTCTCCATTAATGCCGACCCCATTATCATTTCATCAGATTCTGAGGAAGATCTGACGCCCTTTAAATTTTAACCATTTTTTCAACCCGCGACCTGTCGTTTTTTTCTGGTTTTTCGTGTAACCTCCAGAGCTGAAATTTCTTTGGAACAAAGACAATTCTTTCTAATCTCTGCAATTTCTCCATTAATGCCCACCCCATTATCATTTCATCAGATTTTGAGGAAGATCTGACGCCCTTTAAATTTTAACCATTTTTTCAACCCGCGACCTGTCGTTTTTTTCTGGTTTTTCGTGTAACCTCCAGAGCTGAAATTTCTTTGGAACAAAGATAATTCTTCCTAATCTCTGCAATTTCTCCATTAATGCCAACCCCATTGTCATTTTATTAGGTTTTGGGGAAGATCTGACGCCCTTTAAATTTTGACCATTTTTTCAACCCGCGACCTGTCGTTTTTTTCTGGTTTTTGGCGTAACCTCCGGAGCTGAAATTTCTTTGGAACAAAGGCAATTCTTTCTAATCTCTGCAATGTCTCAATTAATGCCCACCCCATTGTCATTTTATCAGGTTTTGGGGAAGATCTGACGCCCTTTAAATTTTGACCATTTTTTCAACCCGCGACCTGTCGTTTTTTTCTGGTTTTTCGTGTAACCTCCAGAGCTGAAATTTCTTTGGAACAAAGACAATTCTTTCTAATCTCTGCAATTTCTCCATTAATGCCCACCCCATTATCATTTCATCAGATTTTGAGGAAGATCTGACGCCCTTTAAATTTTAACCATTTTTTCAACCCGCGACCTGTCGTTTTTTTCTGGTTTTTCGTGTAACCTCCAGAGCTGAAATTTCTTTGGAACAAAGATAATTCTTCCTAATCTCTGCAATTTCTCCATTAATGCCAACCCCATTGTCATTTTATTAGGTTTTGGGGAAGATCTGACGCCCTTTAAATTTTGACCATTTTTTCAACCCGCGACCTGTCGTTTTTTTCTGGTTTTTCGTGTAACCTCCGGAGCTGAAATTTCTTTGGAACAAAGACAATTCTTTCTAATCTCTGCAATTTCTCCATTAATGCCCACCCCATTGTCATTTCATCAGGTTTTGGGGAAGATCTGACACGCTTTAAATTTTGACCATTTTTTCAACCCGCGACCTTTCGTTCTTTTCTGGTTTTTGGCGTAACCTCCGGACCTGAAATGTCTTTGGAACAGAGATAATTCTTTCTAATCTCTGCAATTTCCCCATTAATGCCCACCCCATTGTCATTTTATCAGGTTTGGGGGAAGATCTGACGCCCTTTAAATTTTGACCATTTTTTCAACCCGCGACCTGTCGTTTTTTTTCTGGTTTTTCGTGTAACCTCCAGAGTTGAAATTTCTTTGGAACAAAGACAATTCTTTCTAATCTCTGCAATTTCTCCATTAATGCCCACCCCATTGTCATTTCATCAGGTTTTGGGGAAGATCTGACGCCCTTTAAATTTTGACCATTTTTTCAACCCGCGACCTGTCGTTTTTTTCTGGTTTTTGGCGTAACCTCCGGAGCTGAAATGTCTTTGGAACAAAGACAATTCTTTCTAATCTCTGCAATGTCTCAATTAATACCCACGCCATTGTCATTTTATCAGGTTTTGGGAACAATCTGACGCCCTTTAAATTTTGACCATTTTTTCAACCCGCGACCTGTCGTTCTTTTCTGGTTTTTCGCGTAACCTCCGGAGCTGAAATTTCTTTGTAACAAAGGTAATTCTTCCTAATCTCTGCAATTTCTCCATTAATGCCAACCCTATTGTCATTTTATTAGGTTTTCGGGAAGATCTGACGCCCTTTAAATTTTGACCATTTTTTCAACCCGCGACCTGTTGTTTTTTTCTCGTTTTTGGTGTAACCTCCAAAGCTGGAATTTCTTTGGAACAAAGACAATTCTTTCTAATCTCTGCAATTTCCCCATTAATGCCCACCCCATTGTCATTTTATCAGGTTTTGGGGAAGATCTGACGCCCTTTAAATTTTGACCATTTTTTCAACCCGCGACCTTTCGTTTTTTTCTGGTTTTTCGTGTAACCTCCAGAGCTGAAATTTCTTTGGAACAAAGACAATTCTTTCTAATCTCTGCAATTTCTCCATTAATGCCCACCCCATTGTCATTTCATCAGGTTTTGGGGAAGATCTGACGCCCTTTAAATTTTGACCATTTTTTCAACCCGCGACCTGTCGTTTTTTTCTGGTTTTTCGTGTAACCTCCAGAGCTGAAATTTCTTTGGAACAAAGATAATTCTACCTAATCTCTGTAATTTCTCCATTAATGCCAACCCAATTCTCATTTTATTAGGTTTTGGGGAAGATCTGACGCCCTTTAAATTTTGACCATTTTTTCAACCCGCGACCGGTCGTTTTTTTCTGGTTTTTCGTGTAACCTCCAGAGCTGATATTTCTTTGGAACAAAGATAATTCTTCCTAATCTCTGCAATTTATCCATTAATGCCCACCCCATTGTCATTTCATCAGGTTTTGGGGAAGATCTGACGCCCTTTAAATTTTGACCATTTTTTCAACCCGCGACCTGTCGTTTTTTTCTGATTTTTGGCGTAACCTCCGAAGCTGAAATGTCTTTGGAACAAAGGCAATTCTTTCTAATCTCTGCAATGTCTCAATTAATGCCCACCCCATTTTCATTTTATCAGGTTTTGTGGAAGATCTGACGCCCTTTAAATTTTGACCATTTTTTCAACCCGCGACCTGTCGTTTTTTTCTGGTTTCTCGGCGTAACCTCCGGAGCTGAAATGTCTTTGGAACAAAGACAATTCTTTCTAATTTCTGCAATGTCTCAATTAATACCCACGCCATTGTCATTTTATCAGGTTTTGGGGACGATCTGACGCCCTTTAAATTTTGACCATTTTTTCAACCCGCGACCTGTCGTTCTTTTCTGGTTTTTCGAGTAACCTCCGGAGCTGAAATTTCTTTGTAACAAAGGTAATTCTTCCTAATCTCTGCAATTTCTCCATTAATGCCAACCCTATTGTCATTTTATTAGGTTTTCGGGAAGATCTGACGCCCTTTAAATTTTGACCATTTTTTCAACCCGCGACCTGTCGTTTTTTTCTGGTTTTTCGTGTAACCTCCAAAGCTGAAATTTCTTTGGAACAAAGACAATTCTTTCTAATCTCTGCAATTTCCCCATTAATGCCCACCCCATTGTCATTTTATCAGGTTTTGGGGAAGATCTGACGCCCTTTAAATTTTGACCATTTTTTCAACCCGCGACCTGTCGTTTTTTTCTGGTTTTTCGTGTAACCTCCAGAGCTGAAATTTCTTTGGAACAAAGACAATTCTTTCTAATCTCTGCAATTTCTCCATTAATGCCCACCCCATTGTCATTTCATCAGGTTTTGGGGAAGATCTGATGCCCTTTAAATTTTGACCATTTTTTAAACCCGCGACCTGTCGTTTTTTTCTGGTTTTTCGTGTAACCTCCAGAGCTGAAATTTCTTTGGAACAAAGATAAATCTACCTAATCTCTGTAATTTCTCCATTAATGCCAACCCAATTCTCATTTTATTAGGTTTTGGGGAAGATCTGACGCCCTTTAAATTTTGACCATTTTTTCAACCCGCGACCGGTCGTTTTTTTCTGGTTTTTCGTGTAACCTCCAGAGCTGATATTTCTTTGGAACAAAGATAATTCTTCCTAATCTCTGCAATTTATCCATTAATGCCAACCCCATTGTCATTTTATTAGGTCTTGGGGAAGATCTGACGCCTTTTAAATTTTGACCATTTTTTCAACCCGCGACCTGTCGTTTTTTTCTGGTTTTTCGTGTAACCTCCAGAGCTGAAATTTCTTTGGAACAAAGACAATTCTTTCTAATCTCTGCAATTTCTCCATTAATGCCCACCCCATTGTCATTTCATCAGGTTTTGGGGAAGATCTGACGCCCTTTAAATTTTAACCATTTTTTCAACCCGCGACCTGTCGTTTTTTTCTGGTTTTTCGTGTAACCTCCGGAGCTGATATTTCTTTGGAACAAAGATAATTCTTCCTAATCTCTGCAATTTATCCATTAATGCCAACCCCATTGTAATTTTATTAGGTTTTGGGGAAGATCTGACGCCCTTTAAATTTTGACCATTTTTTCAACCCGCGACCTGTCGTTTTCTTCTGGTTTTTCGTGTAACCTCCAAAGCTGAAATTTCTTTGGAACAAAGACAATTCTTTCTAATCTCTGCAATTTCCCCATTAATGCCCACCCCATTGTCATTTTATCAGGTTTGGGGGAAGATCTGACGCCCTTTAAATTTTGACCATTTTTTCAACCCGCGACCTGTCGTTTTTTTCTGGTTTTTCATGTAACCTCCAGAGCTGAAATTTCTTTGGAACAAAGACAATTCTTTCTAATCTCTGCAATTTCTCAATTAATGCCCACCCCATTGTCATTTCATCAGGTTTTGGGGAAGATCTGACGCCCTTTAAATTTTGACCATTTTTTCAACCCGCGACCTGTCGTTTTTTTCTGGTTTTTCGTGTAACCTCCAGAGCTGAAATTTCTTTGGAACAAAGACAATTCTTTCTAATCTCTGCAATTTCTCCATTAATGCCCACCCCATTATCATTTCATCAGATTTTGAGGAAGATCTGACGCCCTTTAAATTTTAACCATTTTTTCAACCCGCGACCTGTCGTTTTTTTCTGGTTTTTCGTGTAACCTCCAGAGCTGAAATTTCTTTGGAACAAAGATAATTCTTCCTAATCTCTGCAATTTCTCCATTAATGCCAACCCCATTGTCATTTTTTCAGGTTTTGGGGAAGATCTGACGACCTTTAAATTTTGACCATTTTTTCAACCCGCGACCTGTCGTTTTTTTCTGGTTTTTCGTGTAACCTCCGGACCTGAAGTGTCTTTGGAACAAAGATAATTCTTTCTAATCTCTGCAATTTCCCCATTAATGCCCACCCCATTGTCATTTTATCAGGTTTGGGGGAAGATCTGACGCCCTTTAAATTTTGACCATTTTTTCAACCCGCGACCTGTCGTTTTTTTCTGGTTTTTCATGTAACCTCCAGAGCTGAAATTTCTTTGGAACAAAGACAATTCTTTCTAATCTCTGCAATTTCTCAATTAATGCCCACCCCATTGTCATTTCATCAGGTTTTGGGGAAGATCTGACGTCCTTTAAATTTTGACCATTTTTTCAACCCGCGACCTGTCGTTTTTTTCTGGTTTTTCGTGTAACCTCCAGAGCTGAAATTTCTTTGGAACAAAGACAATTCTTTCTAATCTCTGCAATTTCTCCATTAATGCCCACCCCATTATCATTTCATCAGATTTTGAGGAAGATCTGACGCCCTTTAAATTTTGACCATTTTTTCAACCCGCGACCTGTCGTTTTTTTCTGGTTTTTGGCGTAACCTCCAGAGCTGAAATTTCTTTGGAACAAAGATAATTCTACCTAATCTCTGTAATTTCTCCATTAATGCCAACCCAATTCTCATTTTATTAGGTTTTGGGGAAGATCTGACGCCCTTTAAATTTTGACCATTTTTTCAACCCGCGACCGGTCGTTTTTTTCTGGTTTTTCGTGTAACCTCCAGAGCTGATATTTCTTTGGAACAAAGATAATTCTTCCTAATCTCTGCAATTTATCCATTAATGCCCACCCCATTGTCATTTCATCAGGTTTTGGGGAAGATCTGACGCCCTTTAAATTTTGACCATTTTTTCAACCCGCGACCTGTCATTTTTTTCTGGTTTTTGGCGTAACCTCCGAAGCTGAAATGTCTTTGGAACAAAGGCAATTCTTTCTAATCTCTGCAATGTCTCAATTAATGCCCACCCCATTGTCATTTTATCAGGTTTTGTGGAAGATCTGACGCCCTTTAAATTTTGACCATTTTTTCAACCCGCGACCTGTCGTTTTTTTCTGGTTTTTGGCGTAACCTCCGGAGCTGAAATTTCTTTGGAACAAAGGCAATTCTTTCTAATCTCTGCAATGTCTCAATTAATACCCACGCCATTGTCATTTTATCAGGTTTTGGGGACGATCTGACGCCCTTTAAATTTTGACCATTTTTTCAACCCGCGACCTGTCGTTCTTTTCTGGTTTTTCGCGTAACCTCCGGAGCTGAAATTTCTTTGTAACAAAGGTAATTCTTCCTAATCTCTGCAATTTCTCCATTAATGCCAACCCTATTGTCATTTTATTAGGTTTTCGGGAAGATCTGACGCCCTTTAAATTTTGACCATTTTTTCAACCCGCGACCTGTCGTTTTTTTCTGGTTTTTCGTGTAACCTCCAAAGCTGAAATTTCTTTGGAACAAAGACAATTCTTTCTAATCTCTGCAATTTCCCCATTAATGCCCACCCCATTGTCATTTTATCAGGTTTTGGGGAAGATCTGACGCCCTTTAAATTTTGACCATTTTTTCAACCCGCGACCTTTCGTTTTTTTCTGGTTTTTCGTGTAACCTCCAGAGCTGAAATTTCTTTGGAACAAAGACAATTCTTTCTAATCTCTGCAATTTCTCCATTAATGCCCACCCCATTGTCATTTCATCAGGTTTTGGGGAAGATCTGACGCCCTTTAAATTTTGACCATTTTTTCAACCCGCGACCTGTCGTTTTTTTCTGGTTTTTCGTGTAACCTCCAGAGCTGAAATTTCTTTGGAACAAAGATAAATCTACCTAATCTCTGTAATTTCTCCATTAATGCCAACCCAATTCTCATTTTATTAGGTTTTGGGGAAGATCTGACGCCCTTTAAATTTTGACCATTTTTTCAACCCGCGACCGGTCGTTTTTTTCTGGTTTTTCGTGTAACCTCCAGAGCTGATATTTCTTTGGAACAAAGATAATTCTTCCTAATCTCTGCAATTTATCCATTAATGCCAACCCCATTGTCATTTTATTAGGTCTTGGGGAAGATCTGACGCCTTTTAAATTTTGACCATTTTTTCAACCCGCGACCTGTCGTTTTTTTCTGGTTTTTCGTGTAACCTCCAGAGCTGAAATTTCTTTGGAACAAAGACAATTCTTTCTAATCTCTGCAATTTCTCCATTAATGCCCACCCCATTGTCATTTCATCAGGTTTTGGGGAAGATCTGACGCCCTTTAAATTTTAACCATTTTTTCAACCCGCGACCTGTCGTTTTTTTCTGGTTTTTCGTGTAACCTCCGGAGCTGATATTTCTTTGGAACAAAGATAATTCTTCCTAATCTCTGCAATTTATCCATTAATGCCAACCCCATTGTAATTTTATTAGGTTTTGGGGAAGATCTGACGCCCTTTAAATTTTGACCATTTTTTCAACCCGCGACCTGTCGTTTTTTTCTGGTTTTTCGTGTAACCTCCAAAGCTGAAATTTCTTTGGAACAAAGACAATTCTTTCTAATCTCTGCAATTTCCCCATTAATGCCCATCCCATTGTCATTTTATCAGGTTTGGGGGAAGATCTGACGCCCTTTAAATTTTGACCATTTTTTCAACCCGCGACCTGTCGTTTTTTTCTGGTTTTTCGTGTAACCTCCAGAGCTGAAATTCCTTTGGAACAAAGACAATTCTTTCTAATCTCTGCAATTTCTCCATTAATGCCCACCCCATTATCATTTCATCAGGTTTGGAGGAAGATCTGACGCCCTTTAAATTTTAACCATTTTTTCAACCCGCGACCTGTCGTTTTTTTCTGGTTTTTCGTGTAACCTCCAGAGCTGAAATTTCTTTGGAACAAAGATAATTCTTCCTAATCTCTGCAATTTCTCCATTAATGCCAACCCCATTGTCATTTTATTAGGTTTTGGGGAAGATCTGACGACCTTTAAATTTTGACCATTTTTTCAACCCGCGACCTGTCGTTTTTTTCTGGTTTTTCGTGTAACCTCCGGACCTGAAGTGTCTTTGGAACAAAGATAATTCTTTCTAATCTCTGCAATTTCCCCATTAATGCCCACCCCATTGTCATTTTATCAGGTTTGGGGGAAGATCTGACGCCCTTTAAATTTTGACCATTTTTTCAACCCGCGACCTGTCGTTTTTTTCTGGTTTTTCGTGTAACCTCCAAAGCTGAAATTTCTTTGGAACAAAGACAATTCTTTCTAATCTCTGCAATTTCCCCATTAATGCCCATCCCATTGTCATTTTATCAGGTTTGGGGGAAGATCTGACGCCCTTTAAATTTTGACCATTTTTTCAACCCGCGACCTGTCGTTTTTTTCTGGTTTTTCGTGTAACCTCCAGAGCTGAAATTTCTTTGGAACAAAGACAATTCTTTCTAATCTCTGCAATTTCTCCATTAATGCCCACCCCATTATCATTTCATCAGGTTTGGAGGAAGATCTGACGCCCTTTAAATTTTAACCATTTTTTCAACCCGCGACCTGTCGTTTTTTTCTGGTTTTTCGTGTAACCTCCAGAGCTGAAATTTCTTTGGAACAAAGATAATTCTTCCTAATCTCTGCAATTTCTCCATTAATGCCAACCCCATTGTCATTTTATTAGGTTTTGGGGAAGATCTGACGACCTTTAAATTTTGACCATTTTTTCAACCCGCGACCTGTCGTTTTTTTCTGGTTTTTCGTGTAACCTCCGGACCTGAAGTGTCTTTGGAACAAAGATAATTCTTTCTAATCTCTGCAATTTCCCCATTAATGCCCACCCCATTGTCATTTTATCAGGTTTGGGGGAAGATCTGACGCCCTTTAAATTTTGACCATTTTTTCAACCCGCGACCTGTCGTTTTTTTCTGGTTTTTCGTGTAACCTCCAAAGCTGAAATTTCTTTGGAACAAAGACAATTCTTTCTAATCTCTGCAATTTCCCCATTAATGCCCATCCCATTGTCATTTTATCAGGTTTGGGGGAAGATCTGACGCCCTTTAAATTTTGACCATTTTTTCAACCCGCGACCTGTCGTTTTTTTCTGGTTTTTCGTGTAACCTCCAGAGCTGAAATTTCTTTGGAACAAAGACAATTCTTTCTAATCTCTGCAATTTCTCCATTAATGCCCACCCCATTATCATTTCATCAGGTTTGGAGGAAGATCTGACGCCCTTTAAATTTTAACCATTTTTTCAACCCGCGACCTGTCGTTTTTTTCTGGTTTTTCGTGTAACCTCCAGAGCTGAAATTTCTTTGGAACAAAGATAATTCTTCCTAATCTCTGCAATTTCTCCATTAATGCCAACCCCATTGTCATTTTATTAGGCTTTGGGGAAGATCTGACGCCCTTTAAATTTTAACCATTTTTTCAACCCGCGACCTGTCGTTTTTTTCTGGTTTTTCGTGTAACCTCCAGAGCTGATATTTCTTTGGAACAAAGATAATTCTTCCTAATCTCTGCAATTTCTCCATTAATGCCAACCCCATTGTCATTTTATTAGGTTTTGGGGAAGATCTGACGACCTTTAAATTTTGACCATTTTTTCAACCCGCGACCTGTCGTTTTTTTCTGGTTTTTGGCGTAACCTCCGGACCTGAAATGTCTTTGGAACAAAGATAATTCTTTCTAATCTCTGCAATTTCCCCATTAATGCCCACCCCATTGTCACTTTATCAGGTTTGGGGGAAGATCTGACGCCCTTTAAATTTTAACCATTTTTTCAACCCGCGACCTTTCGTTTTTTTCTGGTTTATCGTATAACCTCCAGAGCTGAAATTTCTTTGGAACAAAGATAATTCTTCCTAATCTCTGCAATTGCTCCATTAATGCCAACCCCATTGTCATTTTATTAGGTTTTGGGGAAGATCTGACGACCTTTAAATTTTGACCATTTTTTCAACCCGCGACCTGTCGTTCTTTTATGGTTTCTGGCGTAACCTCCGGAGCTGAAATTTCTTTGGAACAAAGACAATTCTTTCTAATCTCCGCAATGTCTCAATTAATGCCCACCACATTGTCATTTTATCAGGTTTTGGGGAGGATCTGACGCCCTTTAAATTTTGACCATTTTTTCAACCCGCGACCTGTCGTTTTTTTCTGGTTTTTCGTGTAACCTCCGAAGCTGAAATTTCTTTGGAACAAAAATAATTCTTTCTAATCTCTGCAATTTCCCCATTAATGCCCACCCCATTGTCATTTTATCAGGTTTTGGGGAAGATCTGACACGCTTTAAATTTTGACCATTTTTTCAACCCGCGACCTGTCGTTCTTTTCTGGTTTTTCACATAACCTCCGGACCTGAAATGTCTTTGGAACAAAGATAATTCTTTCTAATCTCTGCAATTTCTCCATTAATGCCCAACCCATTGTCATTTTATCAGGTTTTGGGAAGATCTGACGCCCTTTAAATTTTGACCATTTTTTCAACCCGCGACCTGTCATTCTTTTTTGGTTTCTCGCGTAACCTCCGGAGTTGATATTTCTTAGGAACAAAGGTAGTTCTTCCTAATCTCTGCAATTTCTCCATTAATGCCAACCCCATTGTCATTTTATTAGGTTTTGGGGAGGATCTGACGCCCTTTAAATTTTGACCATTTTTTCAACCCGCGACCTGTCGTTCTTTTCTGGTTTTTCGTGTAACCTCCAAAGCTGAAATTTCTTTGGAACAAAGGCAATTCTTTCTAATCTCTGCAATTTCCCCATTAATGCCCATCCCATTGTCATTTTATCAGGTTTGGGGGAAGATCTGACGCCCTTTAAATTTTGACCATTTTTTCAACCCGCGACCTGTCGTTTTTTTCTGTTTTTTTCGTGTAACCTCCAGAGCTGAAATTTCTTTGGAACAAAGACAATTCTTTCTAATCTCTGCAATTTCTCCATTAATGCCCACCCCATTATCATTTCATCAGGTTTGGAGGAATATCTGACGCCCTTTAAATTTTAACCATTTTTTCAACCCGCGACCTGTCGTTTTTTTCTGGTTTTTCGTGTAACCTCCAGAGCTGAAATTTCTTTGGAACAAAGATAATTCTTCCTAATCTCTGCAATTTCTCCATTAATGCCAACCCCATTGTCATTTTATTAGGTTTTGGGGAGGATCTGACGCCCTTTAAATTTTGACCATTTTTTCAACCCGCGACCTGTCGTCCTTTTCTGGTTTTTCGTGTAACCTCCAAAGCTGAAATTTCTTTGGAACAAAAATAATTCTTTCTAATCTCTGCAATTTCCCCATTAATGCCCACCCCATTGTCATTTTATCAGGTTTTAGGGAAGATCTGACACGCTTTAAATTTTGACCATTTTTTCAACCCGCGACCTGTCGTTCTTTTCTGGTTTTTCACATAACCTCCGGACCTGAAATGTCTTTGGAACAAAGATAATTCTTTCTAATCTCTGCAATTTCTCCATTAATGCCCAACCCATTGTCATTTCATCAGGTTTTGGGGAAGATCTGACGCCCTTTAAATTTTGACCATTTTTTCAACCCGCGACCTGTCGTTCTTTTCTGGTTTTTGGCCTAACCTCCGGAGCTGAAATTTCTTTGGAACAAAGATAATTCTTTCTAATCTCTGCAATTTCCCCATTAATGCCCACCCCATTGTCATTTTATCAGGTTTGGGGGAAGATCTGACGCCCTTTAAATTTTGACCATTTTTTCAACCCGCGACCTGTCGTTTTTTTCTGGTTTTTGGCGTAACCTCAGGAGCTGAAATTTCTTTGGAACAAAGGCAATTCTTTCTAATCTCTGCAATTTCTCCATTAATGCCCACCCCATTATCATTTCATCAGGTTTGGAGGAAGATCTGACGCCCTTTAAATTTTAACCATTTTTTCAACCCGCGACCTGTCGTTTTTTTCTGGTTTTTCGTGTAACCTCCAGAGCTGAAATTTCTTTGGAACAAAGATAATTCTTCCTAATCTCTGCAATTTCTCCATTAATGCCAACCCCATTGTCATTTTATTAGGTTTTGGGGAAGATCTGACGACCTTTAAATTTTGACCATTTTTTCAACCCGCGACCTGTCGTTTTTTTCTGGTTTTTCGTGTAACCTCCGGACCTGAAGTGTCTTTGGAACAAAGATAATTCTTTCTAATCTCTGCAATTTCCCCATTAATGCCCACCCCATTGTCATTTTATCAGGTTTGGGGGAAGATCTGACGCCCTTTAAATTTTGACCATTTTTTCAACCCGCGACCTGTCGTTTTTTTCTGGTTTTTCATGTAACCTCCAGAGCTGAAATTTCTTTGGAACAAAGACAATTCTTTCTAATCTCTGCAATTTCTCAATTAATGCCCACCCCATTGTCATTTCATCAGGTTTTGGGGAAGATCTGACGCCCTTTAAATTTTGACCATTTTTTCAACCCGCGACCTGTCGTTTTTTTCTGGTTTTTCGTGTAACCTCCAGAGCTGAAATTTCTTTGGAACAAAGACAATTCTTTCTAATCTCTGCAATTTCTCCATTAATGCCCACCCCATTATCATTTCATCAGATTTTGAGGAAGATCTGACGCCCTTTAAATTTTAACCATTTTTTCAACCCGCGACCTGTCGTTTTTTTCTGGTTTTTCGTGTAACCTCCAGAGCTGAAATTTCTTTGGAACAAAGATAATTCTTCCTAATCTCTGCAATTTCTCCATTAATGCCAACCCCATTGTCATTTTATTAGGTTTTGGGGAAGATCTGACGACCTTTAAATTTTGACCATTTTTTCAACCCGCGACCTGTCGTTTTTTTCTGGTTTTTGGCGTAACCTCCGGACCTGAAATGTCTTTGGAACAAAGATAATTCTTTCTAATCTCTGCAATTTCCCCATTAATGCCCACCCCATTGTCACTTTATCAGGTTTGGGGGAAGATCTGACGCCCTTTAAATTTTAACCATTTTTTCAACCCGCGACCTTTCGTTTTTTTCTGGTTTATCGTATAACCTCCAGAGCTGAAATTTCTTTGAAACAAAGATAATTCTTCCTAATCTCTGCAATTGCTCCATTAATGCCAACCCCATTGTCATTTTATTAGGTTTTGGGGAAGATCTGACGACCTTTAAATTTTGACCATTTTTTCAACCCGCGACCTGTCGTTCTTTTTTGGTTTCTCGCGTAACCTCCGGAGCTGATATTTCTTTGGAACAAAGGTAGTTCTTCCTAATCTCTGCAATTTCTCCATTAATGCCAACCCCATTGTCATTTTATTAGGTTTTGGGGAGGATCTGACGCCCTTTAAATTTTGACCATTTTTTCAACCCGCGACCTGTCGTTCTTTTCTGGTTTTTCGTGTAACCTCCAAAGCTGAAATTTCTTTGGAACAAAAATAATTCTTTCTAATCTCTGCAATTTCCCCATTAATGCCCACCCCATTGTCATTTTATCAGGTTTTGGGGAAGATCTGACACGCTTTAAATTTTGACCATTTTTTCAACCCGCGACCTGTCGTTCTTTTCTGGTTTTTCACATAACCTCCGGACCTGAAATGTCTTTGGAACAAAGATAATTCTTTCTAATCTCTGCAATTTCTCCATTAATGCCCAACCCATTGTCATTTTATCAGGTTTTGGGAAGATCTGACGCCCTTTAAATTTTGACCATTTTTTCAACCCGCGACCTGTCATTCTTTTTTGGTTTCTCGCGTAACCTCCGGAGCTGATATTTCTTTGGAACAAAGATAATTCTACCTAATCTCTGCAATTTCTCCATTAATGCCCACCCCATTGTCATTTCATCAGGTTTTGGGGAAGATCTGACACGCTTTAAATTTTGACCATTTTTTCAACCCGCGACCTGTCGTTTTTTTCTGGTTTTTCGTGTAACCTCCAGAGCTGAAATTTCTTTGGAACAAAGACAATTCTTTCTAATCTCTGCAATTTCTCCATTAATACCCACCCCATTGTCATTTCATCAGGTTTTGGGGAAGATCTGACGCCCTTTAAATTTTGACCATTTTTTCAACCCGCGACCTGTCGTTCTTTTCTGGTTTTTGGCGTAACCTCCGGAGCTGAAATTTCTTTGGAACAAAGATAATTCTTTCTAATCTCTGCAATTTCCCCATTAATGCCCACCCCATTGTCATTTTATCAGGTTTGGGGGAAGATCTGACGCCCTTTAAATTTTGACCATTTTTTCAACCCGCGACCTGTCGTTTTTTTCTGGTTTTTGGCGTAACCTCAGGAGCTGAAATTTCTTTGGAACAAAGGCAATTCTTTCTAATCTCTGCAATGTCTCAATTAATGCCCACCCCATTGTCATTTTATCAGGTTTGGGGGAAGATCTGACGCCCTTTAAATTTTGACCATTTTTTCAACCCGCGACCTTTCGTTCTTTTCTGGTTTTTCGCGTAACCTCCGGACCTGAAATGTCTTTGGAACAAAGATAATTCTTTCTAATCTCTGCAATTTCCCCATTAATGCCCACCCCATTGTCATTTTATCAGGTTTGGGGGAAGATCTGACGCCCTTTAAATTTTAACCATTTTTTCAACCCGCGACCTGTCGTTTTTTTCTGGTTTTTCGTGTAACCTCCAGAGCTGAAATTTCTTTGGAACAAAGATAATTCTTCCTAATCTCTGCAATTTCTCCATTAATGCCAACCCCATTGTCATTTTATTAGGTTTTGGGGAAGATCTGACGACCTTTAAATTTTGACCTATTTTCAACCCGCGACCTGTCGTTCTTTTATGGTTTCTGGCGTGACCTCCGGAGCTGATATTTCTTTGGAACAAAGATAATTCTTCCTAATCTCTGCAATTTATCCATTAATGCCAACCCCATTGTCATTTTATTAGGTTTTGGGGAAGATCTGACGCCCTTTAAATTTTGACCATTTTTTCAACCCGCGACCTGTCGTTTTTTTCTGGTTTTTGGCGTAACCTCCGGACCTGAAATGTCTTTGGAACAAAGATAATTCTTTCTAATCTCTGCAATTTCCCCATTAATGCCCACCACATTGTCATTTTATCAGGTTTGGGGGAAGATCTGACGCCCTTTAAATTTTGACCATTTTTTCAACCCGCGACCTGTCGTTTTTTTCTGGTTTTTCTTGTAACCTCCAAAGCTGAAATTTCTTTGGAACAAAAATAATTCTTTCTAATCTCTGCAATTTCCCCATTAATGCCCACCCCATTGTCATTTTATCAGGTTTTGGGGAAGATCTGACACGCTTTAAATTTTGACCATTTTTTCAACCCGCGACCTGTCGTTCTTTTCTGGTTTTTCACATAACCTCCGGACCTGAAATGTCTTTGGAACAAAGATAATTCTTTCTAATCTCTGCAATTTCTCCATTAATGCCCAACCCATTGTCATTTTATCAGGTTTTGGGAAGATCTGACGCCCTTTAAATTTTGACCCTTTTTTCAACCCGCGACCTGTCATTCGTTTTTGGTTTCTGGCGTAACCTCCGGAGTTGAAATTTCTTTGGAACAAAGATAATTCTTTCTAATCTCTGCAATTTCCCCATTAATGCCCACCCCATTGTCATTTTATCAGGTTTGGGGGAAGATCTGACGCCCTTTAAATTTTGACCATTTTTTCAACCCGCGACCTGTCGTTTTTTTCTGGTTTTTCGTGTAACCTCCAGAGCTGAAATTTCTTTGGAACAAAGATAATTCTTCCTAATCTCTGCAATTTCTCCATTAATGCCAACCCCATTGTCATTTTATTAGGTTTTGGGGAAGATCTGACGACCTTTAAATTTTGATCTATTTTCAACCCGCGACCTGTCGTTCTTTTATGGTTTCTGGCGTAACCTCCGGAGCTGATATTTCTTTGGAACAAAGATAATTCTTCCTAATCTCTGCAATTTATCCATTAATGCCAACCCCATTTTCATTTTATTAGGTTTTGGGGAAGATCTGACGCCCTTTAAATTTTGACCATTTTTTCAACCCGCGACCTGTCGTTTTTTTCTGGTTTTTGGCGTAACCTCCGGACCTGAAATGTCTTTGGAACAAAGATAATTCTTTCTAATCTCTGCAATTTCCCCATTAATGCCCACCACATTGTCATTTTATCAGGTTTGGGGGAAGATCTGACGCCCTTTAAATTTTGACCATTTTTTCAACCTGCGACCTGTCGTTTTTTTCTGGTTTTTCGTGTAACGTCCAGAGCTGAAAATTCTTTGGAACAAAGACAATTCTTTCTAATCTCTGCAATTTCTCCATTAATACCCACCCCATTGTCATTTCATCAGGTTTTGGGGAAGATCTGACGCCCTTTAAATTTTGACCATTTTTTCAACCCGCGACCTGTCGTTCTTTTCTGGTTTTTGGCGTAACCTCCGGACCTGAAATGTCTTTGGAACAAAGATAATTCTTTCTAATCTCTGCAATTTCTCCATTAATGCCCAACCCATTGTCATTTTATCAGGTTTTGGGAAGATCTGACGCCCTTTAAATTTTGACCATTTTTTCAACCCGCGACCTGTCATTCTTTTTTGGTTTCTCGCGTAACCTCCGGAGCTGATATTTCTTTGGAACAAAGATAATTCTACCTAATCTCTGCAATTTCTCTATTAATGCCCACCCCATTGTCATTTCATCAGGTTTTGGGGAAGATCTGACACGCTTTAAATTTTGACCATTTTTTCAACCCGCGACCTGTCGTTTTTTTCTAGTTTTTCGTGTAACCTCCAGAGCTGAAATTTCTTTGGAACAAAGACAATTCTTTCTAATCTCTGCAATTTCCCCATTAATGCCCACCCCATTGTCATTTTATCAGGTTTGGGGGAAGATCTGACGCCCTTTAAATTTTGACCATTTTTTCAACCCGCGACCTGTCGTTTTTTTCTGGTTTTTCGTGTAACCTCCAAAGCTGAAATTTCTTTGGAACAAAAATAATTCTTTCTAATCTCTGCAATTTCCCCATTAATGCCCACCCCATTGTCATTTTATCAGGTTTTGGGGAAGATCTGACACGCTTTAAATTTTGACCATTTTTTCAACCCGCGACCTGTCGTTCTTTTCTGGTTTTTCACATAACCTCCGGACCTGAAATGTCTTTGGAACAAAGATAATTCTTTCTAATCTCTGCAATTTCTCCATTAATGCCCAACCCATTGTCATTTTATCAGGTTTTGGGAAGATCTGACGCCCTTTAAATTTTGACCATTTTTTCAACCCGCGACCTGTCATTCTTTTTTGGTTTCTTGCGTAACCTCCGGAGCTGATATTTCTTTGGAACAAAGATAATTCTACCTAATCTCTGCAATTTCTCCATTAATGCCCACCCCATTGTCATTTCATCAGGTTTTGGGGAAGATCTGACACGCTTTAAATTTTGACCATTTTTTCAACTTGCGACCTGTCGTTTTTTTCTGGTTTTTCGTGTAACCTCCAGAGCTGAAAATTCTTTGGAACAAAGACAATTCTTTCTAATCTCTGCAATTTCTCCATTAATACCCACCCCATTGTCATTTCATCAGGTTTTGGGGAAGATCTGACGCCCTTTAAATTTTGACCATTTTTTCAACCCGCGACCTGTCGTTCTTTTCTGGTTTTTGGCGTAACCTCCGGAGCTGAAATTTCTTTGGAACAAAGATAATTCTTTCTAATCTCTGCAATTTCCCCATTAATGCCCACCCCATTGTCATTTTATCAGGTTTGGGGGAAGATCTGACGCCCTTTAAATTTTGACCATTTTTTCAACCCGCGACCTGTCGTTTTTTTCTGGTTTTTGGCGTAACCTCAGGAGCTGAAATTTCTTTGGAACAAAGGCAATTCTTTCTAATCTCTGCAATGTCTCAATTAATGCCCACCCCATTGTCATTTTATCAGGTTTTGTGGAAGGTCTGACGCCCTTTAAATTTTGACCATTTTTTCAACCCGCGACCTGTCGTTTTTTTCTGTTTTTTCGTGTAACCTCCAGAGCTGAAATTTCTATGGAACAAAGACAATTCTTTCAAATCTCTGCAATTTCTCCATTAATGCCCACCCCATTGTCATTTCATCAGGTTTTGGGGAAGATCTGACACGCTTTAAATTTTGACCATTTTTTCAACCCGCGACCTTTCGTTCTTTTCTGGTTTTTCGCGTAACCTCCGGACCTGAAATGTCTTTGGAACAAAGATAATTCTTTCTAATCTCTGCAATTTCCCCATTAATGCCCACCCCATTGTCATTTTATCAGGTTTGGGGGAAGATCTGACGCCCTTTAAATTTTAACCATTTTTTCAACCCGCGACCTTTCGTTTGTTTTCTGGTTTTTAGTGTAACCTCCAGAGCTGAAATTTCTTTGGAACAAAGATAATTCTTCCTAATCTCTGCAATTTCTCCATTAATGCCAACCCCATTGTCATTTTATTAGGTTTTGGGGAAGATCTGACGACCTTTAAATTTTGACCTATTTTCAACCCGCGACCTGTCGTTCTTTTATGGTTTCTGGCGTAACCTCCGGAGCTGATATTTCTTTGGAACAAAGATAATTCTTCCTAATCTCTGCAATTTATCCATTAATGCCAACCCCATTGTCATTTTATTAGGTTTTGGGGAAGATCTGACGCCC
Source organism: Euthynnus affinis (assembly GCA_029490765.1). NCBI lineage: Eukaryota > Metazoa > Chordata > Actinopteri > Scombriformes > Scombridae > Euthynnus > Euthynnus affinis. The sequence continues at coordinate 4,447,862 of CM055843.1, forward strand.
TTTAAATTTTGACCATTTTTTCAACCCGCGACCTGTCGTTTTTTTCTGGTTTTTCACATAACCTCCGGACCTGAAATGTCTTTGGAACAAAGATAATTCTTTCTAATCTCTGCAATTTCCCCATTAATGCCCACCCCATTGTCATTTTATCAGGTTTGGGGGAAGATCTGACGCCCTTTAAATTTTAACCATTTTTTCAACCCGCGACCTTTCGTTTTTTTCTGGTTTATCGTGTAACCTCCAGAGCTGAAATTTCTTTGGAACAAAGATAATTCTTCCTAATCTCTGCAATTGCTCCATTAATGCCAACCCCATTGTCATTTTATTAGGTTTTGGGGAAGATCTGACGACCTTTAAATTTTGACCATTTTTTCAACCCGCGACCTGTCGTTCTTTTATGGTTTCTGGCGTAACCTCCGGAGCTGAAATTTCTTTGGAACAAAGACAATTCTTTCTAATCTCCGCAATGTCTCAATTAATACCCACCCCATTGTCATTTTATCAGGTTTTGGGGAGGGTCTGACGACCTTTAAATTTTGACCATTTTTTCAACCCGCGACCTGTCGTTCTTTTATGGTTTCTCGCGTAACCTCCGGAGCTGATATTTCTTTGGAACAAAGGTAGTTCTTCCTAATCTCTGCAATTTCTCCATTAATGCCAACCCCATTGTCATTTTATTAGGTTTTGGGGAGGATCTGACGCCCTTTAAATTTTGACCATTTTTTCAACCCGCGACCTGTCGTTCTTTTCTGGTTTTTCGTGTAACCTCCAAAGCTGAAATTTCTTTGGAACAAAAATAATTCTTTCTAATCTCTGCAATTTCCCCATTAATGCCCACCCCATTGTCATTTTATCAGGTTTTGGGGAAGATCTGACACGCTTTAAATTTTGACCATTTTTTCAACCCGCGACCTGTCGTTCTTTTCTGGTTTTTCACATAACCTCCGGACCTGAAATGTCTTTGGAACAAAGATAATTCTTTCTAATCTCTGCAATTTCTCCATTAATGCCCAACCCATTGTCATTTTATCAGGTTTTGGGAAGATCTGACGCCCTTTAAATTTTGACCATTTTTTCAACCCGCGACCTGTCATTCTTTTTTGGTTTCTCGCGTAACCTCCGGAGCTGATATTTCTTTGGAACAAAGATAATTCTACCTAATCTCTGCAATTTCTCCATTAATGCCCACCCCATTGTCATTTCATCAGGTTTTGGGGAAGATCTGACACGCTTTAAATTTTGACCATTTTTTCAACCCGCGACCTGTCGTTTTTTTCTGGTTTTTCGTGTAACCTCCAGAGCTGAAATTTCTTTGGAACAAAGACAATTCTTTCTAATCTCTGCAATTTCTCCATTAATACCCACCCCATTGTCATTTCATCAGGTTTTGGGGAAGATCTGACGCCCTTTAAATTTTGACCATTTTTTCAACCCGCGACCTGTCGTTCTTTTCTGGTTTTTGGCGTAACCTCCGGAGCTGAAATTTCTTTGGAACAAAGATAATTCTTTCTAATCTCTGCAATTTCCCCATTAATGCCCACCCCATTGTCATTTTATCAGGTTTGGGGGAAGATCTGACGCCCTTTAAATTTTGACCATTTTTTCAACCCGCGACCTGTCGTTTTTTTCTGGTTTTTGGCGTAACCTCAGGAGCTGAAATTTCTTTGGAACAAAGGCAATTCTTTCTAATCTCTGCAATGTCTCAATTAATGCCCACCCCATTGTCATTTTATCAGGTTTTGTGGAAGGTCTGACGCCCTTTAAATTTTGACCATTTTTTCAACCCACGACCTGTCGTTTTTTTCTGGTTTTTCGTGTAACCTCCAGAGCTGAAATTTCTATGGAACAAAGACAATTCTTTCTAATCTCTGCAATTTCTCCATTAATGCCCACCCCATTATCATTTCATCAGGTTTTGGGGAAGATCTGACACGCTTTAAATTTTGACCATTTTTTCAACCCGCGACCTTTCGTTCTTTTCTGGTTTTTCGCGTAACCTCCGGACCTGAAATGTCTTTGGAACAAAGATAATTCTTTCTAATCTCTGCAATTTCCCCATTAATGCCCACCCCATTGTCATTTTATCAGGTTTGGGGGAAGATCTGACGCCCTTTAAATTTTAACCATTTTTTCAACCCGCGACCTGTCGTTTTTTTCTGGTTTTTCGTGTAACCTCCAGAGCTGAAATTTCTTTGGAACAAAGATAATTCTTCCTAATCTCTGCAATTTCTCCATTAATGCCAACCCCATTGTCATTTTATTAGGTTTTGGGGAAGATCTGACGACCTTTAAATTTTGACCTATTTTCAACCCGCGACCTGTCGTTCTTTTATGGTTTCTGGCGTAACCTCCGGAGCTGATATTTCTTTGGAACAAAGGTAGTTCTTCCTAATCTCTGCAATTTCTCCATTAATGCCAACCCCATTGTCATTTTATTAGGTTTTGGGGAGGATCTGACGCCCTTTAAATTTTGACCATTTTTTCAACCCGCGACCTGTCGTTCTTTTCTGGTTTTTCGTGTAACCTCCAAAGCTGAAATTTCTTTGGAACAAAAATAATTCTTTCTAATCTCTGCAATTTCCCCATTAATGCCCACCCCATTGTCATTTTATCAGGTTTTGGGGAAGATCTGACACGCTTTAAATTTTGACCATTTTTTCAACCCGCGACCTGTCGTTCTTTTCTGGTTTTTCACATAACCTCCGGACCTGAAATGTCTTTGGAACAAAGATAATTCTTTCTAATCTCTGCAATTTCTCCATTAATGCCCAACCCATTGTCATTTTATCAGGTTTTGGGAAGATCTGACGCCCTTTAAATTTTGACCATTTTTTCAACCCGCGACCTGTCGTTCTTTTCTGGTTTTTGGCGTAACCTCCGGAGCTGAAATTTCTTTGGAACAAAGATAATTCTTTCTAATCTCTGCAATTTCTCCATTAATGCCCACCCCATTGTCATTTCATCAGGTTTTGGGGAAGATCTGACACGCTTTAAATTTTGACCATTTTTTCAACCCGCGACCTGTCGTTTTTTTCTGGTTTTTCGTGTAACCTCCAGAGCTGAAATTTCTTTGGAACAAAGACAATTCTTTCTAATCTCTGCAATTTCTCCATTAATACCCACCCCATTGTCATTTCATCAGGTTTTGGGGAAGATCTGACGCCCTTTAAATTTTGACCATTTTTTCAACCCGCGACCTGTCGTTCTTTTCTGGTTTTTGGCCTAACCTCCGGAGCTGAAATTTCTTTGGAACAAAGATAATTCTTTCTAATCTCTGCAATTTCCCCATTAATGCCCACCCCATTGTCATTTTATCAGGTTTGGGGGAAGATCTGACGCCCTTTAAATTTTGACCATTTTTTCAACCCGCGACCTGTCGTTTTTTTCTGGTTTTTGGCGTAACCTCAGGAGCTGAAATTTCTTTGGAACAAAGGCAATTCTTTCTAATCTCTGCAATGTCTCAATTAATGCCCACCCCATTGTCATTTTATCAGGTTTTGTGGAAGGTCTGACGCCCTTTAAATTTTGACCATTTTTTCAACCCACGACCTGTCGTTTTTTTCTGGTTTTTCGTGTAACCTCCAGAGCTGAAATGTCTTTGGAACAAAGATAATTCTTTCTAATCTCTGCAATTTCCCCATTAATGCCCACCCCATTGTCATTTTATCAGGTTTGGGGGAAGATCTGACGCCCTTTAAATTTTAACCATTTTTTCAACCCGCGACCTGTCGTTTTTTTCTGGTTTTTCGTGTAACCTCCAGAGCTGAAATTTCTTTGGAACAAAGATAATTCTTCCTAATCTCTGCAATTTCTCCATTAATGCCAACCCCATTGTCATTTTATTAGGTTTTGGGGAAGATCTGACGACCTTTAAATTTTGACCTATTTTCAACCCGCGACCTGTCGTTCTTTTATGGTTTCTGGCGTAACCTCCGGAGCTGATATTTCTTTGGAACAAAGATAATTCTTCCTAATCTCTGCAATTTATCCATTAATGCCAACCCCATTGTCATTTTATTAGGTTTTGGGGAAGATCTGACGCCCTTTAAATTTTGACCATTTTTTCAACCCGCGACCTGTCGTTTTTTTCTGGTTTTTGGCGTAACCTCCGGACCTGAAATGTCTTTGGAACAAAGATAATTCTTTCTAATCTCTGCAATTTCCCCATTAATGCCCACCACATTGTCATTTTATCAGGTTTGGGGGAAGATCTGACGCCCTTTAAATTTTGACCATTTTTTCAACCCGCGACCTGTCGTTTTTTTCTGGCTTTTCATGTAACCTCCAAAGCTGAAATTTCTTTGGAACAAAAATAATTCTTTCTAATCTCTGCAATTTCCCCATTAATGCCCACCCCATTGTCATTTTATCAGGTTTTGGGGAAGATCTGACACGCTTTAAATTTTGACCATTTTTTCAACCCGCGACCTGTCGTTCTTTTCTGGTTTTTCACATAACCTCCGGACCTGAAATGTCTTTGGAACAAAGATAATTCTTTCTAATCTCTGCAATTTCTCCATTAATGCCCAACCCATTGTCATTTTATCAGGTTTTGGGAGGATCTGACGCCCTTTAAATTTTGACCCTTTTTTCAACCCGCGACCTGTCATTCTTTTTTGGTTTCTGGCGTAACCTCCGGAGCTGATATTTCTTTGGAACAAAGATAATTCTACCTAATCTCTGCAATTTCTCCATTAATGCCCACCCCATTGTAATTTCATCAGGTTTTGGGGAAGATCTGACACGCTTTAAATTTTGACCATTTTTTCAACCTGCGACCTGTCGTTTTTTTCTGGTTTTTCGTGTAACCTCCAGAGCTGAAATTTCTTTGGAACAAAGACAATTCTTTCTAATCTCTGCAATTTCTCCATTAATACCCACCCCATTGTCATTTCATCAGGTTTTGGGGAAGATCTGACGCCCTTTAAATTTTGACCATTTTTTCAACCCGCGACCTGTTGTTCTTTTCTGGTTTTTGGCGTAACCTCCGGACCTGAAATGTCTTTGGAACAAAGACAATTCTTTCTAATCTCTGCAATTTCTCCATTAATACCCACCCCATTGTCATTTCATCAGGTTTTGGGGAAGATCTGACGCCCTTTAAATTTTGACCATTTTTTCAACCCGCGACCTGTCGTTCTTTTCTGGTTTTTGGCCTAACCTCCGGAGCTGAAATTTCTTTGGAACAAAGATAATTCTTTCTAATCTCTGCAATTTCCCCATTAATGCCCACCCCATTGTCATTTTATCAGGTTTGGGGGAAGATCTGACGCCCTTTAAATTTTGACCATTTTTTCAACCCGCGACCTGTCGTTTTTTTCTGGTTTTTGGCGTAACCTCAGGAGCTGAAATTTCTTTGGAACAAAGGCAATTCTTTCTAATCTCTGCAATGTCTCAATTAATGCCCACCCCATTGTCATTTTATCAGGTTTTGTGGAAGGTCTGACGCCCTTTAAATTTTGACCATTTTTTCAACCCACGACCTGTCGTTTTTTTCTGGTTTTTCGTGTAACCTCCAGAGCTGAAATGTCTTTGGAACAAAGATAATTCTTTCTAATCTCTGCAATTTCCCCATTAATGCCCACCCCATTGTCATTTTATCAGGTTTGGGGGAAGATCTGACGCCCTTTAAATTTTAACCATTTTTTCAACCCGCGACCTGTCGTTTTTTTCTGGTTTTTCGTGTAACCTCCAGAGCTGAAATTTCTTTGGAACAAAGATAATTCTTCCTAATCTCTGCAATTTCTCCATTAATGCCAACCCCATTGTCATTTTATTAGGTTTTGGGGAAGATCTGACGACCTTTAAATTTTGACCTATTTTCAACCCGCGACCTGTCGTTCTTTTATGGTTTCTGGCGTAACCTCCGGAGCTGATATTTCTTTGGAACAAAGATAATTCTTCCTAATCTCTGCAATTTATCCATTAATGCCAACCCCATTGTCATTTTATTAGGTTTTGGGGAAGATCTGACGCCCTTTAAATTTTGACCATTTTTTCAACCCGCGACCTGTCGTTTTTTTCTGGTTTTTGGCGTAACCTCCGGACCTGAAATGTCTTTGGAACAAAGATAATTCTTTCTAATCTCTGCAATTTCCCCATTAATGCCCACCACATTGTCATTTTATCAGGTTTGGGGGAAGATCTGACGCCCTTTAAATTTTGACCATTTTTTCAACCCGCGACCTGTCGTTTTTTTCTGGCTTTTCATGTAACCTCCAAAGCTGAAATTTCTTTGGAACAAAAATAATTCTTTCTAATCTCTGCAATTTCCCCATTAATGCCCACCCCATTGTCATTTTATCAGGTTTTGGGGAAGATCTGACACGCTTTAAATTTTGACCATTTTTTCAACCCGCGACCTGTCGTTCTTTTCTGGTTTTTCACATAACCTCCGGACCTGAAATGTCTTTGGAACAAAGATAATTCTTTCTAATCTCTGCAATTTCTCCATTAATGCCCAACCCATTGTCATTTTATCAGGTTTTGGGAGGATCTGACGCCCTTTAAATTTTGACCCTTTTTTCAACCCGCGACCTGTCATTCTTTTTTGGTTTCTGGCGTAACCTCCGGAGCTGATATTTCTTTGGAACAAAGATAATTCTACCTAATCTCTGCAATTTCTCCATTAATGCCCACCCCATTGTAATTTCATCAGGTTTTGGGGAAGATCTGACACGCTTTAAATTTTGACCATTTTTTCAACCTGCGACCTGTCGTTTTTTTCTGGTTTTTCGTGTAACCTCCAGAGCTGAAATTTCTTTGGAACAAAGACAATTCTTTCTAATCTCTGCAATTTCTCCATTAATACCCACCCCATTGTCATTTCATCAGGTTTTGGGGAAGATCTGACGCCCTTTAAATTTTGACCATTTTTTCAACCCGCGACCTGTTGTTCTTTTCTGGTTTTTGGCGTAACCTCCGGACCTGAAATGTCTTTGGAACAAAGACAATTCTTTCTAATCTCTGCAATTTCTCCATTAATACCCACCCCATTGTCATTTCATCAGGTTTTGGGGAAGATCTGACGCCCTTTAAATTTTGACCATTTTTTCAACCCGCGACCTGTTGTTCTTTTCTGGTTTTTGGCGTAACCTCCGGACCTGAAATGTCTTTGGAACAAAGATAATTCTTTCTAATCTCTGCAATTTCCCCATTAATGCCCACCACATTGTCATTTTATCAGGTTTGGGGGAAGATCTGACGCCCTTTAAATTTTGACCATTTTTTCAACCCGCGACCTGTCGTTTTTTTCTGGTTTTTGGCGTAACCTCAGGAGCTGAAATTTCTTTGGAACAAAGGCAATTCTTTCTAATCTCTGCAATGTCTCAATTAATGCCCACCCCATTGTCATTTTATCAGGTTTTGTGGAAGGTCTGACGCCCTTTAAATTTTGACCATTTTTACAACCCACGACCTGTCGTTTTTTTCTGGTTTTTCGTGTAACCTCCAGAGCTGAAATGTCTTTGGAACAAAGATAATTCTTTCTAATCTCTGCAATTTCCCCATTAATGCCCACCCCATTGTCATTTTATCAGGTTTGGGGGAAGATCTGACGCCCTTTAAATTTTAACCATTTTTTCAACCCGCGACCTGTCGTTTTTTTCTGGTTTTTCGTGTAACCTCCAGAGCTGAAATTTCTTTGGAACAAAGATAATTCTTCCTAATCTCTGCAATTTCTCCATTAATGCCAACCCCATTGTCATTTTATTAGGTTTTGGGGAAGATCTGACGACCTTTAAATTTTGACCTATTTTCAACCCGCGACCTGTCGTTCTTTTATGGTTTCTGGCGTAACCTCCGGAGCTGATATTTCTTTGGAACAAAGATAATTCTTCCTAATCTCTGCAATTTATCCATTAATGCCAACCCCATTGTCATTTTATTAGGTTTTGGGGAAGATCTGACGCCCTTTAAATTTTGACCATTTTTTCAACCCGCGACCTGTCGTTTTTTTCTGGTTTTTGGCGTAACCTCCGGACCTGAAATGTCTTTGGAACAAAGATAATTCTTTCTAATCTCTGCAATTTCTCCATTAATGCCCACCACATTGTCATTTTATCAGGTTTGGGGGAAGATCTGACGCCCTTTAAATTTTGACCATTTTTTCAACCCGCGACCTGTCGTTTTTTTCTGGCTTTTCGTGTAACCTCCAAAGCTGAAATTTCTTTGGAACAAAAATAATTCTTTCTAATCTCTGCAATTTCCCCATTAATGCCCACCCCATTGTCATTTTATCAGGTTTTGGGGAAGATCTGACACGCTTTAAATTTTGACCATTTTTTCAACCCGCGACCTGTCGTTCTTTTCTGGTTTTTCACATAACCTCCGGACCTGAAATGTCTTTGGAACAAAGATAATTCTTTCTAATCTCTGCAATTTCTCCATTAATGCCCAACCCATTGTCATTTTATCAGGTTTTGGGAGGATCTGACGCCCTTTAAATTTTGACCCTTTTTTCAACCCGCGACCTGTCGTTCTTTTATGGTTTCTGGCGTAACCTCCGGAGCTGATATTTCTTTGGAACAAAGATAATTCTTCCTAATCTCTGCAATTTATCCATTAATGCCAACCCCATTGTCATTTTATTAGGTTTTGGGGAAGATCTGACGCCCTTTAAATTTTGACCATTTTTTCAACCCGCGACCTGTCGTTTTTTTCTGGTTTTTGGCGTAACCTCCGGACCTGAAATGTCTTTGGAACAAAGATAATTCTTTCTAATCTCTGCAATTTCCCCATTAATGCCCACCACATTGTCATTTTATCAGGTTTGGGGGAAGATCTGACGCCCTTTAAATTTTGACCATTTTTTCAACCCGCGACCTGTCGTTTTTTTCTGGCTTTTCATGTAACCTCCAAAGCTGAAATTTCTTTGGAACAAAAATAATTCTTTCTAATCTCTGCAATTTCCCCATTAATGCCCACCCCATTGTCATTTTATCAGGTTTTGGGGAAGATCTGACACGCTTTAAATTTTGACCATTTTTTCAACCCGCGACCTGTCGTTCTTTTCTGGTTTTTCACATAACCTCCGGACCTGAAATGTCTTTGGAACAAAGATAATTCTTTCTAATCTCTGCAATTTCTCCATTAATGCCCAACCCATTGTCATTTTATCAGGTTTTGGGAGGATCTGACGCCCTTTAAATTTTGACCCTTTTTTCAACCCGCGACCTGTCATTCTTTTTTGGTTTCTGGCGTAACCTCCGGAGCTGATATTTCTTTGGAACAAAGATAATTCTACCTAATCTCTGCAATTTCTCCATTAATGCCCACCCCATTGTAATTTCATCAGGTTTTGGGGAAGATCTGACACGCTTTAAATTTTGACCATTTTTTCAACCTGCGACCTGTCGTTTTTTTCTGGTTTTTCGTGTAACCTCCAGAGCTGAAATTTCTTTGGAACAAAGACAATTCTTTCTAATCTCTGCAATTTCTCCATTAATACCCACCCCATTGTCATTTCATCAGGTTTTGGGGAAGATCTGACGCCCTTTAAATTTTGACCATTTTTTCAACCCGCGACCTGTTGTTCTTTTCTGGTTTTTGGCGTAACCTCCGGACCTGAAATGTCTTTGGAACAAAGACAATTCTTTCTAATCTCTGCAATTTCTCCATTAATACCCACCCCATTGTCATTTCATCAGGTTTTGGGGAAGATCTGACGCCCTTTAAATTTTGACCATTTTTTCAACCCGCGACCTGTTGTTCTTTTCTGGTTTTTGGCGTAACCTCCGGACCTGAAATGTCTTTGGAACAAAGATAATTCTTTCTAATCTCTGCAATTTCCCCATTAATGCCCACCACATTGTCATTTTATCAGGTTTGGGGGAAGATCTGACGCCCTTTAAATTTTGACCATTTTTTCAACCCGTGACCTGTCGTTTTTTTCTGGTTTTTGGCGTAACCTCAGGAGCTGAAATTTCTTTGGAACAAAGGCAATTCTTTCTAATCTCTGCAATGTCTCAATTAATGCCCACCCCATTGTCATTTTATCAGGTTTTGTGGAAGGTCTGACGCCCTTTAAATTTTGACCATTTTTTCAACCCGCGACCTGTTGTTCTTTTCTGGTTTTTCACATAACCTCCGGACCTGAAATGTCTTTGGAACAAAGATAATTCTTTCTAAATTCTGCAATTTCTCCATTAATGCCCAACCCATTGTCATTTTATCAGGTTTTGGGAAGATCTGACGCCCTTTAAATTTTGACCATTTTTTCAACCCGCGACCTGTCATTCTTTTTTGGTTTCTAGCGTAACCTCCGGAGCTGATATTTCTTTGGAACAAAGATAATTCTACCTAATCTCTGCAATTTCTCCATTAATGCCCACCCCATTGTCATTTCATCAGGTTTTGGGGAAGATCTGACACGATTTAAATTTTGACCATTTTTTCAATCTGCGACCTGTCGTTTTTTTCTGGTTTTTCGTGTAACCTCCAGAGCTGAAATTTCTTTGGAACAAAGACAATTCTTTCTAATCTCTGCAATTTCTCCATTAATGCCCACCCCATTGTCATTTCATCAGGTTTTGGGGAAGATCTGACACGCTTTAAATTTTGACCATTTTTTCAAACCGCGACCTTTCGTTCTTTTCTGGTTTTTCGCGTAACCTCCGGACCTGAAATGTCTTTGGAACAAAGATAATTCTTTCTAATCTCTGCAATTTCCCCATTAATGCCCACCCCATTGTCATTTTATCAGGTTTGGGGGAAGATCTGACGCCCTTTAAATTTTAACCATTTTTTCAACCCGCGACCTTTCGTTTTTTTTCTGGTTTTTAGTGTAACCTCCAGAGCTGAAATTTCTTTGGAACAAAGATAATTCTTCCTAATCTCTGCAATTTCTCCATTAATGCCAACCCCATTGTCATTTTATTAGGTTTTGGGGAAGATCTGACGACCTTTAAATTTTGACCTATTTTCAACCCGCGACCTGTCGTTCTTTTATGGTTTCTGGCGTAACCTCCGGAGCTGATATTTCTTTGGAACAAAGATAATTCTTCCTAATCTCTGCAATTTATCCATTAATGCCAACCCCATTGTCATTTTATTAGGTTTTGGGGAAGATCTGACGCCCTTTAAATTTTGACCATTTTTTCAACCCGCGACCTATCGTTTTTTTCTGGTTTTTGGCGTAACCTCCGGACCTGAAATGTCTTTGGAACAAAGATAATTCTTTCTAATCTCTGCAATTTCCCCATTAATGCCCACCCCATTGTCATTTTATCAGGTTTGGGGGAAGATCTGACGCCCTTTAAATTTTAACCATTTTTTCAACCCGCGACCTGTCGTTTTTTTCTGGTTTTTCGTGTAACCTCCAGAGCTGAAATTTCTATGGAACAAAGACAATTCTTTCTAATCTCTGCCATTTCTCCATTAATGCCCACCCCCCATTGTCATTTCATCAGGTTTTGGGGAAGATCTGACACGCTTTAAATTTTGACCATTTTTTCAACCCGCGACCTTTCGTTCTTTTCTGGTTTTTCGCGTAACCTCCGGACCTGAAATGTCTTTGGAACAAAGATAATTCTTTCTAATCTCTGCAATTTCCCCATTAATGCCCACCCCATTGTCATTTTATCAGGTTTGGGGGAAGATCTGACGCCCTTTAAATTTTAACCATTTTTTCAACCCGCGACCTTTCGTTTTTTTTCTGGTTTTTAGTGTAACCTCCAGAGCTGAAATTTCTTTGGAACAAAGATAATTCTTCCTAATCTCTGCAATTTCTCCATTAATGCCAACCCCATTGTCATTTTATTAGGTTTTGGGGAAGATCTGACGACCTTTAAATTTTGACCTATTTTCAACCCGCGACCTGTCGTTCTTTTATGGTTTCTGGCGTAACCTCCGGAGCTGATATTTCTTTGGAACAAAGATAATTCTTCCTAATCTCTGCAATTTATCCATTAATGCCAACCCCATTGTCATTTTATTAGGTTTTGGGGAAGATCTGACGCCCTTTAAATTTTGACCATTTTTTCAACCCGCGACCTATCGTTTTTTTCTGGTTTTTGGCGTAACCTCCGGACCTGAAATGTCTTTGGAACAAAGATAATTCTTTCTAATCTCTGCAATTTCCCCATTAATGCCCACCCCATTGTCATTTTATCAGGTTTGGGGGAAGATCTGACGCCCTTTAAATTTTAACCATTTTTTCAACCCGCGACCTGTCGTTTTTTTCTGGTTTTTCGTGTAACCTCCAGAGCTGAAATTTCTATGGAACAAAGACAATTCTTTCTAATCTCTGCCATTTCTCCATTAATGCCCACCCCCCATTGTCATTTCATCAGGTTTTGGGGAAGATCTGACACGCTTTAAATTTTGACCATTTTTTCAACCCGCGACCTTTCGTTTTTTTCTGGTTTTTCGTGTAACCTCCAAAGCTGAAATTTCTTTGGAACAAAAATAATTCTTTCTAATCTCTGCAATTTCCCCATTAATGCCCACCCCATTGTCATTTTATCAGGTTTTGGGGAAGATCTGACACGCTTTAAATTTTGACCATTTTTTCAACCCGCGACCTGTCGTTCTTTTCTGGTTTTTCACATAACCTCCGGACCTGAAATGTCTTTGGAACAAAGATAATTCTTTCTAATCTCTGCAATTTCTCCATTAATGCCCAACCCATTGTCATTTTATCAGGTTTTGGGAAGATCTGACGCCCTTTAAATTTTGACCATTTTTTCAACCCGCGACCTGTCATTCTTTTTTGGTTTCTGGCGTAACCTCCGGAGCTGATATTTCTTTGGAACAAAGATAATTCTACCTAATCTCTGCAATTTCTCCATTAATGCCCACCCCATTGTCATTTCATCAGGTTTTGGGGAAGATCTGACACGATTTAAATTTTGACCATTTTTTCAATCTGCGACCTGTCGTTTTTTTCTGGTTTTTCGTGTAACCTCCAGAGCTGAAATTTCTTTGGAACAAAGACAATTCTTTCTAATCTCTGCAATTTCTCCATTAATACCCACCCCATTGTCATTTCATCAGGTTTTGGGGAAGATCTGACGCCCTTTAAATTTTGACCATTTTTTCAACCCGCGACCTGTCGTTCTTTTCTGGTTTTTGGCGTAACCTCCGGAGCTGAAATTTCTTTGGAACAAAGATAATTCTTTCTAATCTCTGCAATTTCCCCATTAATGCCCACCCCATTGTCATTTTATCAGGTTTGGGGGAAGATCTGACGCCCTTTAAATTTTGACCATTTTTTCAACCCGCGACCTGTCGTTTTTTTCTGGTTTTTGGCGTAACCTCAGGAGCTGAAATTTCTTTGGAACAAAGGCAATTCTTTCTAATCTCTGCAATGTCTCAATTAATGCCCACCCCATTGTCATTTTATCAGGTTTTGTGGAAGGTCTGACGCCCTTTAAATTTTGACCATTTTTTCAACCCGCGACCTGTCGTTTTTTTCTGGTTTTTCGTGTAACCTCCAGAGCTGAAATTTCTATGGAACAAAGACAATTCTTTCTAATCTCTGCAATTTCTCCATTAATGCCCACCCCATTGTCATTTCATCAGGTTTTGGGGAAGATCTGACACGCTTTAAATTTTGACCATTTTTTCAACCCGCGACCTTTCGTTCTTTTCTGGTTTTTCGCGTAACCTCCGGACCTGAAATGTCTTTGGAACAAAGATAATTCTTTCTAATCTCTGCAATTTCCCCATTAATGCCCACCCCATTGTCATTTTATCAGGTTTGGGGGAAGATCTGACGCCCTTTAAATTTTAACCATTTTTTCAACCCGCGACCTTTCGTTTTTTTTCTGGTTTTTAGTGTAACCTCCAGAGCTGAAATTTCTTTGGAACAAAGATAATTCTTCCTAATCTCTGCAATTTCTCCATTAATGCCAACCCCATTGTCATTTTATTAGGTTTTGGGGAAGATCTGACGACCTTTAAATTTTGACCTATTTTCAACCCGCGACCTGTCGTTCTTTTATGGTTTCTGGCGTAACCTCCGGAGCTGATATTTCTTTGGAACAAAGATAATTCTTCCTAATCTCTGCAATTTATCCATTAATGCCAACCCCATTGTCATTTTATTAGGTTTTGGGGAAGATCTGACGCCCTTTAAATTTTTACCATTTTTTCAACCCGCGACCTATCGTTTTTTTCTGGTTTTTGGCGTAACCTCCGGACCTGAAATGTCTTTGGAACAAAGATAATTCTTTCTAATCTCTGCAATTTCCCCATTAATGCCCACCCCATTGTCATTTTATCAGGTTTGGGGGAAGATCTGACGCCCTTTAAATTTTAACCATTTTTTCAACCCGCGACCTGTCGTTTTTTTCTGGTTTTTCGTGTAACCTCCAGAGCTGAAATTTCTATGGAACAAAGACAATTGTTTCTAATCTCTGCCATTTCTCCATTAATGCCCACCCCCCATTGTCATTTCATCAGGTTTTGGGGAAGATCTGACACGCTTTAAATTTTGACCATTTTTTCAACCCGCGACCTTTCGTTCTTTTCTGGTTTTTCGCGTAACCTCCGGACCTGAAATGTCTTTGGAACAAAGATAATTCTTTCTAATCTCTGCAATTTCCCCATTAATGCCCACCCCATTGTCATTTTATCAGGTTTGGGGGAAGATCTGACGCCCTTTAAATTTTAACCATTTTTTCAACCCGCGACCTTTCGTTTTTTTTCTGGTTTTTAGTGTAACCTCCAGAGCTGAAATTTCTTTGGAACAAAGATAATTCTTCCTAATCTCTGCAATTTCTCCATTAATGCCAACCCCATTGTCATTTTATTAGGTTTTGGGGAAGATCTGACGACCTTTAAATTTTGACCTATTTTCAACCCGCGACCTGTCGTTCTTTTATGGTTTCTGGCGTAACCTCCGGAGCTGATATTTCTTTGGAACAAAGATAATTCTTCCTAATCTCTGCAATTTATCCATTAATGCCAACCCCATTGTCATTTTATTAGGTTTTGGGGAAGATCTGACGCCCTTTAAATTTTGACCATTTTTTCAACCCGCGACCTATCGTTTTTTTCTGGTTTTTGGCGTAACCTCCGGACCTGAAATGTCTTTGGAACAAAGATAATTCTTTCTAATCTCTGCAATTTCCCCATTAATGCCCACCCCATTGTCATTTTATCAGGTTTGGGGGAAGATCTGACGCCCTTTAAATTTTAACCATTTTTTCAACCCGCGACCTGTCGTTTTTTTCTGGTTTTTCGTGTAACCTCCAGAGCTGAAATTTCTATGGAACAAAGACAATTCTTTCTAATCTCTGCCATTTCTCCATTAATGCCCACCCCCCATTGTCATTTCATCAGGTTTTGGGGAAGATCTGACACGCTTTAAATTTTGACCATTTTTTCAACCCGCGACCTTTCGTTCTTTTCTGGTTTTTCGCGTAACCTCCGGACCTGAAATGTCTTTGGAACAAAGATAATTCTTTCTAATCTCTGCAATTTCCCCATTAATGCCCACCCCATTGTCATTTTATCAGGTTTGGGGGAAGATCTGACGCCCTTAAAATTTTAACCATTTTTTCAACCCGCGACCTTTCGTTTTTTTTCTGGTTTTTAGTGTAACCTCCAGAGCTGAAATTTCTTTGGAACAAAGATAATTCTTCCTAATCTCTGCAATTTCTCCATTAATGCCAACCCCATTGTCATTTTATTAGGTTTTGGGGAAGATCTGACGACCTTTAAATTTTGACCTATTTTCAACCCGCGACCTGTCGTTCTTTTATGGTTTCTTGCGTAACCTCCGGAGCTGATATTTCTTTGGAACAAAGATAATTCTTCCTAATCTCTGCAATTTATCCATTAATGCCAACCCCATTGTCATTTTATTAGGTTTTGGGGAAGATCTGACGCCCTTTAAATTTTGACCATTTTTTCAACCCGCGACCTATCGTTTTTTTCTGGTTTTTGGCGTAACCTCCGGACCTGAAATGTCTTTGGAACAAAGATAATTCTTTCTAATCTCTGCAATTTCCCCATTAATGCCCACCCCATTGTCATTTTATCAGGTTTGGGGGAAGATCTGACGCCCTTTAAATTTTAACCATTTTTTCAACCCGCGACCTGTCGTTTTTTTCTGGTTTTTCGTGTAACCTCCAGAGCTGAAATTTCTATGGAACAAAGACAATTCTTTCTAATCTCTGCCATTTCTCCATTAATGCCCACCCCCCATTGTCATTTCATCAGGTTTTGGGGAAGATCTGACACGCTTTAAATTTTGACCATTTTTTCAACCCGCGACCTTTCGTTCTTTTCTGGTTTTTCGCGTAACCTCCGGACCTGAAATGTCTTTGGAACAAAGATAATTCTTTCTAATCTCTGCAATTTCCCCATTAATGCCCACCCCATTGTCATTTTATCAGGTTTGGGGGAAGATCTGACGCCCTTTAAATTTTAACCATTTTTTCAACCCGCGACCTTTCGTTTTTTTCTGGTTTATCGTGTAACCTCCAGAGCTGAAATTTCTTTGGAACAAAGATAATTCTTCCTAATCTCTGCAATTGCTCCATTAATACCAACCCCATTGTCATTTTATTAGGTTTTGGGGAAGATCTGACGACCTTTAAATTTTGACCATTTTTTCAACCCGCGACCTGTCGTTCTTTTATGGTTTCTGGCGTAACCTCCGGAGCTGAAATTTCTTTGGAACAAAGACAATTCTTTCTAATCTCCGCAATGTCTCAATTAATACCCACCCCATTGTCATTTTATCAGGTTTTGGGGAGGATCTGACGCCCTTTAAATTTTGACCATTTTTTCAACCCGCGACCTGTCGTTCTTTTCTGGTTTTGGGCGTAACCTCCAGAGCTGATATTTCTTTGGAACAAAGACAATTCTTCCTAATCTCTGCAATTTATCCATTAATACTAACCCCATTGTCATTTTATCAGGTTTGGCGGAAGATCTGACGCCCTTTAAATTTTGACCATTTTTTCAACCCGCGACCTGTCGTTCTTTTCTGGTTTTTGGCGTAACCTCCGGAGCTGAAATTTCT
Source organism: Euthynnus affinis (assembly GCA_029490765.1). NCBI lineage: Eukaryota > Metazoa > Chordata > Actinopteri > Scombriformes > Scombridae > Euthynnus > Euthynnus affinis. The sequence continues at coordinate 4,464,837 of CM055843.1, forward strand.
TTGGAACAAAGATAATTCTTTCTAATCTCTGCAATTTCCCCATTAATGCCCACCCCATTGTCATTTTATCAGGTTTGGGGGAAGATCTGACGCCCTTTAAATTTTGACCATTTTTTCAACCCGCGACCTGTCGTTTTTTTCTGGTTTTTGGCGTAACCTCAGGAGCTGAAATTTCTTTGGAACAAAGGCAATTCTTTCTAATCTCTGCAATGTCTCAATTAATGCCCACCCCATTGTCATTTTATCAGGTTTTGTGGAAGGTCTGACGCCCTTTAAATTTTGACCATTTTTTCAACCCGCGACCTGTCGTTTTTTTCTGGTTTTTCGTGTAACCTCCAGAGCTGAAATTTCTATGGAACAAAGACAATTCTTTCTAATCTCTGCAATTTCTCCATTAATGCCCACCCCATTGTCATTTCATCAGGTTTTGGGGAAGATCTGACACGTTTTAAATTTTGACCATTTTTTCAACCCGCGACCTTTCGTTCTTTTCTGGTTTTTCGCGTAACCTCCGGACCTGAAATTTCTTTGGAACAAAGATAATTCTTCCTAATCTCTGCAATTTCTCCATTAATGCCAACCCCATTGTCATTTTATTAGGTTTTGGGGAAGATCTGACGACCTTTAAATTTTGACCTATTTTCAACCCGCGACCTGTCGTTCTTTTATGGTTTCTGGCGTAACCTCCGGAGCTGATATTTCTTTGGAACAAAGATAATTCTTCCTAATCTCTGCAATTTATCCATTAATGCCAACCCCATTGTCATTTTATTAGGTTTTGGGGAAGATCTGACGCCCTTTAAATTTTGACCATTTTTTCAACCCGCGACCTGTCGTTTTTTTCTGGTTTTTGGCGTAACCTCCGGACCTGAAATGTCTTTGGAACAAAGATAATTCTTTCTAATCTCTGCAATTTCCCCATTAATGCCCACCACATTGTCATTTTATCAGGTTTTGGGGAAGATCTGACGCCCTTTAAATTTTGACCATTTTTTCAACCCGCGACCTGTCGTTTTTTTCTGGTTTTTCGTGTAACCTCCAAAGCTGAAATTTCTTTGGAACAAAAATAATTCTTTCTAATCTCTGCAATTTCCCCATTAATGCCCACCCCATTGTCATTTTATCAGGTTTTGGGGAAGATCTGACACGCTTTAAATTTTGACCATTTTTTCAACCCGCGACCTGTCGTTCTTTTCTGGTTTTTCACATAACCTCCGGACCTGAAATGTCTTTGGAACAAAGATAATTCTTTCTAATCTCTGCAATTTCTCCATTAATGCCCAACCCATTGTCATTTTATCAGGTTTTGGGAAGATCTGACGCCCTTTAAATTTTAACCATTTTTTCAACCCGCGACCTTTCGTTTTTTTTCTGGTTTTTAGTGTAACCTCCAGAGCTGAAATTTCTTTGGAACAAAGATAATTCTTCCTAATCTCTGCAATTTCTCCATTAATGCCAACCCCATTGTCATTTTATTAGGTTTTGGGGAAGATCTGACGACCTTTAAATTTTGACCTATTTTCAACCCGCGACCTGTCGTTCTTTTATGGTTTCTGGCGTAACCTCCGGAGCTGATATTTCTTTGGAACAAAGATAATTCTTCCTAATCTCTGCAATTTATCCATTAATGCCAACCCCATTGTCATTTTATTAGGTTTTGGGGAAGATCTGACGCCCTTTAAATTTTGACCATTTTTTCAACCCGCGACCTGTCGTTTTTTTCTGGTTTTTGGCGTAACCTCCGGACCTGAAATGTCTTTGGAACAAAGATAATTCTTTCTAATCTCTGCAATTTCCCCATTAATGCCCACCCCATTGTCATTTTATCAGGTTTGGGGGAAGATCTGACGCCCTTTAAATTTTAACCATTTTTTCAACCCGCGACCTTTCGTTTTTTTCTGGTTTATCGTGTAACCTCCAGAGTTGAAATTTCTTTGGAACAAAGATAATTCTTCCTAATCTCTGCAATTGCTCCATTAATGCCAACCCCATTGTCATTTTATTAGGTTTTGGGGAAGATCTGACGACCTTTAAATTTTGACCATTTTTTCAACCCGCGACCTGTCGTTCTTTTATGGTTTCTGGCGTAACCTCCGGAGCTGAAATTTCTTTGGAACAAAGACAATTCTTTCTAATCTCCGCAATGTCTCAATTAATACCCACCCCATTGTCATTTTATCAGGTTTTGGGGAAGATGTGACGCCCTTTAAATTTTGACCATTTTTTCAACCCGCGACCTGTCGTTCTTTTCTGGTTTTGGGCGTAACCTCCGGAGATGATATTTCTTTGGAACAAAGACAATTCTTCCTAATCTCTGCAATTTATCCATTAATGCCAACCCCATTGTCATTTTATCAGGTTTGGCGGAAGATCTGACGCCCTTTAAATTTTGACCATTTTTTCAACCCGCGACCTGTCGTTTTTTTCTGGTTTTTCGTGTAACCTCCAGAGCTGAAATTTCTTTGGAACAAAGACAATTCTTTCTAATCTCTGCAATTTCTCCATTAATGCCCACCCCATTGTCATTTCATCAGGTTTTGGGGAAGATCTGACGCCCTTTAAATTTTAACCATTTTTTCAACCCGCGACCTGTCGTTTTTTTCTGGTTTTTCGTGTAACCTCCAGAGCTGATATTTCTTTGGAACAAAGATAATTCTTCCTAATCTCTGCAATTTCTCCATTAATGCCAACCCCATTGTCATTTTATTAGGTTTTGGGGAAGATCTGACGACCTTTAAATTTTGACCATTTTTTCAACCCGCGACCTGTCGTTCTTTTCTGGTTTCTGGCGTAACCTCCGGAGCTGATATTTCTTTGGAACAAAGATAATTCTTCCTAATCTCTGCAATTTCTCCATTAATGCCAACCCCATTGTCATTTTATTAGGTTTTGGGGAAGATCTGACGCCCTTTAAATTTTGACCATTTTTTCAACCCGCGACCTGTCGTTTTTTTCTGGTTTTCGGCGTAACCTCCGGAGCTGAAATTTCTTTGGAACAAAGACAATTCTTTCTAATCTCTGCAATGTCTCAATTAATACCCACCCCATTGTCATTTTATCAGGTTTTGGGGAGGATCTGACGCCCTTTAAATTTTGACCATTTTTTCAACCCGCGACCTGTCGTTCTTTTCTGGTTTTTGGCGTAACCTCCGGAGCTGAAATTTCTTTGGAACAAAGGTAATTCTTCCTAATCTCTGCAATTTATCCATTAATGCCAACCCCATTGTCATTTTATTAGGTTTTGGGGAAGATCTGACGCCCTTTAAATTTTGACCATTTTTTCAACCCGCGACCTGTCGTTTTTTTCTGGTTTTTGGCGTAACCTCCGGACCTGAAATGTCTTTGGAACAAAGATAATTCTTTCTAATCTCTGCAATTTCCCCATTAATGCCCACCCCATTGTCATTTTATCAGGTTTGGGGGAAGATCTGACGCCCTTTAAATTTTAACCATTTTTTCAACCCGCGACCTTTCGTTTTTTTCTGGTTTATCGTGTAACCTCCAGAGCTGAAATGTCTTTGGAACAAAGATAATTCTTCCTAATCCCTGCAATTTCTCCATTAATGCCCACCCCATTGTCATTTCATCAGGCTTTGGGGAAGATCTGACGCCCTTTAAATTTTAGCCAATTTTTCAACCCGCGACCTGTCGTTTTTTTCTGGTTTTTCGTGTAACCTCCAGAGCTGATATTTCTTTGGAACAAAGATAATTCTTTCTAATCTCTGCAATGTCTCAATTAATACCCACCCCATTGTCATTTTATCAGGTTTTGGGGAGGATCTGACGCCCTTTAAATTTTGACCATTTTTTCAACCCGCGACCTGTCGTTCTTTTCTGGTTTTTGGCGTAACCTCCGGAGCTGAAATTTCTTTGGAACAAAGGTAATTCTTCCTAATCTCTGCAATTTATCCATTAATGCCAACCCCATTGTCATTTTATTAGGTTTTGGGGAAGATCTGACGCCCTTTAAATTTTGACCATTTTTTCAACCCGCGACCTGTCGTTTTTTTCTGGTTTTTGGCATAACCTCCGGACCTGAAATGTCTTTGGAACAAAGATAATTCTTTCTAATCTCTGCAATTTCCCCATTAATGCCCACCCCATTGTCATTTTATCAGGTTTGGGGGAAGATCTGACGCCCTTTAAATTTTAACCATTTTTTCAACCCGCGACCCTTCGTTTTTTTCTGGTTTATCGTGTAAACTCCAGAGCTGAAATTTCTTTGGAACAAAGATAATTCTTCCTAATCTCTGCAATTTCTCCATTAATGCCCACCCCATTGTCATTTTATTAGGCTTTGGGGAAGATCTGACGCCCTTTAAATTTTAACCATTTTTTCAACCCGCGACCTGTCGTTTTTTTCTGGTTTTTCGTGTAACCTCCAGAGCTGATATTTCTTTGGAACAAAGATAATTCTTCCTAATCTCTGCAATTTATCCATTAATGCCAACCCCATTGTCATTTTATTAGGTTTTGGGGAAGATCTGACGACCTTTAAATTTTGACCATTTTTTCAACCCGCGACCTGTCGTTCTCTTCTGGTTTCTGGCGTAACTTCCGGAGCTGATATTTCTTTGGAACAAAGATAATTCTTCCTAATCTCTGCAATTTATCCATTAATGCCAACCCCATTGTCATTTTATTAGGTTTTGGGGAAGATCTGACGACCTTTAAATTTTGACCATTTTCTCAACCCGCGACATGTTGTTCTTTTCTGGTTTCTGGCGTAACCTCCGGAGCTGATATTTCTTTGGAACAAAGATAATTCTTCCTAATCTCTGCAATTTATCCATTAATGCCAACCCCATTGTCATTTTATTAGGTTTTGGGGAAGATCTGACGCCCTTTAAATTTTGACCATTTTTTCAACCCGCGACCTGTCGTTCTTTTCTGGTTTTTGGCGTAACCTCCGGAGCTGAAATTTCTTTGGAACAAAGGTAATTCTTTCTAATCTCTGCAATTTATCCATTAATGCCCAACCCATTGTCATTTTATCAGGTTTGGGGGAAGATCTGACGCCCTTTAAATTTTGACCATTTTTTCAACCCGCGACCTGTCGTTCATTTCTGGTTTCTCGCGTAACCTCCGGAGCTGATATTTCTTTGGAACAAAGATAATTCTTCCTAATCTCTGCAATTTCTCCATTAATGCCCACCCCATTGTCATTTTATCAGGTTTTGGGGAGGATCTGACGCCCTTTAAATTTTGACCATTTTTTCAACCCGCGACCTGTCGTTCTTTTCTGGTTTTTGGCGTAACCTCCGGAGCTGATATTTCTTTGGAACAAAGGTAATTCTTTCTAATCTCTGCAATTTATCCATTAATGCCCACCCTATTGTCATTTTATCAGGTTTTGGGGAAGATCTGACGCCCTTTAAATTTTGACCTATTTTCAACCCGCGACCTGTCGTTCTTTTATGCTTTCTGGCGTAACCTCCGGAGCTGATATTTCTTTGGAACAAAGATAATTCTTCCTAATCTCTGCAATTTATCCATTAATGCCAACCCCATTGTCATTTTATTAGGTTTTGGGGAAGATCTGACGCCCTTTAAATTTTGACCATTTTTTCAACCCGCGACCTGTCGTTTTTTTCTGGTTTTTGGCGTAACCTCCGGACCTGAAATGTCTTTGGAACAAAGATAATTCTTTCTAATCTCTGCAATTTCCCCATTAATGCCCACCCCATTGTCATTTTATCAGGTTTGGGGGAAGATCTGACGCCCTTTAAATTTTAACCATTTTTTCAACCCGCGACCTTTCGTTTTTTTCTGGTTTATCGTGTAACCTCCAGAGTTGAAATTTCTTTGGAACAAAGATAATTCTTCCTAATCTCTGCAATTGCTCCATTAATGCCAACCCCATTGTCATTTTATTAGGTTTTGGGGAAGATCTGACGACCTTTAAATTTTGACCATTTTTTCAACTCGCGACCTGTCGTTCTTTTATGGTTTCTGGCGTAACCTCCGGAGCTGAAATTTCTTTGGAACAAAGACAATTCTTTCTAATCTCCGCAATGTCTCAATTAATACCCACCCCATTGTCATTTTATCAGGTTTTGGGGAAGATGTGACGCCCTTTAAATTTTGACCATTTTTTCAACCCGCGACCTGTCGTTCTTTTCTGGTTTTGGGCGTAACCTCCGGAGATGATATTTCTTTGGAACAAAGACAATTCTTCCTAATCTCTGCAATTTATCCATTAATGCCAACCCCATTGTCATTTTATCAGGTTTGGCGGAAGATCTGACGCCCTTTAAATTTTGACCATTTTTTCAACCCGCGACCTGTCGTTTTTTTCTGGTTTTTCGTGTAACCTCCAGAGCTGAAATTTCTTTGGAACAAAGACAATTCTTTCTAATCTCTGCAATTTCTCCATTAATGCCCACCCCATTGTCATTTCATCAGGCTTTGGGGAAGATCTGACGCCCTTTAAATTTTAACCATTTTTTCAACCCGCGACCTGTCGTTTTTTTCTGGTTTTTCGTGTAACCTCCAGAGCTGATATTTCTTTGGAACAAAGATAATTCTTCCTAATCTCTGCAATTTCTCCATTAATGCCAACCCCATTGTCATTTTATTAGGTTTTGGGGAAGATCTGACGACCTTTAAATTTTGACCATTTTTTCAACCCGCGACCTGTCGTTCTTTTCTGGTTTCTGGCGTAACCTCCGGAGCTGATATTTCTTTGGAACAAAGATAATTCTTCCTAATCTCTGCAATTTCTCCATTAATGCCAACCCCATTGTCATTTTATTAGGTTTTGGGGAAGATCTGACGCCCTTTAAATTTTGACCATTTTTTCAACCCGCGACCTGTCGTTTTTTTCTGGTTTTCGGCGTAACCTCCGGAGCTGAAATTTCTTTGGAACAAAGACAATTCTTTCTAATCTCTGCAATGTCTCAATTAATACCCACCCCATTGTCATTTTATCAGGTTTTGGGGAGGATCTGACGCCCTTTAAATTTTGACCATTTTTTCAACCCGCGACCTGTCGTTCTTTTCTGGTTTTTGGCGTAACCTCCGGAGCTGAAATTTCTTTGGAACAAAGGTAATTCTTCCTAATCTCTGCAATTTATCCATTAATGCCAACCCCATTGTCATTTTATTAGGTTTTGGGGAAGATCTGACGCCCTTTAAATTTTGACCATTTTTTCAACCCGCGACCTGTCGTTTTTTTCTGGTTTTTGGCGTAACCTCCGGACCTGAAATGTCTTTGGAACAAAGATAATTCTTTCTAATCTCTGCAATTTCCCCATTAATGCCCACCCCATTGTCATTTTATCAGGTTTGGGGGAAGATCTGACGCCCTTTAAATTTTAACCATTTTTTCAACCCGCGACCTTTCGTTTTTTTCTGGTTTATCGTGTAACCTCCAGAGCTGAAATGTCTTTGGAACAAAGATAATTCTTCCTAATCCCTGCAATTTCTCCATTAATGCCCACCCCATTGTCATTTCATCAGGCTTTGGGGAAGATCTGACGCCCTTTAAATTTTAACCAATTTTTCAACCCGCGACCTGTTGTTTTTTTCTGGTTTTTCGTGTAACCTCCAGAGCTGATATTTCTTTGGAACAAAGATAATTCTTTCTAATCTCTGCAATGTCTCAATTAATACCCACCCCATTGTCATTTTATCAGGTTTTGGGGAGGATCTGACGCCCTTTAAATTTTGACCATTTTTTCAACCCGCGACCTGTCGTTCTTTTCTGGTTTTTGGCGTAACCTCCGGAGCTGAAATTTCTTTGGAACAAAGGTAATTCTTCCTAATCTCTGCAATTTATCCATTAATGCCAACCCCATTGTCATTTTATTAGGTTTTGGGGAAGATCTGACGCCCTTTAAATTTTGACCATTTTTTCAACCCGCGACCTGTCGTTTTTTTCTGGTTTTTGGCATAACCTCCGGACCTGAAATGTCTTTGGAACAAAGATAATTCTTTCTAATCTCTGCAATTTCCCCATTAATGCCCACCCCATTGTCATTTTATCAGGTTTGGGGGAAGATCTGACGCCCTTTAAATTTTAACCATTTTTTCAACCCGCGACCCTTCGTTTTTTTCTGGTTTATCGTGTAAACTCCAGAGCTGAAATTTCTTTGGAACAAAGATAATTCTTCCTAATCTCTGCAATTTCTCCATTAATGCCCACCCCATTGTCATTTTATTAGGCTTTGGGGAAGATCTGACGCCCTTTAAATTTTAACCATTTTTTCAACCCGCGACCTGTCGTTTTTTTCTGGTTTTTCGTGTAACCTCCAGAGCTGATATTTCTTTGGAACAAAGATAATTCTTCCTAATCTCTGCAATTTATCCATTAATGCCAACCCCATTGTCATTTTATTAGGTTTTGGGGAAGATCTGACGACCTTTAAATTTTGACCATTTTTTCAACCCGCGACCTGTCGTTCTCTTCTGGTTTCTGGCGTAACTTCCGGAGCTGATATTTCTTTGGAACAAAGATAATTCTTCCTAATCTCTGCAATTTATCCATTAATGCCAACCCCATTGTCATTTTATTAGGTTTTGGGGAAGATCTGACGACCTTTAAATTTTGACCATTTTCTCAACCCGCGACATGTCGTTCTTTTCTGGTTTCTGGCGTAACCTCCGGAGCTGATATTTCTTTGGAACAAAGATAATTCTTCCTAATCTCTGCAATTTATCCATTAATGCCAACCCCATTGTCATTTTATTAGGTTTTGGGGAAGATCTGACGCCCTTTAAATTTTGACCATTTTTTCAACCCGCGACCTGTCGTTCTTTTCTGGTTTTTGGCGTAACCTCCGGAGCTGAAATTTCTTTGGAACAAAGGTAATTCTTTCTAATCTCTGCAATTTATCCATTAATGCCCAACCCATTGTCATTTTATCAGGTTTGGGGGAAGATCTGACGCCCTTTAAATTTTGACCATTTTTTCAACCCGCGACCTGTCGTTCTTTTCTGGTTTCTCGCGTAACCTCCGGAGCTGATATTTCTTTGGAACAAAGATAATTCTTCCTAATCTCTGCAATTTCTCCATTAATGCCCACCCCATTGTCATTTTATTAGGCTTTGGGGAAGATCTAACGCCCTTTAAATTTTAACCATTTTTTCAACCCGCGACCTGTCGTTTTTTTCTGGTTTTTCGTGTAACCTCCAGAGCTGATATTTCTTTGGAACAAAGATAATTCTTCCTAATCTCTGCAATTTATCCATTAATGCCAACCCCATTGTCATTTTATTAGGTTTTGGGGAAGATCTGACGACCTTTAAATTTTGACCATTTTTTCAACCCGCGACCTGTCGTTCTCTTCTGGTTTCTGACGTAACTTCCGGAGCTGATATTTCTTTGGAACAAAGATAATTCTTCCTAATCTCTGCAATTTATCCATTAATGCCAACCCCATTGTCATTTTATTAGGTTTTGGGGAAGATCTGACGACCTTTAAATTTTGACCATTTTTTCAACCCGCGACCTGTCGTTCTTTTCTGGTTTCTGGCGTAACCTCCAGAGCTGATATTTCTTTGGAACAAAGATAATTCTTCCTAATCTCTGCAATTTATCCATTAATGCCAACCCCATTGTCATTTTATTAGGTTTTGGGGAAGATCTGACGCCCTTTAAATTTTGACCATTTTTTCAACCCGCGACCTGTCGTTTTTTTCTGGTTTTCGGCGTAACCTCCGGAGCTGAAATTTCTTTGGAACAAAGACAATTCTTTCTAATCTCTGCAATGTCTCAATTAATACCCACCCCATTGTCATTTTATCAGGTTTTGGGGAGGATCTGACGCCCTTTAAATTTTGACCATTTTTTCAACCCGCGACCTGTCGTTCTTTTCTGGTTTTTGGCGTAACCTCCGGAGCTGAAATTTCTTTGGAACAAAGGTAATTCTTTCTAATCTCTGCAATTTATCCATTAATGCCCACCCCATTGTCATTTTATCAGGTTTTGGGGAAGATCTGACGCCCTTTAAATTTTGACCATTTTTTCAACCCGCGACCTGTCGTTCTTTTCTGGTTTCTCGCGTAACCTCCGGAGCTGATATTTCTTTGGAACAAAGATAATTCTTCCTAATCCCTGCAATTTCTCCATTAATGCCAACCCCATTGTCATTTTATTATGTTTTGGGGAAGATCTCACGCCCTTTAAATTTTGACCATTTTTTCAACCCGCGACCTGTCGTTTTTTTCTGGTTTTTCGTGTAACCTCCAAAGCTGAAATTTCTGTGGAACAAAAATAATTCTTTCTACTCTCTGCAATTTCCCCATTAATGCCCACCCCATTGTCATTTTATCAGGTTTTGGGGAAGATCTGACGCCCTTTAAATTTTGACCATTTTGTCAACCCGCGACCTGTCGTTTTTTTCTGGTTTCTCGGCGTAACCTCCGGAGCTGAAATGTCTTTGGAACAAAGACAATTCTTTCTAATCTCTGCAATGTCTCAATTAATACCCACGCCATTGTCATTTTATCAAGTTTTGGGGACGATCTGACGCGCTTTAAATTTTGACCATTTTTTCAACCCGCGACCTGTCGTTCTTTTCTGGTTTCTGGCGTAACCTCCGGAGCTGATATTTCTTTGGAACAAAGATAATTCTTCCTAATCTCTGCAATTTATCCATTAATGCCAACCCCATTGTCATTTTATTAGGTTTTGGGGAAGATCTGACGCCCTTTAAATTTTGACCATTTTTTCAACCCGCGACCTGTCGTTTTTTCCTGGTTTTTGGCGTAACCTCTGGAGCTGAAATTTCTTTGGAACAAAGATAATTCTTTCTAATCTCTGCAATTTCCCTATTAATGCCCACCCCATTGTCATTTTACCAGGTTTGGGGGAAGATCTGACGCCTTTTAAATTTTGACCATTTTTTCAACCCGCGACCTGTCGTTCTTTTCTGGTTTTTCGTGTAACCTCCAGAGCTGAAATTTCTTTGGAACAAAGATAATTCTTTCTAATCCCTGCAATTTCTCCATTAATGCCCACCCCATTGTCATTTCATCAGGTTTTGGGGAAGATCTGACGCCCTTTAAATTTTAACCATTTTTTCAACCCGCGACCTGTCGTTTTTTTTTGGTTTTTGGCTTACCCTCCGGAACTGAAATTTCTTTGGAACAAAGGTAATTCTGTCTAATCTCTGCAATTTCTCCATTAATGCCCAACCCATTGTCATTTTATCAGGTTTTGGGGAAGATCTGACGCCCTTTAAATTTTGACCATTTTTTCAACCCGCGACCTGTCGTTTTTTTCTGGTTTCTCGGCGTAACCTCCGGAGCTGAAATGTCTTTGGAACAAAGACAATTCTTTATAATCTCTTCAATGTCTCAATTAATACCCACGCCATTGTCATTTTATCAAGTTTTGGGGACGATCTGACGCGCTTTAAATTTTGACCATTTTTTCAACCCGCGACCTGTCGTTCTTTTCTGGTTTTTCGCGTAACCTCCGGAGCTGAAATTTCTTTGTAACAAAGGTAATTCTTCCTAATCTCTGCAATTTCTCCATTAACGCCAACCCCATTGTCATTTTATTAGGTTTTGGGGAAGATCTGACGACCTTTAAATTTTGACCATTTTTTCAACCCGCGACCTGTCGTTTTTTTCTGGTTTTCGGCGTAACCTCCGGAGCTGAAATTTCTTTGGAACAAAGACAATTCTTTCTAATCTCTGCAATGTCTCAATTAATACCCACCACATTGTCATTTTATCAGGTTTTGGGGAGGATCTGACGCCCTTTAAATTTTGACCATTTTTTCAACCCGCGACCTGTCGTTTTTTTCTGGTTTTTCGTGTAACCTCCAAAGCTGAAATTTCTTTGGAACAAAAATAATTCTTTCTAATCTCTGCAATTTCCCCATTAATGCCCACCCCATTGTCATTTTATCAGGTTTTGGGGAAGATCTGACACGCTTTAAATTTTGACCATTTTTTCAACCCGCGACCTTTCGTTCTTTTCTGGTTTTTCACATAACCTCCGGACCTGAAATGTCTTTGGAACAAAGGTAATTCTTTCTAATCTCTGCAATTTCTCCATTAATGCCCAACCCATTGTCATTTTATCAGGTTTTGGGAAGATCTGACGCCTTTTAAATTTTGACCATTTTTTCAACCCGCGACCTGTCATTCTTTTTTGGTTTCTCGCGTAACCTCCGGAGCTGATATTTCTTTGGAACAAAGATAATTCTACCTAATCTCTGCAATTTCTCCATTAATGCCCACCCCATTGTCATTTCATCAGGTTTTGGGGAAGATCTGACACGCTTTAAATTTTGACCATCTTTTCAACCCGCGACCTTTCGTTCTTTTCTGGTTTTTCACGTAACCTCCGGAGCTGAAATGTCTTTGGAACAAAGATAATTCTTTCTAATCTCTGCAATTTCCCCATTAATGCCCACCCCATTGTCATTTCATCAGGTTTTGGGGAAGATCTGACACGCTTTAAATTTTGACCATTTTTTCAACCCACGACCTGACGTTTTTTTCTGGTTTTTCGTGTATCCTCCAGAGCTGAAATTTCTTTGGAACAAAGACAATTCTTTCTAATCTCTGCAATTTCTCCATTAATGCCCACCCCATTGTCATTTCATCAGGTTTTGGGGAAGATCTGACGCCCTTTAAATTTTGACCATTTTTTCAACCCGCGACCTGTCGTTTTTTTCTGGTTTTTGGCGTAACCTCCGGAGCTGAAATTTCTTTGGAACAAAGATAATTCTTTCTAATCTCTGCAATTTCCCCATTAATGCCCACCCCATTGTCATTTTATCAGGTTTGGGGGAAGATCTGACGCCCTTTAAATTTTGACCATTTTTTCAACCCGCGACCTGAAGTTTTTTTCTGGTTTTTGGCGTAAACTCCGGAGCTGAAATTTCTTTGGAACAAAGGCAATTCTTTCTAATCTCTGCAATGTCTCAATTAATGCCCACCCCATTGTCATTTTATCAGGTTTTGTGGAAGATCTGACGCCCTTTAAATTTTGACAATTTTTTCAACCCGCGACCTGTCGTTTTTTTCTGGTTTTTCGTGTAACCTCCAGAGCTGAAATTTCTTTGGAACAAAGACAATTCTTTCTAATCTCTGCAATTTCTCCATTAATGCCCACCCCATTGTCATTTCATCAGGTTTTGGGGAAGATCTGACACGCTTTAAATTTTGACCATTTTTTCAACCCGCGACCTTTCGTTCTTTTCTGATTTTTCACGTAACCTCCGGACCGGAAATGTCTTTGGAACAAAGATAATTCTTTCTAATCTCTGCAATTTCCCCTTCAATGCCCACCCCATTGTCATTTTATCAGGTTTGGGGGAAGATCTGACGCCCTTTAAATTTTAACCATTTTTTCAACCCGCGACCTTTCGTTTTTTTTCTGGTTTTTAGTGTAACCTCCAGAGCTGAAATTTCTTTGGAACAAAGATAATTCTTCCTAATCTCTGCAATTTCTCCATTAATGCCAACCCCATTGTCATTTTATTAGGTTTTGAGGAAGATCTGACGTCCTTTAAATTTTGACCATTTTTTCAACCCGCGACCTGTCGTTCTTTTATGGTTTCTGGCGTAACCTCCAGAGCTGATATTTCTTTGGAACAAAGATAATTCTTCCTAATCTCTGCAATTTATCCATTAATGCCAACCCCATTGTCATTTTATTAGGTTTTGGGGAAGATCTGACGCCCTTTAAATTTTGACCATTTTTTCAACCCGCGACCTGTCGTTCTTTTATGGTTTCTGGCGTAACCTCCAGAGCTGATATTTCTTTGGAACAAAGATAATTCTTCCTAATCTCTGCAATTTATCCATTAATGCCAACCCCATTGTCATTTTATTAGGTTTTGGGGAAGATCTGACGCCCTTTAAATTTTGACCATTTTTTCAACCCGCGACCTGTCGTTTTTTTCTGGTTTTTCGTGTAACCTCCAGAGCTGAAATTTCTTTGGAACAAAGATAATTCTTCCTAATCTCTGCAATTTCTCCATTAATGCCAACCCCGTTGTCATTTTATTAGGTTTTGGGGAAGATCTGACGACCTTTAAATTTTGACCATTTTTTCAACCCGCGACCTGTCGTTCTTTTCTGGTTTCTGGCGTCACCTCCGGAGCTGATATTTCTTTGGAATGAAGATAATTCTTCCTAATCTCTGCAATTTATCCATTAATGCCAACCCCATTGTCATTTTATTAGGTTTTGGGGAAGATCTGACGCCCTTTAAATTTTGACCATTTTTTCAACCCTCGACCTGTTGTTTTTTTCTGGTTTTTGGCGTAACCTCCGGAGCTGAAATTTCTTTGGAACAAAGATAATTCTTTCTAATCTCTGCAATTTCCCCATTAATGCCCACCCCATTGTCATTTCATCAGGTATTGGGGAAGATCTGACGCCCTTTAAATTTTAACCATTTTTTCAACCCGCGACCTGTCGTTTTTTTCTGGTTTTTCGTGTAACCTCCAGAGCTGATATTTCTTTGGAACAAAGATAATTCTTCCTAATGTCTGCAATTTATCCATTAATGGCAACCCCATTGTCATTTCATTAGGTTTTGGGGAAGATCTGACGCCCTTTAAATTTTGACCATTTTTTCAACCCGCGACCTGTCGTTTTTTTCTGGTTTTTGGCGTAACCTCCGGAGCTGAAATGTCTTTGGAACAAAGACAATTCTTTTCTATCTCTGCAATTTCTCCATTAATACCAACCCCATTGTCATTTTATCAGATTTTGGGGAAGATCTGACGCCCTTTAAATTTTGACCATTTTTTCAACCCGCGACCTGTCGTTTTTTTCTGGTTTCTCGGCGTAACCTCCGGAGCTGAAATTTCTTTGGAACAAAGACAATTCTTTCTAATCTCCTCAATGTCTCAATTAATACCCACGCCATTGTCATTTTATCAAGTCTTGGGGACGATCTGACGCCCTTTAAATTTTGACCATTTTTTCAACCCGCGACCTGTCGTTCTTTTCTGGTTTTTCGCATAACCTCCAGAGCTGAAATTTCTTTTGAACAAAGGTAATTCTTTCTAATCTATGCAATTTCTCCATTAATGCCCAACCCATTGTAATTTATCAGGTTTTGGGGAAGATGTGACGCTCTTTAAATTTTGACCATTTTTTCAACCCGCGACCTGTCGTTTTTTTCTGGTTTTTCGTGTAACCTCCAGAGCTGAAATTTCTTTGGAACAAAGACAATTCTTTCTAATCTCTGCAATTTCCCCATTAATGCCCACCCCATTGTCATTTCATCAGGTTTTGGGGAAGATCTGACGCCCTTTAAATTTTAACCATTTTTTCAACCCGCGACCTGTCGTTTTTTTCTGGTTTTTCGTGTAACCTCCAGAGCTGAAATTTCTTTGGAACAAAGATAATTCTTCCTAATCTCTGCAATTTCTCCATTAATGCCAACCCCGTTGTCATTTTATTAGGTTTTGGGGAAGATCTGACGACCTTTAAATTTTGACCATTTTTTCAACCCGCGACCTGTCGTTCTTTTCTGGTTTCTGGCGTAACCTCCGGAGCTGATATTTCTTTGGAATGAAGATAATTCTTCCTAATCTCTGCAATTTATCCATTAATGCCAACCCCATTGTCATTTTATTAGGTTTTGGGGAAGATCTGACGCCCTTTAAATTTTGACCATTTTTTCAACCCTCGACCTGTCGTTTTTTTCTGGTTTTTGGCGTAACCTCCGGAGCTGAAATTTCTTTGGAACAAAGATAATTCTTTCTAATCTCTGCAATTACCCCATTAATGCCCACCCCATTGTCATTTCATCAGGTTTGGGGGAAGATCTGACGCCCTTTAAATTTTGACCATTTTTTCAACCCGCGACCTGTCGTTTTTTTCTGGTTTTTCGTGTAACCTCCGGAGCTGAAATTTCTTTGGAACAAAGACAATTCTTTCTAATCTCTGCAATTTCTCCATTAATGCCCACCCCATTGTCATTTCATCAGGTTTTGGGGAAGATGTGACGGCCTTTAAATTTTGACCATTTTTTCAACCCGCGACCTGTCGTTTTTTTCTGGTTTTTGGCTTAACCTCCGGAGCTGAAATTTCTTTGGAACAAAGATAATTCTTTCTAATCTCTGCAATTTCCCCATTAATGCCCACCCCATTGTCATTTTATCAGGTTTGGGGGAAGATCTGACGCCCTTTAAATTTTGACCATTTTTTCAACCCGCGACCTGTCGTTCTTTTCTGGTTTTTCGCGTAACCTCCAGAGCTGAAATTTCTTTGGAACAAAGGTAATTCTTTCTAATCTCTGCAATGTCTCAATTAATACCCACCCCATTGTCATTTTATCAGGTTTTGGGGAAGATGTGACGCCCTTTAAATTTTGACCATTTTTTCAACCCGCGACCTGTCATTCTTTTCTGGTTTTTCGCGTAACCTCCGGACCTGAAATGTCTTTGGAACAAAGATAATTCTTTCTAATCTCTGCAATTTCTCCATTAATGCCAACCCCATTGTCATTTCATCAGGTTTTGGGGAAGATCTGACGCCCTTTAAATTTTAACCATTTTTTCAACACGCGACCTGTCGTTCTTTTCTGGTTTCTCGCGTAACATCCGGAGCTGATATTTTTTTGGAACAAAGATAATTCTTCCTAATCTCTGCAATTTCCCCATTAATGCCCACCCCATTGTCATTTTATTAGGTTTTGGGGAAGATCTGATGCCCTTTAAATTTTGACCATTTTTTCAACCCGCGACCTGTCGTTTTTTTCTGGTTTTTCGTGTAACCTCCAGAGCTGAAATTTCTTTGGAACAAAGACAATTCTTTCTAATCTCTGCAATGTCTCAATTAATACCCACGCCATTGTCATTTTATCAGGTTTTGGGGAAGATGTGACGCGCTTTAAATTTTGACCATTTTTTCAACCCGCGACCTGTCGTTTTTTTCTGGTTTCTCGCGTAACCTCCGGAGCTGATATTTCTTTGGAACAAAGATAATTCTTCCTAATCCCTGCAATTTCTCCATTAATGCCAACCCCATTGTCATTTTATTAGGTTTTGGGGAAGATCTGACGCCCCCTTTAAATTTTGACCATTTTTTCAACCCGTGACCTGTCGTTTTTTTCTGGTTTTTCGTGTAATCTCCAAAGCTGAAATTTCTTTGGAACAAAGATAATTCTTTCTAATCTCTGCAATTTCCCCATTAATGCCCACCCCATTGTCATTTTATCAGGTTTGGGGACGATCTGACGCGCTTTAAATTTTGACCATTTTTTCAACCCGCGACCTGTCGTTCTTTTCTGGTTTTTCGCGTAACCTCCAGAGCTGAAATTTCTTTGGAACAAAGGTAATTCTTTCTAATCTATGCAATTTCTCCATTAATGCCCAACCCATTGTCATTTTATCAGGTTTTGGGGAAGATGTGACGCCCTTTAAATTTTGACCATTTTTTCAACCCGCGACCTGTCGTTTTTTTCTGGTTTTTCGTGTAACCTCCGGAGCTGATATTTCTTTGGAACAAAGATAATTCTTCCTAATCTCTGCAATTTATCCATTAATGCCAACCCCATTGTCATTTTATTAGGTTTTGGGGAAGATCTGACGCCCTTTAAATTTTGACCATTTTTTCAACCCGCGACCTGTCGTTTTTTTCTGGTTTTTGGCGTAACCTCCGGAGCTGAAATTTCTTTGGAACAAAGATAATTCTTTCTAATCTCTGCAATTTCCCCATTAATGCCCACCCCATTGTCATTTCATCAGGTTTGGGGGAAGATCTGACGCCCTTTAAATTTTGACCATTTTTTCAACCCGCGACCTGTCGTTTTTTTCTGGTTTTTCGTGTAACCTCCGGAGCTGAAATTTCTTTGGAACAAAGACAATTCTTTCTAATCTCTGCAATTTCTCCATTAATGCCCACCCCATTGTCATTTCATCAGGTTTTGGGGAAGATGTGACGCTCTTTAAATTTTGACCATTTTTTCAACCCGCGACCTGTCGTTTTTTTCTGGTTTTTCGTGTAACCTCCAGAGCTGAAATTTCTTTGGAACAAAGACAATTCTTTCTAATCTCTGCAATTTCCCCATTAATGCCCACCCCATTGTCATTTCATCAGGTTTTGGGGAAGATCTGACGCCCTTTAAATTTTAACCATTTTTTCAACCCGCGACCTGTCGTTTTTTTCTGGTTTTTCGTGTAACCTCCAGAGCTGAAATTTCTTTGGAACAAAGATAATTCTTCCTAATCTCTGCAATTTCTCCATTAATGCCAACCCCGTTGTCATTTTATTAGGTTTTGGGGAAGATCTGACGACCTTTAAATTTTGACCATTTTTTCAACCCGCGACCTGTCGTTCTTTTCTGGTTTCTGGCGTAACCTCCGGAGCTGATATTTCTTTGGAATGAAGATAATTCTTCCTAATCTCTGCAATTTATCCATTAATGCCAACCCCATTGTCATTTTATTAGGTTTTGGGGAAGATCTGACGCCCTTTAAATTTTGACCATTTTTTCAACCCTCGACCTGTCGTTTTTTTCTGGTTTTTGGCGTAACCTCCGGAGCTGAAATTTCTTTGGAACAAAGATAATTCTTTCTAATCTCTGCAATTACCCCATTAATGCCCACCCCATTGTCATTTCATCAGGTTTGGGGGAAGATCTGACGCCCTTTAAATTTTGACCATTTTTTCAACCCGCGACCTGTCGTTTTTTTCTGGTTTTTCGTGTAACCTCCGGAGCTGAAATTTCTTTGGAACAAAGACAATTCTTTCTAATCTCTGCAATTTCTCCATTAATGCCCACCCCATTGTCATTTCATCAGGTTTTGGGGAAGATGTGACGGCCTTTAAATTTTGACCATTTTTTCAACCCGCGACCTGTCGTTTTTTTCTGGTTTTTTGCTTAACCTCCGGAGCTGAAATTTCTTTGGAACAAAGATAATTCTTTCTAATCTCTGCAATTTCCCCATTAATGCCCACCCCATTGTCATTTTATCAGGTTTGGGGGAAGATCTGACGCCCTTTAAATTTTGACCATTTTTTCAACCCGCGACCTGTCGTTCTTTTCTGGTTTTTCGCGTAACCTCCAGAGCTGAAATTTCTTTGGAACAAAGGTAATTCTTTCTAATCTTTGCAATTTCTCCATTAATGCCCACCCCATTGTCATTTTATCAGGTTTTGGGGAGGATCTGACGCCCTTTAAATTTTGACCATTTTTTCAACCCGCGACCTGTCGTTCTTTTCTGGTTTCTGGCGTAACCTCCGGAGCTGATATTTCTTTGGAATAAAGATAATTCATTCTAATCTCTGCAATTTCCCCATTAATGCCCACCCCATTGTCATTTTATCAGGTTTGGGGGAAGATCTGACGCCCTTTAAATTTTAACCATTTTTTCAACCCGCGACCTTTCGTTTTTTTCTGGTTTTTCGTGTAACCTCCAGAGCTGAAATTTCTTTGGAACAAAGATAATTCTTCCTAATCTCTGCAATTGCTCCATTAATGCCAACCCCATTGTCATTTTATCAGGTTTTGGGGAAGATCTGACGACCTTTAAATTTTGACCATTTTTTCAACCCTCGACCTGTCGTTCTTTTATGGTTTCTGGCGTAACCTCCGGAGCTGAAATTTCTTTGGAACAAAGATAATTCTTTCTAATCTCTGCAATTTCCCCATTAATGCCCACCCCATTGTCATTTCATCAGGTTTTGGGGAAGATGTGACGGCCTTTAAATTTTGACCATTTTTTCAACCCGCGACCTGTCATTCTTTTCTGGTTTTTCGCGTAACCTCCGGACCTAAAATGTCTTTGGAACAAAGATAATTCTTTCTAATCTCTGCAATTTCTCCATTAATGCCAACCCCATTGTCATTTCATCAGGTTTTGGGGAAGATCTGACGCCCTTTAAATTTTAACCATTTTTTCAACCCGCGACCTGTCGTTTTTTTCTGGTTTTTCGTGTAACCTCCAGAGCTGATATTTCTTTGGAACAAAGATAATTCTTCCTAATGTCTGCAATTTATCCATTAATGGCAACCCCATTGTCATTTCATTAGGTTTTGGGGAAGATCTGACGCCCTTTAAATTTTGACCATTTTTTCAACCCGCGACCTGTCGTTTTTTTCTGGTTTTTGGCGTAACCTCCGGAGCTGAAATGTCTTTGGAACAAAGACAATTCTTTTCTATCTCTGCAATTTCTCCATTAATACCAACCCCATTGTCATTTTATCAGATTTTGGGGAAGATCTGACGCCCTTTAAATTTTGACCATTTTTTCAACCCGCGACCTGTCGTTTTTTTCTGGTTTCTCGGCGTAACCTCCGGAGCTGAAATTTCTTTGGAACAAAGACAATTCTTTCTAATCTCCTCAATGTCTCAATTAATACCCACGCCATTGTCATTTTATCAAGTCTTGGGGACGATCTGACGCCCTTTAAATTTTGACCATTTTTTCAACCCGCGACCTGTCGTTCTTTTCTGGTTTTTCGCATAACCTCCAGAGCTGAAATTTCTTTTGAACAAAGGTAATTCTTTCTAATCTATGCAATTTCTCCATTAATGCCCAACCCATTGTAATTTATCAGGTTTTGGGGAAGATGTGACGCTCTTTAAATTTTGACCATTTTTTCAACCCGCGACCTGTCGTTTTTTTCTGGTTTTTCGTGTAACCTCCAGAGCTGAAATTTCTTTGGAACAAAGACAATTCTTTCTAATCTCTGCAATTTCCCCATTAATGCCCACCCCATTGTCATTTCATCAGGTTTTGGGGAAGATCTGACGCCCTTTAAATTTTAACCATTTTTTCAACCCGCGACCTGTCGTTTTTTTCTGGTTTTTCGTGTAACCTCCAGAGCTGAAATTTCTTTGGAACAAAGATAATTCTTCCTAATCTCTGCAATTTCTCCATTAATGCCAACCCCGTTGTCATTTTATTAGGTTTTGGGGAAGATCTGACGACCTTTAAATTTTGACCATTTTTTCAACCCGCGACCTGTCGTTCTTTTCTGGTTTCTGGCGTAACCTCCGGAGCTGATATTTCTTTGGAATGAAGATAATTCTTCCTAATCTCTGCAATTTATCCATTAATGCCAACCCCATTGTCATTTTATTAGGTTTTGGGGAAGATCTGACGCCCTTTAAATTTTGACCATTTTTTCAACCCTCGACCTGTCGTTTTTTTCTGGTTTTTGGCGTAACCTCCGGAGCTGAAATTTCTTTGGAACAAAGATAATTCTTCCTAATCTCTGCAATTACCCCATTAATGCCCACCCCATTGTCATTTCATCAGGTTTGGGGGAAGATCTGACGCCCTTTAAATTTTGACCATTTTTTCAACCCGCGACCTGTCGTTTTTTTCTGGTTTTTCGTGTAACCTCCGGAGCTGAAATTTCTTTGGAACAAAGACAATTCTTTCTAATCTCTGCAATTTCTCCATTAATGCCCACCCCATTGTCATTTCATCAGGTTTTGGGGAAGATGTGACGGCCTTTAAATTTTGACCATTTTTTCAACCCGCGACCTGTCGTTTTTTTCTGGTTTTTGGCTTAACCTCCGGAGCTGAAATTTCTTTGGAACAAAGATAATTCTTTCTAATCTCTGCAATTTCCCCATTAATGCCCACCCCATTGTCATTTTATCAGGTTTGGGGGAAGATCTGACGCCCTTTAAATTTTGACCATTTTTTCAACCCGCGACCTGTCGTTCTTTTCTGGTTTTTCGCGTAACCTCCAGAGCTGAAATTTCTTTGGAACAAAGGTAATTCTTTCTAATCTCTGCAATGTCTCAATTAATACCCACCCCATTGTCATTTTATCAGGTTTTGGGGAAGATGTGACGCCCTTTAAATTTTGACCATTTTTTCAACCCGCAACCTGTCATTCTTTTCTGGTTTTTCGCGTAACCTCCGGACCTGAAATGTCTTTGGAACAAAGATAATTCTTTCTAATCTCTGCAATTTCTCCATTAATGCCAACCCCATTGTCATTTCATCAGGTTTTGGGGAAGATCTGACGCCCTTTAAATTTTAACCATTTTTTCAACACGCGACCTGTCGTTCTTTTCTGGTTTCTCGCGTAACATCCGGAGCTGATATTTTTTTGGAACAAAGATAATTCTTCCTAATCTCTGCAATTTCCCCATTAATGCCCACCCCATTGTCATTTTATTAGGTTTTGGGGAAGATCTGATGCCCTTTAAATTTTGACCATTTTTTCAACCCGCGACCTGTCGTTTTTTTCTGGTTTTTCGTGTAACCTCCAGAGCTGAAATTTCTTTGGAACAAAGACAATTCTTTCTAATCTCTGCAATGTCTCAATTAATGCCCACGCCATTGTCATTTTATCAGGTTTTGGGGAAGATGTGACGCGCTTTAAATTTTGACCATTTTTTCAACCCGCGACCTGTCGTTTTTTTCTGGTTTCTCGCGTAACCTCCGGAGCTGATATTTCTTTGGAACAAAGATAATTCTTCCTAATCCCTGCAATTTCTCCATTAATGCCAACCCCATTGTCATTTTATTAGGTTTTGGGGAAGATCTGACGCCCCCTTTAAATTTTGACCATTTTTTCAACCCGTGACCTGTCGTTTTTTTCTGGTTTTTCGTGTAATCTCCAAAGCTGAAATTTCTTTGGAACAAAGATAATTCTTTCTAATCTCTGCAATTTCCCCATTAATGCCCACCCCATTGTCATTTTATCAGGTTTGGGGACGATCTGACGCGCTTTAAATTTTGACCATTTTTTCAACCCGCGACCTGTCGTTCTTTTCTGGTTTTTCGCGTAACCTCCAGAGCTGAAATTTCTTTGGAACAAAGGTAGTTCTTTCTAATCTATGCAATTTCTCCATTAATGCCCAACCCATTGTCATTTTATCAGGTTTTGGGGAAGATGTGACGCCCTTTAAATTTTGACCATTTTTTCAACCCGCGACCTGTCGTTTTTTTCTGGTTTTTCGTGTAACCTCCGGAGCTGATATTTCTTTGGAACAAAGATAATTCTTCCTAATCTCTGCAATTTATCCATTAATGCCAACCCCATTGTCATTTTATTAGGTTTTGGGGAAGATCTGACGCCCTTTAAATTTTGACCATTTTTTCAACCCGCGACCTGTCGTTTTTTTCTGGTTTTTGGCGTAACCTCCGGAGCTGAAATTTCTTTGGAACAAAGATAATTCTTTCTAATCTCTGCAATTTCCCCATTAATGCCCACCCCATTGTCATTTCATCAGGTTTGGGGGAAGATCTGACGCCCTTTAAATTTTGACCATTTTTTCAACCCGCGACCTGTCCTTTTTTTCTGGTTTTTCGTGTAACCTCCGGAGCTGAAATTTCTTTGGAACAAAGACAATTCTTTCTAATCTCTGCAATTTCTCCATTAATGCCCACCCCATTGTCATTTCATCAGGTTTTGGGGAAGATGTGACGCTCTTTAAATTTTGACCATTTTTTCAACCCGCGACCTGTCGTTTTTTTCTGGTTTTTCGTGTAACCTCCAGAGCTGAAATTTCTTTGGAACAAAGACAATTCTTTCTAATCTCTGCAATTTCCCCATTAATGCCCACCCCATTGTCATTTCATCAGGTTTTGGGGAAGATCTGACGCCCTTTAAATTTTAACCATTTTTTCAACCCGCGACCTGTCGTTTTTTTCTGGTTTTTCGTGTAACCTCCAGAGCTGAAATTTCTTTGGAACAAAGATAATTCTTCCTAATCTCTGCAATTTCTCCATTAATGCCAACCCCGTTGTCATTTTATTAGGTTTTGGGGAAGATCTGACGACCTTTAAATTTTGACCATTTTTTCAACCCGCGACCTGTCGTTCTTTTCTGGTTTCTGGCGTAACCTCCGGAGCTGATATTTCTTTGGAATGAAGATAATTCTTCCTAATCTCTGCAATTTATCCATTAATGCCAACCCCATTGTCATTTTATTAGGTTTTGGGGAAGATCTGACGCCCTTTAAATTTTGACCATTTTTTCAACCCTCGACCTGTCGTTTTTTTCTGGTTTTTGGCGTAACCTCCGGAGCTGAAATTTCTTTGGAACAAAGATAATTCTTTCTAATCTCTGCAATTACCCCATTAATGCCCACCCCATTGTCATTTCATCAGGTTTGGGGGAAGATCTGACGCCCTTTAAATTTTGACCATTTTTTCAACCCGCGACCTGTCGTTTTTTTCTGGTTTTTCGTGTAACCTCCGGAGCTGAAATTTCTTTGGAACAAAGACAATTCTTTCTAATCTCTGCAATTTCTCCATTAATGCCCACCCCATTGTCATTTCATCAGGTTTTGGGGAAGATGTGACGGCCTTTAAATTTTGACCATTTTTTCAACCCGCGACCTGTCGTTTTTTTCTGGTTTTTTGCTTAACCTCCGGAGCTGAAATTTCTTTGGAACAAAGATAATTCTTTCTAATCTCTGCAATTTCCCCATTAATGCCCACCCCATTGTCATTTTATCAGGTTTGGGGGAAGATCTGACGCCCTTTAAATTTTGACCATTTTTTCAACCCGCGACCTGTCGTTCTTTTCTGGTTTTTCGCGTAACCTCCAGAGCTGAAATTTCTTTGGAACAAAGGTAATTCTTTCTAATCTTTGCAATTTCTCCATTAATGCCCACCCCATTGTCATTTTATCAGGTTTTGGGGAGGATCTGACGCCCTTTAAATTTTGACCATTTTTTCAACCCGCGACCTGTCGTTCTTTTCTGGTTTCTGGCGTAACCTCCGGAGCTGATATTTCTTTGGAATAAAGATAATTCATTCTAATCTCTGCAATTTCCCCATTAATGCCCACCCCATTGTCATTTTATCAGGTTTGGGGGAAGATCTGACGCCCTTTAAATTTTAACCATTTTTTCAACCCGCGACCTTTCGTTTTTTTCTGGTTTTTCGTGTAACCTCCAGAGCTGAAATTTCTTTGGAACAAAGATAATTCTTCCTAATCTCTGCAATTGCTCCATTAATGCCAACCCCATTGTCATTTTATCAGGTTTTGGGGAAGATCTGACGACCTTTAAATTTTGACCATTTTTTCAACCCTCGACCTGTCGTTCTTTTATGGTTTCTGGCGTAACCTCCGGAGCTGAAATTTCTTTGGAACAAAGATAATTCTTTCTAATCTCTGCAATTTCCCCATTAATGCCCACCCCATTGTCATTTCATCAGGTTTTGGGGAAGATGTGACGGCCTTTAAATTTTGACCATTTTTTCAACCCGCGACCTGTCATTCTTTTCTGGTTTTTCGCGTAACCTCCGGACCTAAAATGTCTTTGGAACAAAGATAATTCTTTCTAATCTCTGCAATTTCTCCATTAATGCCAACCCCATTGTCATTTCATCAGGTTTTGGGGAAGATCTGACGCCCTTTAAATTTTAACCATTTTTTCAACCCGCGACCTGTCGTTTTTTTCTGGTTTTTCGTGTAACCTCCAGAGCTGATATTTCTTTGGAACAAAGATAATTCTTCCTAATGTCTGCAATTTATCCATTAATGGCAACCCCATTGTCATTTCATTAGGTTTTGGGGAAGATCTGACGCCCTTTAAATTTTGACCATTTTTTCAACCCGCGACCTGTCGTTTTTTTCTGGTTTTTGGCGTAACCTCCGGAGCTGAAATGTCTTTGGAACAAAGACAATTCTTTTCTATCTCTGCAATTTCTCCATTAATACCAACCCCATTGTCATTTTATCAGATTTTGGGGAAGATCTGACGCCCTTTAAATTTTGACCATTTTTTCAACCCGCGACCTGTCGTTTTTTTCTGGTTTCTCGGCGTAACCTCCGGAGCTGAAATTTCTTTGGAACAAAGACAATTCTTTCTAATCTCCTCAATGTCTCAATTAATACCCACGCCATTGTCATTTTATCAAGTCTTGGGGACGATCTGACGCCCTTTAAATTTTGACCATTTTTTCAACCCGCGACCTGTCGTTCTTTTCTGGTTTTTCGCATAACCTCCAGAGCTGAAATTTCTTTTGAACAAAGGTAATTCTTTCTAATCTATGCAATTTCTCCATTAATGCCCAACCCATTGTCATTTTATCAGGTTTTGGGGAAGATGTGACGCTCTTTAAATTTTGACCATTTTTTCAACCCGCGACCTGTCGTTCTTTTCTGGTTTCTCGCGTAACCTCCGGAGCTGATATTTCTTTGGAACAAAGATAATTCTTCCTAATCTCTGCAATTTCTCCATTAATGCCCACCCCATTGTCATTTTATTAGGCTTTGGGGAAGATCTGACGCCCTTTAAATTTTAACCATTTTTTCAACCCGCGACCTGTCGTTTTTTTCTGGTTTTTCGTGTAACCTCCAGAGCTGATATTTCTTTGGAACAAAGATAATTCTTCCTAATCTCTGCAATTTATCCATTAATGCCAACCCCATTGTCATTTTATTAGGTTTTGGGGAAGATCTGACGACCTTTAAATTTTGACCATTTTTTCAACCCGCGACCTGTCGTTCTCTTCTGGTTTCTGACGTAACTTCCGGAGCTGATATTTCTTTGGAACAAAGATAATTCTTCCTAATCTCTGCAATTTATCCATTAATGCCAACCCCATTGTCATTTTATTAGGTTTTGGGGAAGATCTGACGACCTTTAAATTTTGACCATTTTTTCAACCCGCGACCTGTCGTTCTTTTCTGGTTTCTGGCGTAACCTCCAGAGCTGATATTTCTTTGGAACAAAGATAATTCTTCCTAATCTCTGCAATTTATCCATTAATGCCAACCCCATTGTCATTTTATTAGGTTTTGGGGAAGATCTGACGCCCTTTAAATTTTGACCATTTTTTCAACCCGCGACCTGTCGTTTTTTTTCTGGTTTTCGGCGTAACCTCCGGAGCTGAAATTTCTTTGGAACAAAGACAATTCTTTCTAATCTCTGCAATGTCTCAATTAATACCCACCCCATTGTCATTTTATCAGGTTTTGGGGAGGATCTGACGCCCTTTAAATTTTGACCATTTTTTCAACCCGCGACCTGTCGTTCTTTTCTGGTTTTTGGCGTAACCTCCGGAGCTGAAATTTCTTTGGAACAAAGGTAATTCTTTCTACTCTCTGCAATTTCCCCATTAATGCCAACCCCATTGTCATTTTATTATGTTTTGGGGAAGATCTGACGCCCTTTAAATTTTGACCATTTTTTCAACCCGCGACCTGTCGTTTTTTTCTGGTTTTTCGTGTAACCTCCAAAGCTGAAATTTCTGTGGAACAAAAATAATTCTTTCTACTCTCTGCAATTTCCCCATTAATGCCCACCCCATTGTCATTTTATCAGGTTTTGGGGAAGATCTGACGCCCTTTAAATTTTGACCATTTTTTCAACCCGCGACCTGTCGTTTTTTTCTGGTTTCTCGGCGTAACCTCCGGAGCTGAAATGTCTTTGGAACAAAGACAATTCTTTCTAATCTCTGCAATGTCTCAATTAATACCCACGCCATTGTCATTTTATCAAGTTTTGGGGACGATCTGACGCGCTTTAAATTTTGACCATTTTTTCAACCCGCGACCTGTCGTTCTTTTCTGGTTTCTGGCGTAACCTCCGGAGCTGATATTTCTTTGGAACAAAGATAATTCTTCCTAATCTCTGCAATTTATCCATTAATGCCAACCCCATTGTCATTTTATTAGGTTTTGGGGAAGATCTGACGCCCTTTAAATTTTGACCATTTTTTCAACCCGCGACCTGTCGTTTTTTCCTGGTTTTTGGCGTAACCTCTGGAGCTGAAATTTCTTTGGAACAAAGATAATTCTTTCTAATCTCTGCAATTTCCCTATTAATGCCCACCCCATTGTCATTTTACCAGGTTTGGGGGAAGATCTGACGCCTTTTAAATTTTGACCATTTTTTCAACCCGCGACCTGTCGTTCTTTTCTGGTTTTTCGTGTAACCTCCAGAGCTGAAATTTCTTTGGAACAAAGACAATTCTTTCTAATCTCTGCAATTTCTCCATTAATGCCCACCCCATTGTCATTTCATCAGGTTTTGGGGAAGATCTGACGCCCTTTAAATTTTAACCATTTTTTCAACCCGCGACCTGTCGTTTTTTTTTGGTTTTTGGCTTACCCTCCGGAACTGAAATTTCTTTGGAACAAAGGTAATTCTGTCTAATCTCTGCAATTTCTCCATTAATGCCCAACCCATTGTCATTTTATCAGGTTTTGGGGAAGATCTGACGCCCTTTAAATTTTGACCATTTTTTCAACCCGCGACCTGTCGTTTTTTTCTGGTTTCTCGGCGTAACCTCCGGAGCTGAAATGTCTTTGGAACAAAGACAATTCTTTATAATCTCTTCAATGTCTCAATTAATACCCACGCCATTGTCATTTTATCAAGTTTTGGGGACGATCTGACGCGCTTTAAATTTTGACCATTTTTTCAACCCGCGACCTGTCGTTCTTTTCTGGTTTTTCGCGTAACCTCCGGAGCTGAAATTTCTTTGTAACAAAGGTAATTCTTCCTAATCTCTGCAATTTCTCCATTAACGCCAACCCCATTGTCATTTTATTAGGTTTTGGGGAAGATCTGACGACCTTTAAATTTTGACCATTTTTTCAACCCGCGACCTGTCGTTTTTTTCTGGTTTTCGGCGTAACCTCCGGAGCTGAAATTTCTTTGGAACAAAGACAATTCTTTCTAATCTCTGCAATGTCTCAATTAATACCCACCACATTGTCATTTTATCAGGTTTTGGGGAGGATCTGACGCCCTTTAAATTTTGACCATTTTTTCAACCCGCGACCTGTCGTTTTTTTCTGGTTTTTCGTGTAACCTCCAAAGCTGAAATTTCTTTGGAACAAAAATAATTCTTTCTAATCTCTGCAATTTCCCCATTAATGCCCACCCCATTGTCATTTTATCAGGTTTTGGGGAAGATCTGACACGCTTTAAATTTTGACCATTTTTTCAACCCGCGACCTTTCGTTCTTTTCTGGTTTTTCACATAACCTCCGGACCTGAAATGTCTTTGGAACAAAGATAATTCTTTCTAATCTCTGCAATTTCTCCATTAATGCCCAACCCATTGTCATTTTATCAGGTTTTGGGAAGATCTGACGCCCTTTAAATTTTGACCATTTTTTCAACCCGCGACCTGTCATTCTTTTTTGGTTTCTCGCGTAACCTCCGGAGCTGATATTTCTTTGGAACAAAGATAATTCTACCTAATCTCTGCAATTTCTCCATTAATGCCCACCCCATTGTCATTTCATCAGGTTTTGGGGAAGATCTGACACGCTTTAAATTTTGACCATCTTTTCAACCCGCGACCTTTCGTTCTTTTCTGGTTTTTCACGTAACCTCCGGAGCTGAAATGTCTTTGGAACAAAGATAATTCTTTCTAATCTCTGCAATTTCCCCATTAATGCCCACCCCATTGTCATTTCATCAGGTTTTGGGGAAGATCTGACACGCTTTAAATTTTGACCATTTTTTCAACCCACGACCTGACGTTTTTTTCTGGTTTTTCGTGTATCCTCCAGAGCTGAAATTTCTTTGGAACAAAGACAATTCTTTCTAATCTCTGCAATTTCTCCATTAATGCCCACCCCATTGTCATTTCATCAGGTTTTGGGGAAGATCTGACGCCCTTTAAATTTTGACCATTTTTTCAACCCGCGACCTGTCGTTCTTTTCTGGTTTTTGGCGTAACCTCCGGAGCTGAAATTTCTTTGGAACAAAGATAATTCTTTCTAATCTCTGCAATTTCCCCATTAATGCCCACCCCATTGTCATTTTATCAGGTTTGGGGGAAGATCTGACGCCCTTTAAATTTTGACCATTTTTTCAACCCGCGACCTGAAGTTTTTTTCTGGTTTTTGGCGTAACCTCCGGAGCTGAAATTTCTTTGGAACAAAGGCAATTCTTTCTAATCTCTGCAATGTCTCAATTAATGCCCACCCCATTGTCATTTTATCAGGTTTTGTGGAAGATCTGACGCCCTTTAAATTTTGACAATTTTTTCAACCCGCGACCTGTCGTTTTTTTCTGGTTTTTCGTGTAACCTCCAGAGCTGAAATTTCTTTGGAACAAAGACAATTCTTTCTAATCTCTGCAATTTCTCCATTAATGCCCACCCCATTGTCATTTCATCAGGTTTTGGGGAAGATCTGACACGCTTTAAATTTTGACCATTTTTTCAACCCGCGACCTTTCGTTCTTTTCTGATTTTTCACGTAACCTCCGGACCGGAAATGTCTTTGGAACAAAGATAATTCTTTCTAATCTCTGCAATTTCCCCTTCAATGCCCACCCCATTGTCATTTTATCAGGTTTGGGGGAAGATCTGACGCCCTTTAAATTTTAACCATTTTTTCAACCCGCGACCTTTCGTTTTTTTTCTGGTTTTTAGTGTAACCTCCAGAGCTGAAATTTCTTTGGAACAAAGATAATTCTTCCTAATCTCTGCAATTTCTCCATTAATGCCAACCCCATTGTCATTTTATTAGGTTTTGAGGAAGATCTGACGTCCTTTAAATTTTGACCATTTTTTCAACCCGCGACCTGTCGTTCTTTTATGGTTTCTGGCGTAACCTCCAGAGCTGATATTTCTTTGGAACAAAGATAATTCTTCCTAATCTCTGCAATTTATCCATTAATGCCAACCCCATTGTCATTTTATTAGGTTTTGGGGAAGATCTGACGCCCTTTAAATTTTGACCATTTTTTCAACCCTCGACCTGTTGTTTTTTTCTGGTTTTTGGCGTAACCTCCGGAGCTGAAATTTCTTTGGAACAAAGATAATTCTTTCTAATCTCTGCAATTTCCCCATTAATGCCCACCCCATTGTCATTTCATCAGGTTTTGGGGAAGATCTGACGCCCTTTAAATTTTGACCATTTTTTCAACCCGCGACCTGTCGTTTTTTTCTGGTTTTTCGTGTAACCTCCAGAGCTGATATTTCTTTGGAACAAAGATAATTCTTCCTAATATCTGCAATTTATCCATTAATGGCAACCCCATTGTCATTTCATTAGGTTTTGGGGAAGATCTGACGCCCTTTAAATTTTGACCATTTTTTCAACCCGCGACCTGTCGTTTTTTTCTGGTTTTTGGCGTAACCTCCGGAGCTGAAATGTCTTTGGAACAAAGACAATTCTTTTCTATCTCTGCAATTTCTCCATTAATACCAACCCCATTGTCATTTTATCAGATTTTGGGGAAGATCTGACGCCCTTTAAATTTTGACCATTTTTTCAACCCGCGACCTGTCGTTTTTTTCTGGTTTCTCGGCGTAACCTCCGGAGCTGAAATTTCTTTGGAACAAAGACAATTCTTTCTAATCTCCTCAATGTCTCAATTAATACCCACGCCATTGTCATTTTATCAAGTCTTGGGGACGATCTGACGCCCTTTAAATTTTGACCATTTTTTCAACCCGCGACCTGTCGTTCTTTTCTGGTTTTTCGCATAACCTCCAGAGCTGAAATTTCTTTTGAACAAAGGTAATTCTTTCTAATCTATGCAATTTGTCCATTAATGCCCAACCCATTGTAATTTATCAGGTTTTGGGGAAGATGTGACGCTCTTTAAATTTTGACCATTTTTTCAACCCGCGACCTGTCGTTTTTTTCTGGTTTTTCGTGTAACCTCCAGAGCTGAAATTTCTTTGGAACAAAGACAATTCTTTCTAATCTCTGCAATTTCCCCATTAATGCCCACCCCATTGTCATTTCATCAGGTTTTGGGGAAGATCTGACGCCCTTTAAATTTTAACCATTTTTTCAACCCGCGACCTGTCGTTTTTTTCTGGTTTTTCGTGTAACCTCCAGAGCTGAAATTTCTTTGGAACAAAGATAATTCTTCCTAATCTCTGCAATTTCTCCATTAATGCCAACCCCGTTGTCATTTTATTAGGTTTTGGGGAAGATCTGACGACCTTTAAATTTTGACCATTTTTTCAACCCGCGACCTGTCGTTCTTTTCTGGTTTCTGGCGTAACCTCCGGAGCTGATATTTCTTTGGAATGAAGATAATTCTTCCTAATCTCTGCAATTTATCTATTAATGCCAACCCCATTGTCATTTTATTAGGTTTTGGGGAAGATCTGACGCCCTTTAAATTTTGACCATTTTTTCAACCCTCGACCTGTCGTTTTTTTCTGGTTTTTGGCGTAACCTCCGGAGCTGAAATTTCTTTGGAACAAAGATAATTCTTTCTAATCTCTGCAATTACCCCATTAATGCCCACCCCATTGTCATTTCATCAGGTTTGGGGGAAGATCTGACGCCCTTTAAATTTTGACCATTTTTTCAACCCGCGACCTGTCGTTTTTTTCTGGTTTTTCGTGTAACCTCCGGAGCTGAAATTTCTTTGGAACAAAGACAATTCTTTCTAATCTCTGCAATTTCTCCATTAATGCCCACCCCATTGTCATTTCATCAGGTTTTGGGGAAGATGTGACGGCCTTTAAATTTTGACCATTTTTTCAACCCGCGACCTGTCGTTTTTTTCTGGTTTTTGGCTTAACCTCCGGAGCTGAAATTTCTTTGGAACAAAGATAATTCTTTCTAATCTCTGCAATTTCCCCATTAATGCCCACCCCATTGTCATTTTATCAGGTTTGGGGGAAGATCTGACGCCCTTTAAATTTTGACCATTTTTTCAACCCGCGACCTGTCGTTCTTTTCTGGTTTTTCGCGTAACCTCCAGAGCTGAAATTTCTTTGGAACAAAGGTAATTCTTTCTAATCTCTGCAATGTCTCAATTAATACCCACCCCATTGTCATTTTATCAGGTTTTGGGGAAGATGTGACGCCCTTTAAATTTTGACCATTTTTTCAACCCGCGACCTGTCATTCTTTTCTGGTTTTTCGCGTAACCTCCGGACCTGAAATGTCTTTGGAACAAAGATAATTCTTTCTAATCTCTGCAATTTCTCCATTAATGCCAACCCCATTGTCATTTCATCAGGTTTTGGGGAAGATCTGACGCCCTTTAAATTTTAACCATTTTTTCAACACGCGACCTGTCGTTCTTTTCTGGTTTCTCGCGTAACATCCGGAGCTGATATTTTTTTGGAACAAAGATAATTCTTCCTAATCTCTGCAATTTCCCCATTAATGCCCACCCCATTGTCATTTTATTAGGTTTTGGGGAAGATCTGATGCCCTTTAAATTTTGACCATTTTTTCAACCCGCGACCTGTCGTTTTTTTCTGGTTTTTCGTGTAACCTCCAGAGCTGAAATTTCTTTGGAACAAAGACAATTCTTTCTAATCTCTGCAATGTCTCAATTAATACCCACGCCATTGTCATTTTATCAGGTTTTGGGGAAGATGTGACGCGCTTTAAATTTTGACCATTTTTTCAACCCGCGACCTGTCGTTTTTTTCTGGTTTCTCGCGTAACCTCCGGAGCTGATATTTCTTTGGAACAAAGATAATTCTTCCTAATCCCTGCAATTTCACCATTAATGCCAACCCCATTGTCATTTTATTAGGTTTTGGGGAAGATCTGACGCCCCCTTTAAATTTTGACCATTTTTTCAACCCGTGACCTGTCGTTTTTTTCTGGTTTTTCGTGTAATCTCCAAAGCTGAAATTTCTTTGGAACAAAGATAATTCTTTCTAATCTCTGCAATTTCCCCATTAATGCCCACCCCATTGTCATTTTATCAGGTTTGGGGACGATCTGACGCGCTTTAAATTTTGACCATTTTTTCAACCCGCGACCTGTCGTTCTTTTCTGGTTTTTCGCGTAACCTCCAGAGCTGAAATTTCTTTGGAACAAAGGTAATTCTTTCTAATCTATGCAATTTCTCCATTAATGCCCAACCCATTGTCATTTTATCAGGTTTTGGGGAAGATGTGACGCCCTTTAAATTTTGACCATTTTTTCAACCCGCGACCTGTCGTTTTTTTCTGGTTTTTCGTGTAACCTCCGGAGCTGATATTTCTTTGGAACAAAGATAATTCTTCCTAATCTCTGCAATTTATCCATTAATGCCAACCCCATTGTCATTTTATTAGGTTTTGGGGAAGATCTGACGCCCTTTAAATTTTGACCATTTTTTCAACCCGCGACCTGTCGTTTTTTTCTGGTTTTTGGCGTAACCTCCGGAGCTGAAATTTCTTTGGAACAAAGATAATTCTTTCTAATCTCTGCAATTTCCCCATTAATGCCCACCCCATTGTCATTTCATCAGGTTTGGGGGAAGATCTGACGCCCTTTAAATTTTGACCATTTTTTCAACCCGCGACCTGTCGTTTTTTTCTGGTTTTTCGTGTAACCTCCGGAGCTGAAATTTCTTTGGAACAAAGACAATTCTTTCTAATCTCTGCAATTTCTCCATTAATGCCCACCCCATTGTCATTTCATCAGGTTTTGGGGAAGATGTGATGCCCTTTAAATTTTGACCATTTTTTCAACCCGCGACCTGTCGTTCTTTTCTGGTTTTTCGCATAACCTCCAGAGCTGAAATTTCTTTTGAACAAAGGTAATTCTTTCTAATCTATGCAATTTCTCCATTAATGCCCAACCCATTGTAATTTATCAGGTTTTGGGGAAGATGTGACGCTCTTTAAATTTTGACCATTTTTTCAACCCGCGACCTGTCGTTTTTTTCTGGTTTTTCGTGTAACCTCCAGAGCTGAAATTTCTTTGGAACAAAGACAATTCTTTCTAATCTCTGCAATTTCCCCATTAATGCCCACCCCATTGTCATTTCATCAGGTTTTGGGGAAGATCTGACGCCCTTTAAATTTTAACCATTTTTTCAACCCGCGACCTGTCGTTTTTTTCTGGTTTTTCGTGTAACCTCCAGAGCTGAAATTTCTTTGGAACAAAGATAATTCTTCCTAATCTCTGCAATTTCTCCATTAATGCCAACCCCGTTGTCATTTTATTAGGTTTTGGGGAAGATCTGACGACCTTTAAATTTTGACCATTTTTTCAACCCGCGACCTGTCGTTCTTTTCTGGTTTCTGGCGTAACCTCCGGAGCTGATATTTCTTTGGAATGAAGATAATTCTTCCTAATCTCTGCAATTTATCCATTAATGCCAACCCCATTGTCATTTTATTAGGTTTTGGGGAAGATCTGACGCCCTTTAAATTTTGACCATTTTTTCAACCCTCGACCTGTCGTTTTTTTCTGGTTTTTGGCGTAACCTCCGGAGCTGAAATTTCTTTGGAACAAAGATAATTCTTTCTAATCTCTGCAATTACCCCATTAATGCCCACCCCATTGTCATTTCATCAGGTTTGGGGGAAGATCTGACGCCCTTTAAATTTTGACCATTTTTTCAACCCGCGACCTGTCGTTTTTTTCTGGTTTTTCGTGTAACCTCCGGAGCTGAAATTTCTTTGGAACAAAGACAATTCTTTCTAATCTCTGCAATTTCTCCATTAATGCCCACCCCATTGTCATTTCATCAGGTTTTGGGGAAGATGTGACGGCCTTTAAATTTTGACCATTTTTTCAACCCGCGACCTGTCGTTTTTTTCTGGTTTTTGGCTTAACCTCCGGAGCTGAAATTTCTTTGGAACAAAGATAATTCTTTCTAATCTCTGCAATTTCCCCATTAATGCCCACCCCATTGTCATTTTATCAGGTTTGGGGGAAGATCTGACGCCCTTTAAATTTTGACCATTTTTTCAACCCGCGACCTGTCGTTCTTTTCTGGTTTTTCGCGTAACCTCCAGAGCTGAAATTTCTTTGGAACAAAGGTAATTCTTTCTAATCTCTGCAATTTCTCCATTAATGCCCACCCCATTGTCATTTTATCAGGTTTTGGGGAGGATCTGACGCCCTTTAAATTTTGACCATTTTTTCAACCCGCGACCTGTCGTTCTTTTCTGGTTTCTGGCGTAACCTCCGGACCTGATATTTCTTTGGAATAAAGATAATTCATTCTAATCTCTGCAATTTCCCCATTAATGCCCACCCCATTGTCATTTTATCAGGTTTTGGGGGAAGATCTGACGCCCTTTAAATTTTAACCATTTTTTCAACCCGCGACCTTTCGTTTTTTTCTGGTTTTTCGTGTAACCTCCAGAGCTGAAATTTCTTTGGAACAAAGATAATTCTTCCTAATCTCTGCAATTGCTCCATTAATGCCAACCCCATTGTCATTTTATCAGGTTTTGGGGAAGATCTGACGACCTTTAAATTTTGACCATTTTTTCAACCCTCGACCTGTCGTTCTTTTATGGTTTCTGGCGTAACCTCCGGAGCTGAAATTTCTTTGGAACAAAGATAATTCTTTCTAATCTCTGCAATTTCCCCATTAATGCCCACCCCATTGTCATTTCATCAGGTTTTGGGGAAGATGTGACGGCCTTTAAATTTTGACCATTTTTTCAACCCGCGACCTGTCATTCTTTTCTGGTTTTTCGCGTAACCTCCGGACCTAAGATGTCTTTGGAACAAAGATAATTCTTTCTAATCTCTGCAATTTCTCCATTAATGCCAACCCCATTGTCATTTCATCAGGTTTTGGGGAAGATCTGACGCCCTTTAAATTTTAACCATTTTTTCAACCCGCGACCTGTCGTTTTTTTCTGGTTTTTCGTGTAACCTCCAGAGCTGATATTTCTTTGGAACAAAGATAATTCTTCCTAATGTCTGCAATTTATCCATTAATGGCAACCCCATTGTCATTTCATTAGGTTTTGGGGAAGATCTGACGCCCTTTAAATTTTGACCATTTTTTCAACCCGCGACCTGTCGTTTTTTTCTGGTTTTTGGCGTAACCTCCGGAGCTGAAATGTCTTTGGAACAAAGACAATTCTTTTCTATCTCTGCAATTTCTCCATTAATACCAACCCCATTGTCATTTTATCAGATTTTGGGGAAGATCTGACGCCCTTTAAATTTTGACCATTTTTTCAACCCGCGACCTGTCGTTTTTTTCTGGTTTCTGGCGTAACCTCCGGAGCTGATATTTCTTTGGAATGAAGATAATTCTTCCTAATCTATGCAATTTCTCCATTAATGCCCAACCCATTGTAATTTATCAGGTTTTGGGGAAGATGTGACGCTCTTTAAATTTTGACCATTTTTTCAACCCGCGACCTGTCGTTTTTTTCTGGTTTTTCGTGTAACCTCCAGAGCTGAAATTTCTTTGGAACAAAGACAATTCTTTCTAATCTCTGCAATTTCCCCATTAATGCCCACCCCATTGTCATTTCATCAGGTTTTGGGGAAGATCTGACGCCCTTTAAATTTTAACCATTTTTTCAACCCGCGACCTGTCGTTTTTTTCTGGTTTTTCGTGTAACCTCCAGAGCTGAAATTTCTTTGGAACAAAGATAATTCTTCCTAATCTCTGCAATTTCTCCATTAATGCCAACCCCGTTGTCATTTTATTAGGTTTTGGGGAAGATCTGACGACCTTTAAATTTTGACCATTTTTTCAACCCGCGACCTGTCGTTCTTTTCTGGTTTCTGGCGTAACCTCCGGAGCTGATATTTCTTTGGAATGAAGATAATTCTTCCTAATCTCTGCAATTTATCCATTAATGCCAACCCCATTGTCATTTTATTAGGTTTTGGGGAAGATCTGACGCCCTTTAAATTTTGACCATTTTTTCAACCCTCGACCTGTCGTTTTTTTCTGGTTTTTGGCGTAACCTCCGGAGCTGAAATTTCTTTGGAACAAAGATAATTCTTTCTAATCTCTGCAATTACCCCATTAATGCCCACCCCATTGTCATTTTATCAGGTTTTGGGGAAGATGTGACGCCCTTTAAATTTTGACCATTTTTTCAACCCGCGACCTGTCATTCTTTTCTGGTTTTTCGCGTAACCTCCGGACCTGAAATGTCTTTGGAACAAAGATAATTCTTTCTAATCTCTGCAATTTCTCCATTAATGCCAACCCCATTGTCATTTCATCAGGTTTTGGGGAAGATCTGACGCCCTTTAAATTTTAACCATTTTTTCAACACGCGACCCGTCGTTCTTTTCTGGTTTCTCGTGTAACATCCGGAGCTGATATTTTTTTGGAACAAAGATAATTCTTCCTAATCTCTGCAATTTCCCCATTAATGCCCACCCCATTGTCATTTTATTAGGTTTTGGGGAAGATCTGATGCCCTTTAAATTTTGACCATTTTTTCAACCCGCGACCTGTCGTTTTTTTCTGGTTTTTCGTGTAACCTCCAGAGCTGAAATTTCTTTGGAACAAAGACAATTCTTTCTAATCTCTGCAATGTCTCAATTAATACCCACGCCATTGTCATTTTATCAGGTTTTGGGGAAGATGTGACGCGCTTTAAATTTTGACCATTTTTTCAACCCGCGACCTGTCGTTTTTTTCTGGTTTCTCGCGTAACCTCCGGAGCTGATATTTCTTTGGAACAAAGATAATTCTTCCTAATCCCTGCAATTTCTCCATTAATGCCAACCCCATTGTAATTTTATTAGGTTTTGGGGAAGATCTGACGCCCCCTTTAAATTTTGACCATTTTTTCAACCCGTGACCTGTCGTTTTTTTCTGGTTTTTCGTGTAATCTCCAAAGCTGAAATTTCTTTGGAACAAAGATAATTCTTTCTAATCTCTGCAATTTCCCCATTAATGCCCACCCCATTGTCATTTTATCAGGTTTGGGGACGATCTGACGCGCTTTAAATTTTGACCATTTTTTCAACCCGCGACCTGTCGTTCTTTTCTGGTTTTTCGCGTAACCTCCAGAGCTGAAATTTCTTTGGAACAAAGGTAATTCTTTCTAATCTATGCAATTTCTCCATTAATGCCCAACCCATTGTCATTTTATCAGGTTTTGGGGAAGATGTGACGCCCTTTAAATTTTGACCATTTTTTCAACCCGCGACCTGTCGTTTTTTTCTGGTTTTTCGTGTAACCTCCGGAGCTGATATTTCTTTGGAACAAAGATAATTCTTCCTAATCTCTGCAATTTATCCATTAATGCCAACCCCATTGTCATTTTATTAGGTTTTGGGGAAGATCTGACGCCCTTTAAATTTTGACCATTTTTTCAACCCGCGACCTGTCGTTTTTTTCTGGTTTTTGGCGTAACCTCCGGAGCTGAAATTTCTTTGGAACAAAGATAATTCTTTCTAATCTCTGCAATTTCCCCATTAATGCCCACCCCATTGTCATTTCATCAGGTTTGGGGGAAGATCTGACGCCCTTTAAATTTTGACCATTTTTTCAACCCGCGACCTGTCGTTTTTTTCTGGTTTTTCGTGTAACCTCCGGAGCTGAAATTTCTTTGGAACAAAGACAATTCTTTCTAATCTCTGCAATTTCTCCATTAATGCCCACCCCATTGTCATTTCATCAGGTTTTGGGGAAGATGTGATGCCCTTTAAATTTTGACCATTTTTTCAACCCGCGACCTGTCGTTCTTTTCTGGTTTTTCGCATAACCTCCAGAGCTGAAATTTCTTTTGAACAAAGGTAATTCTTTCTAATCTATGCAATTTCTCCATTAATGCCCAACCCATTGTAATTTATCAGGTTTTGGGGAAGATCTGACGCTCTTTAAATTTTGACCATTTTTTCAACCCGCGACCTGTCGTTTTTTTCTGGTTTTTCGTGTAACCTCCAGAGCTGAAATTTCTTTGGAACAAAGACAATTCTTTCTAATCTCTGCAATTTCCCCATTAATGCCCACCCCATTGTCATTTCATCAGGTTTTGGGGAAGATCTGACGCCCTTTAAATTTTAACCATTTTTTCAACCCGCGACCTGTCGTTTTTTTCTGGTTTTTCGTGTAACCTCCAGAGCTGAAATTTCTTTGGAACAAAGATAATTCTTCCTAATCTCTGCAATTTCTCCATTAATGCCAACCCCGTTGTCATTTTATTAGGTTTTGGGGAAGATCTGACGACCTTTAAATTTTGACCATTTTTTCGACCCGCGACCTGTCGTTCTTTTCTGGTTTCTGGCGTAACCTCCGGAGCTGATATTTCTTTGGAATGAAGATAATTCTTCCTAATCTCTGCAATTTCTCCATTAATGCCAACCCCGTTGTCATTTTATTAGGTTTTGGGGAAGATCTGACGCCCTTTAAATTTTGACCATTTTTTCAACCCTCGACCTGTCGTTTTTTTCTGGTTTTTGGCGTAACCTCCGGAGCTGAAATTTCTTTGGAACAAAGATAATTCTTTCTAATCTCTGCAATTACCCCATTAATGCCCACCCCATTGTCATTTCATCAGGTTTGGGGGAAGATCTGACGCCCTTTAAATTTTGACCATTTTTTCAACCCGCGACCTGTCGTTTTTTTCTGGTTTTTCGTGTAACCTCCGGAGCTGAAATTTCTTTGGAACAAAGACAATTCTTTCTAATCTCTGCAATTTCCCCATTAATGCCCACCCCATTGTCATTTTATCAGGTTTGGGGGAAGATCTGACGGCCTTTAAATTTTGACCATTTTTTCAACCCGCGACCTGTCGTTTTTTTCTGGTTTTTCGCGTAACCTCCAGAGCTGAAATTTCTTTGGAACAAAGGTAATTCTTTCTAATCTCTGCAATTTCTCCATTAATGCCCACCCCATTGTCATTTTATCAGGTTTTGGGAGGATCTGACGCCCTTTAAATTTTGACCATTTTTTCAACCCGCGACCTGTCGTTCTTTTCTGGTTTCTGGCGTAACCTCCGGAGCTGATATTTCTTTGGAATAAAGATAATTCATTCTAATCTCTGCAATTTCCCCATTAATGCCCACCCCATTGTCATTTTATCAGGTTTGGGGGAAGATCTGACGCCCTTTAAATTTTAACCATTTTTTCAACCCGCGACCTTTCGTTTTTTTCTGGTTTTTCGTGTAACCTCCAGAGCTGAAATTTCTTTGGAACAAAGATAATTCTTCCTAATCTCTGCAATTGCTCCATTAATGCCAACCCCATTGTCATTTTATCAGGTTTTGGGGAAGATCTGACGACCTTTAAATTTTGACCATTTTTTCAACCCGCGACCTGTCGTTCTTTTATGGTTTCTGGCGTAACCTCCGGAGCTGAAATTTCTTTGGAACAAAGATAATTCTTTCTAATCTCCGCAATGTCTCAATTAATACCCACCCCATTGTCATTTTATCAGGTTTTGGGGAGGATCTGACGCCCTTTAAATTTTGACCATTTTTTCAACCCGCGACCTGTCGTTCTTTTCTGGTTTTGGGCGTAACCTCCAGAGCTGATATTTCTTTGGAACAAAGATAATTCTTCCTAATCTCTGCAATTTATCCATTAATGCCCACCCCATTGTCATTTTATCAGGTTTTGGGGAAGATGTGACGCCCTTTAAATTTTGACCATTTTTTCAACCCGCGACCTGTCGTTCTTTTCTGGTTTCTCGCGTAACCTCCAGAGCTGATATTTCTTTGGAACAAAGATAATTCTTCCTAATCCCTGCAATTTCTCCATTAATTCCAACCCCATTGTCATTTTATTAGGTTTTGGGGAAGATCTGACGCCCTTTAAATTTTGACCATTTTTTCAACCCGTGACCTGTCGTTTTTTTCTGGTTTTTCGTGTAATCTCCAAAGCTGAAATTTCTTTGGAACAAAGATAATTCTTTCTAATCTCTGCAATTTCCCCATTAATGCCCACCCCATTGTCATTTTATCAGGTTTGGGGGAAGATCTGACGCCCTTTAAATTTTAACCATTTTTTCAACCCGCCACCTGTCGTTTTTTTCTGGTTTTTCGTGTGACCTCCAGAACTGAAATTTCTTTGGAACAAAGATAATTCTTCCTAATCTCTGCAATGTCTCAATTAATACCCACCCCATTGTCATTTTATCAGGTTTTGGGGAAGATGTGACGCCCTTTAAATTTTGACCATTTTTTCAACTCGCGACCTGTCATTCTTTTCTGGTTTTTCGCGTAACCTCCGGACCTGAAATGTCTTTGGAACAAAGATAATTCTTTCTAATCTCTGCAATTTCTCCATTAATGCCAACCCCATTGTCATTTCATCAGGTTTTGGGGAAGATCTGACGCCCTTTAAATTTTAACCATTTTTTCAACACGCGACCTGTCGTTCTTTTCTGGTTTCTCGCGTAACATCCGGAGCTGATATTTTTTTGGAACAAAGATAATTCTTCCTAATCTCTGCAATTTCCCCATTAATGCCCACCCCATTGTCATTTTATTAGGTTTTGGGGAAGATCTGATGCCCTTTAAATTTTGACCATTTTTTCAACCCGCGACCTGTCGTTTTTTTCTGGTTTTTCGTGTAACCTCCAGAGCTGAAATTTCTTTGGAACAAAGACAATTCTTTCTAATCTCTGCAATGTCTCAATTAATACCCACGCCATTGTCATTTTATCAGGTTTTGGGGAAGATGTGACGCGCTTTAAATTTTGACCATTTTTTCAACCCGCGACCTGTCGTTTTTTTCTGGTTTCTCGCGTAACCTCCGGAGCTGATATTTCTTTGGAACAAAGATAATTCTTCCTAATCCCTGCAATTTCTCCATTAATGCCAACCCCATTGTCATTTTATTAGGTTTTGGGGAAGATCTGACGCCCCCTTTAAATTTTGACCATTTTTTCAACCCGTGACCTGTCGTTTTTTTCTGGTTTTTCGTGTAATCTCCAAAGCTGAAATTTCTTTGGAACAAAGATAATTCTTTCTAATCTCTGCAATTTCCCCATTAATGCCCACCCCATTGTCATTTTATCAGGTTTGGGGACGATCTGACGCGCTTTAAATTTTGACCATTTTTTCAACCCGCGACCTGTCGTTCTTTTCTGGTTTTTCGCGTAACCTCCAGAGCTGAAATTTCTTTGGAACAAAGGTAATTCTTTCTAATCTATGCAATTTCTCCATTAATGCCCAACCCATTGTCATTTTATCAGGTTTTGGGGAAGATGTGACGCCCTTTAAATTTTGACCATTTTTTCAACCCGCGACCTGTCGTTTTTTTCTGGTTTTTCGTGTAACCTCCGGAGCTGATATTTCTTTGGAACAAAGATAATTCTTCCTAATCTCTGCAATTTATCCATTAATGCCAACCCCATTGTCATTTTATTAGGTTTTGGGGAAGATCTGACGCCCTTTAAATTTTGACCATTTTTTCAACCCGCGACCTGTCGTTTTTTTCTGGTTTTTGGCGTAACCTCCGGAGCTGATATTTCTTTGGAACAAAGATAATTCTTCCTAATCTCTGCAATTTATCCATTAATGCCAACCCCATTGTCATTTTATTAGGTTTTGGGGAAGATCTGACGCCCTTTAAATTTTGACCATTTTTTCAACCCGCGACCTGTCGTTTTTTTCTGGTTTTTGGCGTAACCTCCGGAGCTGAAATTTCTTTGGAACAAAGATAATTCTTTCTAATCTCTGCAATTTCCCCATTAATGCCCACCCCATTGTCATTTCATCAGGTTTGGGGGAAGATCTGACGCCCTTTAAATTTTGACCATTTTTTCAACCCGCGACCTGTCGTTTTTTTCTGGTTTTTCGTGTAACCTCCGGAGCTGAAATTTCTTTGGAACAAAGACAATTCTTTCTAATCTCTGCAATTTCTCCATTAATGCCCACCCCATTGTCATTTCATCAGGTTTTGGGGAAGATGTGATGCCCTTTAAATTTTGACCATTTTTTCAACCCGCGACCTGTCGTTTTTTTCTGGTTTCTGGCGTAACCTCCGGAGCTGATATTTCTTTGGAATAAAGATAATTCATTCTAATCTCTGCAATTTCCCCATTAATGCCCACCCCATTGTCATTTTATCAGGTTTGGGGGAAGATCTGACGCCCTTTAAATTTTAACCATTTTTTCAACCCGCGACCTTTCGTTTTTTTCTGGTTTTTCGTGTAACCTCCAGAGCTGAAATTTCTTTGGAACAAAGATAATTCTTCCTAATCTCTGCAATTGCTCCATTAATGCCAACCCCATTGTCATTTTATTAGGTTTTGGGGGAGATCTGACGACCTTTAAATTTTGACCATTTTTTCAACCCGCGACCTGTCGTTCTTTTATGGTTTCTGGCGTAACCTCCGGAGCTGAAATTTCTTTGGAACAAAGATAATTCTTTCTAATCTCCGCAATGTC
Source organism: Euthynnus affinis (assembly GCA_029490765.1). Taxonomy (NCBI): domain Eukaryota; kingdom Metazoa; phylum Chordata; class Actinopteri; order Scombriformes; family Scombridae; genus Euthynnus; species Euthynnus affinis. Next base: position 4,508,704 of record CM055843.1, read on the forward strand.
TCAATTAATACCCACCCCATTGTCATTTTATCAGGTTTTGGGGAGGATCTGACGCCCTTTAAATTTTGACCATTTTTTCAACCCGCGACCTGTCGTTCTTTTCTGGTTTTGGGCGTAACCTCCAGAGCTGATATTTCTTTGGAACAAAGATAATTCTTCCTAATCTCTGCAATTTATCCATTAATGCCCACCCCATTGTCATTTTATCAGGTCTGGGGGAAGATCTGACGCCCTTTAAATTTTGACCATTTTTTCAACCAGCGACCTGTCGTTTTTTTCTGGTTTTTGGCGTAACCTCCGGAGCTCAAATTTCTTTGGAACAAAGATAATTCTTTCTAATCTCTGCAATTTCCCCATTAATGCCCACCCCATTGTCATTTTATCAGGTTTGGGGGAAGATCTGACGCCCTTTAAATTTTGACCATTTTTTCAACCCGCGACCTGTCGTTCTTTTATGGTTTTTCTCGTAACCTCCAGAGCTGAAATTTCTTTGGAACAAAGATAATTCTTTCTAATCTCTGCAATTTCCCCATTAATGCCCACCCCATTGTCATTTTATCAGGTTTGGGGGAAGATCTGACGCCCTTTAAATTTTAACCATTTTTTCAACCCGCCACCTGTCGTTTTTTTCTGGTTTTTCGTGTGACCTCCAGAACTGAAATTTCTTTGGAACAAAGATAATTCTTCCTAATCTCTGCAATGTCTCAATTAATACCCACGCCATTGTCATTTTATCAGGTTTTGGGGAAGATGTGACGCCCTTTAAATTTTGACCATTTTTTCAACCCGCGACCTGTCATTCTTTTCTGGTTTTTCGCGTAACCTCCGGACCTGAAATGTCTTTGGAACAAAGATAATTCTTTCTAATCTCTGCAATTTCTCCATTAATGCCAACCCCATTGTCATTTCATCAGGTTTTGGGGAAGATCTGACGCCCTTTAAATTTTAACCATTTTTTCAACCCGTGACCTGTCGTTTTTTTCTGGTTTTTCGTGTAATCTCCAAAGCTGAAATTTCTTTGGAACAAAGATAATTCTTTCTAATCTCTGCAATTTCCCCATTAATGCCCACCCCATTGTCATTTTATCAGGTTTGGGGACGATCTGACGCGCTTTAAATTTTGACCATTTTTTCAACCCGCGACCTGTCGTTCTTTTCTGGTTTTTCGCGTAACCTCCAGAGCTGAAATTTCTTTGGAACAAAGACAATTCTTTCTAATCTATGCAATTTCTCCATTAATGCCCAACCCATTGTCATTTTATCAGGTTTTGGGGAAGATGTGACGCCCTTTAAATTTTGACCATTTTTTCAACCCGCGACCTGTCGTTTTTTTCTGGTTTTTCATGTAACCTCCGGAGCTGATATTTCTTTGGAACAAAGATAATTCTTCCTAATCTCTGCAATTTCTCCATTAATGCCAACCCCGTTGTCATTTTATTAGGTTTTGGGGAAGATCTGACGACCTTTAAATTTTGACCATTTTTTCAACCCGCGACCTGTCGTTCTTTTCTGGTTTCTGGCGTAACCTCCGGAGCTGATATTTCTTTGGAATGAAGATAATTCTTCCTAATCTCTGCAATTTATCCATTAATGCCAACCCCATTGTCATTTTATTAGGTTTTGGGGAAGATGTGACGCCCTTTAAATTTTGACCATTTTTTCAACCCGCGACCTGTCGTTTTTTTCTGGTTTTTGGCTTAACCTCCGGAGCTGAAATTTCTTTGGAACAAAGATAATTCTTTCTAATCTCTGCAATTTCCCCATTAATGCCCACCCCATTGTCATTTTATCAGGTTTGGGGGAAGATCTGACGCCCTTTAAATTTTGACCATTTTTTCAACCCGCGACCTGTCGTTCTTTTCTGGTTTTTCGCGTAACCTCCAGAGCTGAAATTTCTTTGGAACAAAGGTAATTCTTTCTAATCTCTGCAATTTCTCCATTAATGCCCACCCCATTGTCAATTTATCAGGTTTTGGGGAGGATCTGACGCCCTTTAAATTTTGACCATTTTTTCAACCCGCGACCTGTCGTTCTTTTCTGGTTTCTCGCGTAACCTCCGGAGCTGATATTTCTTTGGAACAAAGATAATTCTTTCTAATCTCTGCAATTTCCCCATTAATGCCCACCCCATTGTCATTTTATCAGGTTTGGGGGAAGATCTGACGCCCTATAAATTTTAACCATTTTTTCAAGCCGCGACCTTTCGTTTTTTTCTGGTTTTTCGTGTAACCTCCAGAGCTGAAATTTCTTTGGAACAAAGATAATTCTTCCTAATCTCTGCAATTGCTCCATTAATGCCAACCCCATTGTCATTTTATTAGGTTTTGGGGAAGATCTGACGCCCTTTAAATTTTGACCATTTTTTCAACCCGCGACCTGTCGTTTTTTTCTGGTTTTTGGCGTAACCTCCGGAGCTGAAATTTCTTTGGAACAAAGACAATTCTTTCTAATATCTGCAATTTCTCCATTAATGCCCACCCCATTGTCATTTCATCAAGTTTTGGGGAAGATCTGACACGCTTTAAATTTTGACCATTTTTTCAACCCGCGACCTTTCGTTCTTTTCTGGTTTTTCACGTAACCTCCGGACCTGAATTGTCTTTGGAACAAAGACAATTCTTTCTAATCTCTGCAATTTCTCTATTAATGCCCACCCCATTGTCATTTCATCAGGTTTTGGGGAAGATCTGACGCCCTTTAAATTTCAACCATTTTGTCAACCAGCGACCTGTCGTTTTTTTTTCTGGCTTTTCGTGTAATCTCCAAAGCTGAAATCTCTTTGGAACAAAGATAATTCTTTCTAATCTCTGCAATTTCCCCATTAATGCCCACCCCATTGTCATTTCATCAGGTTTGGGGGAAGATCTGACGCCCTTTAAATTTTGACCATTTTTTCAACCCGCGACCTGTCGTTCTTTTCTGGTTTCTCGCGTAACCTCCGGAGCTGATATTTCTTTGGAACAAAGATAATTCTTCCTAATCCCTGCAATTTCTCCATTAATGCCAACCCCATTGTCATTTTATTAGGTTTTGGGGAAGATCTGACGCCCTTTAAATTTTGACCATTTTTTCAACCCGTGACCTGTCGTTTTTTTCTGGTTTTTCGTGTAATCTCCAAAGCTGAAATTTCTTTGGAACAAAGATAATTCTTTCTAATCTCTGCAATTTCCCCATTAATGCCCACCCCATTGTCATTTTATCAGGTTTGGGGACGATCTGACGCGCTTTAAATTTTGACCATTTTTTCAACCCGCGACCTGTCGTTCTTTTCTGGTTTTTCGCGTAACCTCCAGAGCTGAAATTTCTTTGGAACAAAGGTAATTCTTTCTAATCTATGCAATTTCTCCATTAATGCCCAACCCATTGTCATTTTATCAGGTTTTGGGGAAGATGTGACGCCCTTTAAATTTTGACCATTTTTTCAACCCGCGACCTGTCGTTTTTTTCTGGTTTTTCGTGTAACCTCCGGAGCTGATATTTCTTTGGAACAAAGATAATTCTTCCTAATCTCTGCAATTTCTCCATTAATGCCAACCCCGTTGTCATTTTATTAGGTTTTGGGGAAGATCTGACGACCTTTAAATTTTGACCATTTTTTCAACCCGCGACCTGTCGTTCTTTTCTGGTTTCTGGCGTAACCTCCGGAGCTGATATTTCTTTGGAATGAAGATAATTCTTCCTAATCTCTGCAATTTATCCATTAATGCCAACCCCATTGTCATTTTATTAGGTTTTGGGGAAGATCTGACGCCCTTTAAATTTTGACCATTTTTTCAACCCGCGACCTGTCGTTTTTTTCTGGTTTTTCGTGTAATCTCCAAAGCTGAAATTTCTTTGGAACAAAGATAATTCTTTCTAATCTCTGCAATTTCCCCATTAATGCCCACCCCATTGTCATTTCATCAGGTTTGGGGGAAGATCTGACGCCCTTTAAATTTTGACCATTTTTTCAACCCGCGACCTGTCGTTCTTTTCTGGTTTCTCGCGTAACCTCCGGAGCTGATATTTCTTTGGAACAAAGATAATTCTTCCTAATCCCTGCAATTTCTCCATTAATGCCAACCCCATTGTCATTTTATTAGGTTTTGGGGAAGATCTGACGCCCTTTAAATTTTGACCATTTTTTCAACCCGTGACCTGTCGTTTTTTTCTGGTTTTTCGTGTAATCTCCAAAGCTGAAATTTCTTTGGAACAAAGATAATTCTTTCTAATCTCTGCAATTTCCCCATTAATGCCCACCCCATTGTCATTTTATCAGGTTTGGGGACGATCTGACGCGCTTTAAATTTTGACCATTTTTTCAACCCGCGACCTGTCGTTCTTTTCTGGTTTCTGGCGTAACCTCCGGAGCTGATATTTCTTTGGAATGAAGATAATTCTTCCTAATCTCTGCAATTTATCCATTAATGCCAACCCCATTGTCATTTTATTAGGTTTTGGGGAAGATCTGACGCCCTTTAAATTTTGACCATTTTTTCAACCCGCGACCTGTCGTTTTTTTCTGGTTTTTCGTGTAATCTCCAAAGCTGAAATTTCTTTGGAACAAAGATAATTCTTTCTAATCTCTGCAATTTCCCCATTAATGCCCACCCCATTGTCATTTTATCAGGTTTGGGGACGATCTGACGCACTTTAAATTTTGACCATTTTTTCAACCCGCGACCTGTCGTTCTTTTCTGGTTTTTCGCGTAACCTCCAGAGCTGAAATTTCTTTGGAACAAAGGTAATTCTTTCTAATCTATGCAATTTCTCCATTAATGCCCAACTCATTGTCATTTTATCAGGTTTTGGGGAAGATGTGACGCCCTTTAAATTTTGACCATTTTTTCAACCCGCGACCTGTCGTTTTTTTCTGGTTTTTCGTGTAACCTCCGGAGCTGATATTTCTTTGGAACAAAGATAATTCTTCCCAATCTCTGCAATTTCTCCATTAATGCCAACCCCGTTGTCATTCTATTAGGTTTTGGGGAAGATCTGACGACCTTTAAATTTTGACCATTTTTTCAACCCGCGACCTGTCGTTCTTTTCTGGTTTGTGGCGTAACCTCCGGAGCTGATATTTCTTTGGAATGAAGATAATTCTTCCTAATCTCTGCAATTTATCCATTAATGCCAACCCCATTGTCATTTTATTAGGTTTTGGGGAAGATCTGACGCCCTTTAAATTTTGACCATTTTTTCAACCCGCGACCTGTCGTTTTTTTCTGGTTTTTGGCGTAACCTCCGGAGCTGAAATTTCTTTGGAACAAAGATAATTCTTTCTAATCTCTGCAATTTCCCCATTAATGCCCACCCCATTGTCATTTCATCAGGTTTGGGGGAAGATCTGACGCCCTTTAAATTTTGACCATTTTTTCAACCCGCGACCTGTCGTTCTTTTCTGGTTTCTCGCGTAACCTCCGGAGCTGATATTTCTTTGGAACAAAGATAATTCTTCCTAATCCCTGCAATTTCTCCATTAATGCCAACCCCATTGTCATTTTATTAGGTTTTGGGGAAGATCTGACGCCCTTTAAATTTTGACCATTTTTTCAACCCGTGACCTGTCGTTTTTTTCTGGTTTTTCGTGTAATCTCCAAAGCTGAAATTTCTTTGGAACAAAGATAATTCTTTCTAATCTCTGCAATTTCCCCATTAATGCCCACCCCATTGTCATTTTATCAGGTTTGGGGACGATCTGACGCGCTTTAAATTTTGACCATTTTTTCAACCCGCGACCTGTCGTTCTTTTCTGGTTTTTCGCGTAACCTCCAGAGCTGAAATTTCTTTGGAACAAAGGTAATTCTTTCTAATCTATGCAATTTCTCCATTAATGCCCAACCCATTGTCATTTTATCAGGTTTTGGGGAAGATGTGACGCCCTTTAAATTTTGACCATTTTTTCAACCCGCGACCTGTCGTTTTTTTCTGGTTTTTGGCTTAACCTCCGGAGCTGAAATTTCTTTGGAACAAAGATAATTCTTTCTAATCTCTGCAATTTCCCCATTAATGCCCACCCCATTGTCATTTTATCAGGTTTGGGGGAAGATCTGACGCCCTTTAAATTTTGACCATTTTTTCAACCCGCGACCTGTCGTTTTTTTCTGGTTTTTCGTGTAACCTCCGGAGCTGATATTTCTTTGGAACAAAGATAATTCTTCCTAATCCCTGCAATTTCTCCATTAATGCCAACCCCATTGTCATTTTATTAGGTTTTGGGGAAGATCTGACGCCCCCTTTAAATTTTGACCATTTTTTCAACCCGTGACCTGTCGTTTTTTTCTGGTTTTTCGTGTAATCTCCAAAGCTGAAATTTCTTTGGAACAAAGATAATTCTTTCTAATCTCTGCAATTTCCCCATTAATGCCCACCCCATTGTCATTTTATCAGGTTTGGGGACGATCTGACGCGCTTTAAATTTTGACCATTTTTTCAACCCGCGACCTGTCGTTCTTTTCTGGTTTTCCGCGTAACCTCCAGAGCTGAAATTTCTTTGGAACAAAGATAATTCTTTCTAATCTCTGCAATTACCCCATTAATGCCCACCCCATTGTCATTTCATCAGGTTTGGGGGAAGATCTGACGCCCTTTAAATTTTGACCATTTTTTCAACCCGCGACCTGTCGTTTTTTTCTGGTTTTTCGTGTAACCTCCGGAGCTGAAATTTCTTTGGAACAAAGACAATTCTTTCTAATCTCTGCAATTTCTCCATTAATGCCCACCCCATTGTCATTTCATCAGGTTTTGGGGAAGATGTGACGGCCTTTAAATTTTGACCATTCTTTCAACCCGCGACCTGTCGTTTTTTTCTGGTTTTTGGCTTAACCTCCGGAGCTGAAATTTCTTTGGAACAAAGATAATTCTTTCTAATCTCTGCAATTTCCCCATTAATGCCCACCCCATTGTCATTTTATCAGGTTTGGGGGAAGATCTGACGCCCTTTAAATTTTGACCATTTTTTCAACCCGCGACCTGTCGTTCTTTTCTGGTTTTTCGCGTAACCTCCAGAGCTGAAATTTCTTTGGAACAAAGGTAATTCTTTCTAATCTCTGCAATGTCTCAATTAATACCCACCCCATTGTCATTTTATCAGGTTTTGGGGAAGATGTGACGCCCTTTAAATTTTGACCATTTTTTCAACCCGCGACCTGTCATTCTTTTCTGGTTTTTCGCGTAACCTCCGGACCTGAAATGTCTTTGGAACAAAGATAATTCTTTCTAATCTCTGCAATTTCTCCATTAATGCCAACCCCATTGTCATTTCATCAGGTTTTGGGGAAGATCTGACGCCCTTTAAATTTTAACCATTTTTTCAACACGCGACCTGTCGTTCTTTTCTGGTTTCTCGCGTAACATCCGGAGCTGATATTTTTTTGGAACAAAGATAATTCTTCCTAATCTCTGCAATTTCCCCATTAATGCCCACCCCATTGTCATTTTATCAGGTTTGGGGGAAGATCTGACGCCCTTTAAATTTTAACCATTTTTTCAACCCGCGACCTTTCGTTTTTTTCTGGTTTTTCGTGTAACCTCCAGAGCTGAAATTTCTTTGGAACAAAGATAATTCTTCCTAATCTCTGCAATTGCTCCATTAATGCCAACCCCATTGTCATTTTATCAGGTTTTGGGGAAGATCTGACGACCTTTAAATTTTGACCATTTTTTCAACCCGCGACCTGTCGTTCTTTTATGGTTTCTGGCGTAACCTCCGGAGCTGAAATTTCTTTGGAACAAAGATAATTCTTTCTAATCTCCGCAATGTCTCAATTAATACCCACCCCATTGTCATTTTATCAGGTTTTGGGGAGGATCTGACGCCCTTTAAATTTTGACCATTTTTTCAACCCGCGACCTGTCGTTCTTTTCTGGTTTTGGGCGTAACCTCCAGAGCTGATATTTCTTTGGAACAAAGATAATTCTTCCTAATCTCTGCAATTTATCCATTAATGCCCACCCCATTGTCATTTTATCAGGTTTTGGGGAAGATGTGACGCCCTTTAAATTTTGACCATTTTTTCAACCCGCGACCTGTCGTTCTTTTCTGGTTTCTCGCGTAACCTCCAGAGCTGATATTTCTTTGGAACAAAGATAATTCTTCCTAATCCCTGCAATTTCTCCATTAATTCCAACCCCATTGTCATTTTATTAGGTTTTGGGGAAGATCTGACGCCCTTTAAATTTTGACCATTTTTTCAACCCGTGACCTGTCGTTTTTTTCTGGTTTTTCGTGTAATCTCCAAAGCTGAAATTTCTTTGGAACAAAGATAATTCTTTCTAATCTCTGCAATTTCCCCATTAATGCCCACCCCATTGTCATTTTATCAGGTTTGGGGGAAGATCTGACGCCCTTTAAATTTTAACCATTTTTTCAACCCGCCACCTGTCGTTTTTTTCTGGTTTTTCGTGTGACCTCCAGAACTGAAATTTCTTTGGAACAAAGATAATTCTTCCTAATCTCTGCAATGTCTCAATTAATACCCACCCCATTGTCATTTTATCAGGTTTTGGGGAAGATGTGACGCCCTTTAAATTTTGACCATTTTTTCAACCCGCGACCTGTCATTCTTTTCTGGTTTTTCGCGTAACCTCCGGACCTGAAATGTCTTTGGAACAAAGATAATTCTTTCTAATCTCTGCAATTTCTCCATTAATGCCAACCCCATTGTCATTTCATCAGGTTTTGGGGAAGATCTGACGCCCTTTAAATTTTAACCATTTTTTCAACACGCGACCTGTCGTTCTTTTCTGGTTTCTCGCGTAACATCCGGAGCTGATATTTTTTTGGAACAAAGATAATTCTTCCTAATCTCTGCAATTTCCCCATTAATGCCCACCCCATTGTCATTTTATTAGGTTTTGGGGAAGATCTGATGCCCTTTAAATTTTGACCATTTTTTCAACCCGCGACCTGTCGTTTTTTTCTGGTTTTTCGTGTAACCTCCAGAGCTGAAATTTCTTTGGAACAAAGACAATTCTTTCTAATCTCTGCAATGTCTCAATTAATACCCACGCCATTGTCATTTTATCAGGTTTTGGGGAAGATGTGACGCCCTTTAAATTTTGACCATTTTTTCAACCCGCGACCTGTCGTTTTTTTCTGGTTTCTCGCGTAACCTCCGGAGCTGATATTTCTTTGGAACAAAGATAATTCTTCCTAATCCCTGCAATTTCTCCATTAATGCCAACCCCATTGTCATTTTATTAGGTTTTGGGGAAGATCTGACGCCCCCTTTAAATTTTGACCATTTTTTCAACCCGTGACCTGTCGTTTTTTTCTGGTTTTTCGTGTAATCTCCAAAGCTGAAATTTCTTTGGAACAAAGATAATTCTTTCTAATCTCTGCAATTTCCCCATTAATGCCCACCCCATTGTCATTTTATCAGGTTTGGGGACAATCTGACGCGCTTTAAATTTTGACCATTTTTTCAACCCGCGACCTGTCGTTCTTTTCTGGTTTTTCGCGTAACCTCCAGAGCTGAAATTTCTTTGGAACAAAGGTAATTCTTTCTAATCTATGCAATTTCTCCATTAATGCCCAACCCATTGTCATTTTATCAGGTTTTGGGGAAGATGTGACGCCCTTTAAGTTTTGACCATTTTTTCAACCCGCGACCTGTCGTTTTTTTCTGGTTTTTCGTGTAACCTCCGGAGCTGATATTTCTTTGGAACAAAGATAATTCTTCCTAATCTCTGCAATTTATCCATTAATGCCAACCCCATTGTCATTTTATTAGGTTTTGGGGAAGATCTGACGCCCTTTAAATTTTGACCATTTTTTCAACCCGCGACCTGTCGTTTTTTTCTGGTTTTTGGCGTAACCTCCGGAGCTGAAATTTCTTTGGAACAAAGATAATTCTTTCTAATCTCTGCAATTTCCCCATTAATGCCCACCCCATTGTCATTTCATCAGGTTTGGGGGAAGATCTGACGCCCTTTAAATTTTGACCATTTTTTCAACCCGCGACCTGTCGTTTTTTTCTGGTTTTTCGTGTAACCTCCAGAGCTGAAATTTCTTTGGAACAAAGATAATTCTTCCTAATCTCTGCAATTGCTCCATTAATGCCAACCCCATTGTCATTTTATTAGGTTTTGGGGGAGATCTGACGACCTTTAAATTTTGACCATTTTTTCAACCCGCGACCTGTCGTTCTTTTATGGTTTCTGGCGTAACCTCCGGAGCTGAAATTTCTTTGGAACAAAGATAATTCTTTCTAATCTCCGCAATGTCTCAATTAATACCCACCCCATTGTCATTTTATCAGGTTTTGGGGAGGATCTGACGCCCTTTAAATTTTGACCATTTTTTCAACCCGCGACCTGTCGTTCTTTTCTGGTTTTGGGCGTAACCTCCAGAGCTGATATTTCTTTGGAACAAAGATAATTCTTCCTAATCTCTGCAATTTATCCATTAATGCCCACCCCATTGTCATTTTATCAGGTTTGGGGGAAGATCTGACGCCCTTTATATTTTGACCATTTTTTCAACCCGCGACCTGTCGTTTTTTTCTGGTTTTTGGCGTAACCTCCGGAGCTGAAATTTCTTTGGAACAAAGATAATTCTTTCTAATCTCTGCAATTTCCCCATTAATGCCCACCCCATTGTCATTTTATCAGGTTTGGGGGAAGATCTGACGCCCTTTAAATTTTGACCATTTTTTCAACCCGCGACCTGTCGTTCTTTTATGGTTTTTCTCGTAACCTCCAGAGCTGAAATTTCTTTGGAACAAAGATAATTCTTTCTAATCTCTGCAATTTCCCCATTAATGCCCACCCCATTGTCATTTTATCAGGTTTGGGGGAAGATCTGACGCCCTTTAAATTTTAACCATTTTTTCAACCCGCCACCTGTCGTTTTTTTCTGGTTTTTCGTGTGACCTCCAGAACTGAAATTTCTTTGGAACAAAGATAATTCTTCCTAATCTCTGCAATGTCTCAATTAATACCCACGCCATTGTCATTTTATCAGGTTTTGGGGAAGATCTGACGCCCTTTAAATTTTAACCATTTTTTCAACCCGTGACCTGTCGTTTTTTTCTGGTTTTTCGTGTAATCTCCAAAGCTGAAATTTCTTTGGAACAAAGATAATTCTTTCTAATCTCTGCAATTTCCCCATTAATGCCCACCCCATTGTCATTTTATCAGGTTTGGGGACGATCTGACGCGCTTTAAATTTTGACCATTTTTTCAACCCGCGACCTGTCGTTCTTTTCTGGTTTTTCGCGTAACCTCCAGAGCTGAAATTTCTTTGGAACAAAGACAATTCTTTCTAATCTATGCAATTTCTCCATTAATGCCCAACCCATTGTCATTTTATCAGGTTTTGGGGAAGATGTGACGCCCTTTAAATTTTGACCATTTTTTCAACCCGCGACCTGTCGTTTTTTTCTGGTTTTTCATGTAACCTCCGGAGCTGATATTTCTTTGGAACAAAGATAATTCTTCCTAATCTCTGCAATTTCTCCATTAATGCCAACCCCGTTGTCATTTTATTAGGTTTTGGGGAAGATCTGACGACCTTTAAATTTTGACCATTTTTTCAACCCGCGACCTGTCGTTCTTTTCTGGTTTCTGGCGTAACCTCCGGAGCTGATATTTCTTTGGAATGAAGATAATTCTTCCTAATCTCTGCAATTTATCCATTAATGCCAACCCCATTGTCATTTTATTAGGTTTTGGGGAAGATCTGACGCCCTTTAAATTTTGACCATTTTTTCAACCCGCGACCTGTCGTTTTTTTCTGGTTTTTGGCGTAACCTCCGGAGCTGAAATTTCTTTGGAACAAAGATAATTCTTTCTAATCTCTGCAATTTCCCCATTAATGCCCACCCCATTGTCATTTCATCAGGTTTGGGGGAAGATCTGACGCCCTTTAAATTTTGACCATTTTTTCAACCCGCGACCTGTCGTTTTTTTCTGGTTTTTCGTGTAACCTCCGGAGCTGAAATTTCTTTGGAACAAAGACAATTCTTTCTAATCTCTGCAATTTCTCCATTAATGCCCACCCCATTGTCATTTCATCAGGTTTTGGGGAAGATGTGACGCCCTTTAAATTTTGACCATTTTTTCAACCCGCGACCTGTCGTTTTTTTCTGGTTTTTGGCTTAACCTCCGGAGCTGAAATTTCTTTGGAACAAAGATAATTCTTTCTAATCTCTGCAATTTCCCCATTAATGCCAACCCCATTGTCATTTTATCAGGTTTGGGGGAAGATCTGACGCCCTTTAAATTTTGACCATTTTTTCAACCCGCGACCTGTCGTTCTTTTCTGGTTTTTCGCGTAACCTCCAGAGTTGAAATTTCTTTGGAACAAAGGTAATTCTTTCTAATCTCTGCAATTTCTCCATTAATGCCCACCCCATTGTCATTTTATCAGGTTTTGGGGAGGATCTGACGCCCTTTAAATTTTGACCATTTTTTCAACCCGCGACCTGTCGTTCTTTTCTGGTTTCTCGCGTAGCCTCCGGAGCTGATATTTCTTTGGAACAAAGATAATTCTTTCTAATCTCTGCAATTTCCCCATTAATGCCCACCCCATTGTCATTTTATCAGGTTTGGGGGAAGATCTGACGCCCTATAAATTTTAACCATTTTTTCAAGCCGCGACCTTTCGTTTTTTTCTGGTTTTTCGTGTAACCTCCAGAGCTGAAATTTCTTTGGAACAAAGATAATTCTTCCTAATCTCTGCAATTGCTCCATTAATGCCAACCCCATTGTCATTTTATTAGGTTTTGGGGAAGATCTGACGCCCTTTAAATTTTGACCATTTTTTCAACCCGCGACCTGTCGTTTTTTTCTGGTTTTTGGCGTAACCTCCGGAGCTGAAATTTCTTTGGAACAAAGACAATTCTTTCTAATATCTGCAATTTCTCCATTAATGCCCACCCCATTGTCATTTCATCAAGTTTTGGGGAAGATCTGACACGCTTTAAATTTTGACCATTTTTTCAACCCGCGAACTTTCGTTCTTTTCTGGTTTTTCACGTAACCTCCGGACCTGAATTGTCTTTGGAACAAAGACAATTCTTTCTAATCTCTGCAATTTCTCTATTAATGCCCACCCCATTGTCATTTCATCAGGTTTTGGGGAAGATCTGACGCCCTTTAAATTTCAACCATTTTGTCAACCAGCGACCTGTCGTTTTTTTTTCTGGCTTTTCGTGTAATCTCCAAAGCTGAAATCTCTTTGGAACAAAGATAATTCTTTCTAATCTCTGCAATTTCCCCATTAATGCCCACCCCATTGTCATTTCATCAGGTTTGGGGGAAGATCTGACGCCCTTTAAATTTTGACCATTTTTTCAACCCGCGACCTGTCGTTCTTTTCTGGTTTCTCGCGTAACCTCCGGAGCTGATATTTCTTTGGAACAAAGATAATTCTTCCTAATCCCTGCAATTTCTCCATTAATGCCAACCCCATTGTCATTTTATTAGGTTTTGGGGAAGATCTGACGTCCTTTAAATTTTGACCATTTTTTCAACCCGTGACCTGTCGTTTTTTTCTGGTTTTTCGTGTAATCTCCAAAGCTGAAATTTCTTTGGAACAAAGATAATTCTTTCTAATCTCTGCAATTTCCCCATTAATGCCCACCCCATTGTCATTTTATCAGGTTTGGGGACGATCTGACGCGCTTTAAATTTTGACCATTTTTTCAACCCGCGACCTGTCGTTCTTTTCTGGTTTTTCGCGTAACCTCCAGAGCTGAAATTTCTTTGGAACAAAGGTAATTCTTTCTAATCTATGCAATTTCTCCATTAATGCCCAACCCATTGTCATTTTATCAGGTTTTGGGGAAGATGTGACGCCCTTTAAATTTTGACCATTTTTTCAACCCGCGACCTGTCGTTTTTTTCTGGTTTTTCGTGTAACCTCCGGAGCTGATATTTCTTTGGAACAAAGATAATTCTTCCTAATCTCTGCAATTTCTCCATTAATGCCAACCCCGTTGTCATTTTATTAGGTTTTGGGGAAGATCTGACGACCTTTAAATTTTGACCATTTTTTCAACCCGCGACCTGTCGTTCTTTTCTGGTTTCTGGCGTAACCTCCGGAGCTGATATTTCTTTGGAATGAAGATAATTCTTCCTAATCTCTGCAATTTATCCATTAATGCCAACCCCATTGTCATTTTATTAGGTTTTGGGGAAGATCTGACGCCCTTTAAATTTTGACCATTTTTTCAACCCGCGACCTGTCGTTCTTTTCTGGTTTTTCGTGTAATCTCCAAAGCTGAAATTTCTTTGGAACAAAGATAATTCTTTCTAATCTCTGCAATTTCCCCATTAATGCCCACCCCATTGTCATTTTATCAGGTTTGGGGACGATCTGACGCGCTTTAAATTTTGACCATTTTTTCAACCCGCGACCTGTCGTTCTTTTCTGGTTTTTCGCGTAACCTCCAGAGCTGAAATTTCTTTGGAACAAAGGTAATTCTTTCTAATCTATGCAATTTCTCCATTAATGCCCAACTCATTGTCATTTTATCAGGTTTTGGGGAAGATGTGACGCCCTTTAAATTTTGACCATTTTTTCAACCCGCGACCTGTCGTTTTTTTCTGGTTTTTCGTGTAACCTCCGGAGCTGATATTTCTTTGGAACAAAGATAATTCTTCCCAATCTCTGCAATTTCTCCATTAATGCCAACCCCGTTGTCATTTTATTAGGTTTTGGGGAAGATCTGACGACCTTTAAATTTTGACCATTTTTTCAACCCGCGACCTGTCGTTTTTTTCTGGTTTTTGGCGTAACCTCCGGAGCTGAAATTTCTTTGGAACAAAGATAATTCTTTCTAATCTCTGCAATTTCCCCATTAATGCCCACCCCATTGTCATTTCATCAGGTTTGGGGGAAGATCTGACGCCCCTTTAAATTTTGACCATTTTTTCAACCCGCGACCTGTCGTTCTTTTCTGGTTTCTCGCGTAACCTCCGGAGCTGATATTTCTTTGGAACAAAGATAATTCTTCCTAATCCCTGCAATTTCTCCATTAATGCCAACCCCATTGTCATTTTATTAGGTTTTGGGGAAGATCTGACGCCCTTTAAATTTTGACCATTTTTTCAACCCCGTGACCTGTCGTTTTTTTCTGGTTTTTCGTGTAATCTCCAAAGCTGAAATTTCTTTGGAACAAAGATAATTCTTTCTAATCTCTGCAATTTCCCCATTAATGCCCACCCCATTGTCATTTTATCAGGTTTGGGGACGATCTGACGCGCTTTAAATTTTGACCATTTTTTCAACCCGCGACCTGTCGTTCTTTTCTGGTTTTTCGCGTAACCTCCAGAGCTGAAATTTCTTTGGAACAAAGGTAATTCTTTCTAATCTATGCAATTTCTCCATTAATGCCCAACCCATTGTCATTTTATCAGGTTTTGGGGAAGATGTGACGCCCTTTAAATTTTGACCATTTTTTCAACCCGCGACCTGTCGTTTTTTTCTGGTTTTTGGCTTAACCTCCGGAGCTGAAATTTCTTTGGAACAAAGATAATTCTTTCTAATCTCTGCAATTTCCCCATTAATGCCCACCCCATTGTCATTTTATCAGGTTTGGGGGGAAGATCTGACGCCCTTTAAATTTTGACCATTATTTCAACCCGCGACCTGTCGTTTTTTTTCTGGTTTTTCGTGTAACCTCCGGAGCTGATATTTCTTTGGAACAAAGATAATTCTTCCTAATCCCTGCAATTTCTCCATTAATGCCAACCCCATTGTCATTTTATTAGGTTTTGGGGAAGATCTGACGCCCCCCTTTAAATTTTGACCATTTTTTCAACCCGTGACCTGTCGTTTTTTTTCTGGTTTTTCGGTGTAATCTCCAAAGCTGAAATTTCTTTGGAACAAAGATAATTCTTTCTAATCTCTGCAATTTCCCCATTAATGCCCACCCCATTGTCATTTTATCAGGTTTGGGGACGATCTGACGCGCTTTAAATTTTGACCATTTTTTCAACCCTCGACCTGTCGTTCTTTTATGGTTTCTGGCGTAACCTCCGGAGCTGAAATTTCTTTGGAACAAAGATAATTCTTTCTAATCTCTGCAATTTCCCCATTAATGCCCCACCCCATTGTCATTTCATCAGGTTTTGGGGAAGATGTGACGGCCTTTAAATTTTGACCATTTTTTCAACCCGCGAACCTGTCATTCTTTTCTGGTTTTTCGCGTAACCTCCAGAGCTGATATTTCTTTGGAACAAAGATAATTCTTCCTAATGTCTGCAATTTATCCATTAATGGCAACCCCATTGTCATTTCATTAGGTTTTGGGGAAGATCTGACGCCCTTTAAATTTTGACCATTTTTTCAACCCGCGACCTGTCGTTTTTTTTTCTGGTTTTTGGCGTAACCTCCGGAGCTGAAATGTCTTTGGAACAAAGACAATTCTTTTCTATCTCTGCAATTTCTCCATTAATACCAACCCCATTGTCATTTTATCAGATTTTGGGGAAGATCTGACGCCCTTTAAATTTTGACCATTTTTTTCAACCCGCGACCTGTCGTTTTTTTTCTGGTTTCTCGGCGTAACCTCCGGAGCTGAAATTTCTTTGGAACAAAGACAATTCTTTCTAATCTCCTCAATGTCTCAATTAATACCCACGCCATTGTCATTTTATCAAGTCTTGGGGACGATCTGACGCCCTTTAAATTTTGACCATTTTTTCAACCCGCGACCTGTCGTTCTTTTCTGGTTTTTCGCATAACCTCCAGAGCTGAAATTTCTTTTGAACAAAGGTAATTCTTTCTAATCTATGCAATTTCTCCATTAATGCCCCAACCCATTGTAATTTATCAGGTTTTTGGGGAAGATGTGACGCTCTTTAAATTTTGACCATTTTTTCAACCCGCGACCTGTCGTTTTTTTCTGGTTTTTCGTGTAACCTCCAGAGCTGAAATTTCTTTGGAACAAAGACAATTCTTTCTAATCTCTGCAATTTCCCCATTAATGCCCACCCCATTGTCATTTCATCAGGTTTTGGGGAAGATCTGACGCCCTTTAAATTTTAACCATTTTTTTCAACCCGCGACCTGTCGTTTTTTTCTGGTTTTTCGTGTAACCTCCAGAGCTGAAATTTCTTTTGGAACAAAGATAATTCTTTCTAATCTCTGCAATTTCCCCATTAATGCCCACCCCATTGTCATTTTATCAGGTTTGGGGACGATCTGACGCGCTTTAAATTTTGACCATTTTTTCAACCCGCGACCCTTTCGTTCTTTTCTGGTTTTTCGCGTAACCTCCAGAGCTGAAATTTCTTTGGAACAAAGGTAATTCTTTCTAATCTATGCAATTTCTCCATTAATGCCCAACCCATTGTCATTTTATCAGGTTTTGGGGAAGATGTGACGCCCTTTAAGTTTTGACCATTTTTTCAACCCGCGACCTGTCGTTTTTTTTCTGGTTTTTCGTGTAACCTCCGGAGCTGATATTTCTTTGGAACAAAGATAATTCTTCCTAATCTCTGCAATTTATCCATTAATGCCAACCCCATTGTCATTTTATTAGGTTTTGGGGAAGATCTGACGCCCTTTAAATTTTGACCATTTTTTCAACCCGCGACCTGTCGTTTTTTTTCTGGTTTTTGGCGTAACCTCCGGAGCTGAAATTTCTTTGGAACAAAGATAATTCTTTCTAATCTCTGCAATTTCCCCATTAATGCCCACCCCATTGTCATTTCATCAGGTTTGGGGGGAAGATCTGACGCCCTTTAAATTTTGACCATTTTTTCAACCCGCGACCTGTCGTTTTTTTTCTGGTTTTTCGTGTAACCTCCAGAGCTGAAATTTCTTTGGAACAAAGATAATTCTTCCTAATCTCTGCAATTGCTCCATTAATGCCAACCCCATTGTCATTTTATTAGGTTTTTGGGGGAGATCTGACGACCTTTAAATTTTGACCATTTTTTCAACCCGCGACCTGTCGTTCTTTTATGGTTTCTGGCGTAA